>JAHQIW010002643.1:600000-941872 GCA_019055375.1 Parelaphostrongylus tenuis
TATGTGTTCATCATGCCGATCGCGCGTGCGGCATTCAAAAGCAAATCGCTGTTCATGAATATTGTTTTCGTCAAGTTTACTAGGAGATTATTCTCTCCACAGGCGTCGGCGAAATCGCTCAAAATTCGCTCCGCTTGGTTGATGCTTGGTATCATAAGAGCGATGCCATAAGCATCCGATGTTCCCATTGTAGTGGTAGTTACCACTCAGTCATAAGTGCAATGGTTTACGATTACCTTACCTCAAAACCTACAAATGTACGGAACACCATCTACTGACTACACGTTAGTGCAAATGGCTATCCTTCAACAAATGCCCCGTAACCGATCAATATCAATCAATTCCACGGCTAAATCTCAAAGGATCATCATCCCATAATGAACAGTTAATTACAAGCATAGTTAAAAATAGTTGAAAGTTAGATCTGTCAGTTTGGGTCCACGGAACTCAAACGGTTAGTGCGAGCAACCGCAAAGTCTCTTCTGTGTTTTGTTGACAAAAACTTTGGCACATTGGTACTTCATTGATTCCCTTTACAATTTAATTAGCTGTGCGGACCCCAGGACTTCCAGCATTCAATTCGCTTTTCGCCTTCTTCTTGAACGTCGTAGGATACTGGTTGAGCACGTCTCCTTGTAATCTCGAGGACAAGCTGGTTGTTACTTCCATAGGGCGCTCGCTGCTGACTGCCGGAGAGTGTTGGGAGCGGGCTCAACCCACACGCGCCACGGCGAGCATCGCAACCACTCGACCACAGCGCCCCCTAACTAAAACTAGGGGCAGCAACTGACAAAAATTGGTAAAATCAGGTCTTCCATCTCAGATAAACACATTAACATTGGAGTGCGGTCTAGGCAAAGAGTTAGCCACGCAGTTGATCAAGAGGTAGGGCGATAAGTAAGGCGCCAGTTCGATCCCTCCTCCCCTCCCCTCCACCACTCTCTCGCAATTAATTCGCCAGCACCTTAGCTTGGCTACCTCGAGGATTTCCAGGAGAAACTTATTGTCCAGAACTATGCTATATTCATATTGACAAGATCGTCAAGCGGTAGCCAAAGCAACTCGTGACAGTTCAAAGACCAGAATTCTTTGAAACTAACCGGTTTATAGCCGTGGTACGACGTTACAATATACCCAATAATGGGGAATGATGTTGAAAACTCTTGCGTCGGGCGGGGCTCGAACCCGTACTTCACCTTTTCCGACGCGCGCCACTCGACCGTTCAACTCTAACCCGTTGCACTACCGACGCTTCTTGTTCCACCACTTTTTCTCCGCAACAACGCATCAATCTGTCAGCAACCGGCTGCCAGATGAAGTGAAATGCGTGTTCGAGTGTCGTCTGACGCAAGGTTTTGCACATCACTCAACGTCATTGAGTTCAAAGACCGTATGTTTTGAAGGATGCGGTGAGCGGGGAAACACATCGAATACAAGAAATGGCGGGGTCCGAACAGTAAACTTTGCTGACGAGTGCTGTAAACAGGTAAATAAACAAACAAATAAGCAAACAAACAAACAGATAAACAAGTAAACACTGAGGTCAGTGGGGAGAACCCCGAGAATGAAGACGATGAACTGATCGGTTGACACTATCACTTTGCCCCGCCCACTGCCGAATAGCGGCGCGGTCGCGATGCAGTCCGTCCATCCATCATCGCTCCAGGCCTTCTAGGGTGTCTCTCCGACCGCTGCTGGCAGTACTTGCCTGTACTACCATCGGTGGTTTGCAGGTGTATCGATTAAATCATAGATCGATACGAGGCCCCATCTACGACCTTGATCTACCACGTCCTTAAATCGATCTGGAGGCTTCTCGTGGAAGATGTTCGGGTGTCCGTTTGTTTGTTGACATCCATCGCCAGTCCTTCCTCATTCGTTCTCTTTCATTTCTCTCGAGAAATTCGTGGAGCTCTAAAGAATTTCCGTTCTTGAGAAGTGTCTCCCTAGCCGATTGCATCGCTTTCCAATCTGTTCACTTGGCGGCATTCTAGAAAAACTCACATAAGAAATACCCAATATGTGGAGTGCTGTGCAAAAACGTTTGCGCCAGCCGGGATTCGAACCCAAATCTCACTCTTTCCGGGAGCTTATGCTAACCGTTGCACTACCGAACATAAGAAATGTTCTCTGATGTTCAGTCGAGATAAGGAACGTACGAATGGTCTAGTCGTCAAAATCGATTGAATTCAGTAACGACGAAAATCCACAGATGGGTAGACATTTCAGCTCCATCTGCGAACGATCTTCGGCAAATTCTCTAGTGATCTATGCTTATGAATGTTTTATGGGATCTGTGCGGCGCAGTGATTAGAGGTGCCCCACGACACACCCGTGGTCGATGGTTCGATCCCGCGCCTATGGCCGGCTTACTGAACCTTCTGTCCCTTTGGATTCGGTGCATCGGTACCCGACTCGTCTGAGAGGATAGCAGCATTGACTCCATACATCAGTGGGCCACCGCGAGTCACTAGAAAGGCCAAATATACAGTCAGTCACCTTTCAAACGAGGCTTGGTGAAGTCGAATGCATGGAATATTCCTTGGGAATTCCATCGGCGCCGAGAACTTTCTCCTTTCTCTTTTTATCTATCAACTGTTTACACAATGATAAGTTATCGTACGGATCCTGACCTCCCCTCCTCTCCTCTTTGTTCCACTCCCTCTCTCTCCAGAAATTGTAGTCGGTCCGTTTCCTCGTATTCACCTTCTAGCACGGTCTTCTAATTTTGTGCGCGTGGTTTCGACTGGTTGAAGATCTCTTCCTAGTCCTGAATCTCTCGTTCAAATAATCGTCGAGTCGCTTCTCCCTGTTGTCCTGCGATAATCGCTCTGGCCCGCTCCCATCACTCGGATTTTCGAGTCTAAACCTTTCCCTTACTGGTTTAGGGTGCCACTTTCCCGAGCCCGGCAGGATGAGTCCGGGGCGATCTTCCTCTCGTCTTGAATCTCGCGTCCAGACGTTGGTCGAGTCCTTTCTCGCCAGAGCCCTGAATTAATCAGTCTAGATCGTTCCTTGTCACTTAGATTCTAGAGCATAACCCTTTCCCATAGTGATACGAGTACCACTTTTCCCACCGCGGAGGCTTGAGAGGATCCGGATGAGCACTGGGCTACCCGTTGCGTCGAGTCGTTATCGGCCACTTTCGTCCGCCACGTTGCTATCGACGGGTCACGTCAATGTGGACGAGACGAGTAAGTAGCGTGGTTTCTTCAGGGTTTTCCATCTTTTTCTTGAATCTTGTGAGATCTAGACTTTTTATCCATGAAACCAACCCGATCCTATGGTTTTCTAAACGATCCTGCTCTACAGGGTTACCTTTATGCGTTATTGGCCACAGTATTCTTGCATCTGTGCCGTCATTGAATCGTTTCACCATGTTCGCCTATTTTATATCAATCGATTTCCAGGATTTCCTTTAGTTCACCGTTCATGGTGGCTGTGCATTTGTAGTACGGATACTGGTAAAATTATCGATTGTATAGTAAATGTCGACGGATATTCATGAAGGTTTTAATTTGTGAGTTGACTTTGTTACTTCGACTCTGTTCTTCTATGTTATCCGGAAGGAAATGAGTATTCGACCCCATTCACTGGATAAGTACTTTTCACAAGAGTGTTGGTAATCATTCGAAAGCTTGAATCTTTGGCTAGCTCGATGCCCGACCGTTTTTCAAAAAAGTTTTCTTATAACGCTTCACCATAAGAAAAACATTTGTGTTTAACACGTGCATATTTCACGCAGTATAGAGCTCCTTCTTTGGAGTATTGGTGATCATTCGATAGCGTAAGATCCGCTGATTTCAATGCTGTGCTTATTTTCTGGAAAAAGCGTCTCTCTGCAGCGCGGCAGAGAAAATAAGATTGATTCACATACGCGGGCATGCCTGCTTTGGTCAATTCACGCGCTGCGGAGCGGGAAGGGAGGAGGGCAGTGGGGTTGCCGCGATCATCGATCGATTGGCTCGTTGGCGGGCACATGTGGAGTGCGATTTCTGTTATTCAATTGGTTTTTTTTTGTCGGTTTTGAAGGAAACTCTAGATTAAACGTCTGGCTCTGGTGCTAAAAGATCTTCTCTGCGTTATGTGCTCTTCATGCTTCCAGCATAGCTGTCGCCAGTGACTACTTCTTTGATTTGACATTATAAAGGTTTTCATACGCCACGAACTGCGTAGCCAGAGATTTAAGCTTCTGGGCATTACTAACACTTATGAGAAGTTCTTCCGCGAGATTGTCCAAGTCCGATGAGCGTGAAGATCCGAATATGTGCAAATATTCATTGTTCCCGCTAACAGAAAAGAGCCCGAATTTTACTTTATCTTTGTTTGAGCTGAGTTTTTTCTCCAGTGTCCGACTTAGTTGAAAGTAAGTATTTAGGTACATATCAGCCGAGAAGTTTTATCTTGAACCTCGAGATCGAGACGGAAAACTCTTGTCGTCCGAGTACCTCGAGATCCATCGTCATACAAATCACATAAAAGTGTCAAGTAACTAGTCCTTTTGTTACTCTTTTGTTCTAATCTATGTGAATTTTCATTGCATTTCAGCAGTTTTATGGTTATTCAATCAGACATCTTAACATGTTGGTGGATATGCAAAAAATTCAACCCTGGGCGGAGTTGAACCTGTGTTTCACCCTCATACTGAGAGCGCGCAATAAAACGAAACCCATTAACCCTTTAGGGACGGCAGTTGATCGATCGCACCGCGCAACTCGCAAGAGGCGCGTGAATTTTCGTTATTTTAGTTAGGGTTTTTCCTCCATTTGCAAAGTAAAACCTTAGGTTTTTTGTGTTACTCTGATACTCCATGGTTTTCTTCATGTGGTCATATGTTTTTGTACATATTTAACTTTTCTGTACGTTAAAAACTCTGAGTGCGAAACGTAATATTCTTTCCGCTGTCACAGCGTTCTGTGATAATCTTTCAAAAAGTCGATTACACTCCGAAATCATCGAGATTTGGGCTATTGAATGACTAGTAAGAGTTTGGCGAAGAGCCATATACAAGCCCTATCCGAGCAAATAAAGCAACCTGAGTATGAAATGTGATTTTATTTTCGCTGTTACAACGTAGTAAAAGCCTTTTCGTAAATGAAACGTTGATTTCACAGAGATTTGAACTTTCGAGTGATTAGCTAATGCCTGTGAGAAAAGTTTTGCGCAGCTGAGAAAGGCCTTCAAGCAACCGCGTACCTCAGCTGGTACGCATCGTCCCTTAGCGGTTAAAGGTTGGATGCAGACAGTTCCGAAAGTTTATATCGAAGACAGAGTGGTAGTGAACCGGTGGCCTCGGTGGTGTAGTGTTGCGCGCGTTCCCGTGCACGTGTGAAACGCGGGTTCGACTCCAAGTAGGGTCGAATGTTGTGCATACTTTTGAATTCAAAGCAGGCCGATATCAATTTCAGATGCCTCCATAGAACGAATTCCACTTGCTGATACTGATATTCTGTATATTCATGGCCTACTTGGTATTATCCCTCTAGTTTCAGGTTTGTGATATCAGCTGTAATTTGATGTTATCGTGGTATAGAAGAGTTTGGTTATCTTAATCAGTTTTGTACAGTTTTTTTAGGTATGGCACTAATAGTAATAAAAAAATGTGCTTTGATTGGTACACTTAATGGACATTCTATATGGACAATTACTGAAACAGATATCATTCCATATAAGAAGACAACGTTGCATATGACGGAGAAACAGGTAACATTCGACATATATCTGCATATATACGTATATACACTTACATATATTCGATAATATACAGCTAAATAAGAGCTCATGTAGCGGAGTGGTTACCGGTGATCTGCATCGCACACAAGGTCAATGGTTCGTTCTCGCGCTCATGGCTCAACTGGCCATTCATCCCTCCGGGGTCGATAAATTGATGCCAAACTCGTCGCAGATTTGTCTAGGATGTTAAGCAGCACTGACTTGATACAGCGGGAGGCCACCACGAGTCATTGTGAAGACCATAAATGCTTTTCAGTCACCTTAAAACAAGGTTAAAAAATGAAGATAAATGCTTGACGCATCCATCAGGGATTGATCAATGCCGAGAGTTTTACCTTATTATACAGCAAATATACAATAATCTATAGGAATTAACTTCATTTTACCGCTTTAATACTGTTATAATTTGTATTCGTATATCCAATAGTGCTGAGTAATGTGCAAATCTATAAGCCAGGGCGCAAGTTGACCCAGTGTCTCACCCCTCTCAAACCAAACGATTGATAGCACAACTGGAGCCCCACTTGTGCAGTGATTAGCGCACGCTCCTCGGAAGGATGGGATCCGGGTTCAGTTCCCACCCGAGATAAATAGTTCTGCATATTACTTAGCATAATTGAATTTATAGTTATAAATCATATCACTGCTAAGAAAAAGCGGTTTTTTAAGAACGTATATGCATACATACGTATTTATATATGCAAACATGCATGTGTATATCTATATGTACATATACATATATATATATATATATATATATGTATATATATGCTTAGAATTCATTGAAGTTTGTTACAGATATGGTACAATCGTCATTTTACCGAAATGCTACAAAGTGTGATTTCAAGTAGTGGATTTTATTTCTCCTTTTCGTTAGATCTGTCTCGATCACTTCAATGGTTGAGCGAGAACGGAACCCCGTTATTCAAACAAACGTCAATGATTGATCGGGTAAAATATTCATTTATCGATATTTTGCGTTATCAGTCGGAGATGGTAGCGATGCAGTTGTTTAGGCGGACGATCGTTTTGTATGGAACGCCTATTTGCTGTCTCGGCTTCGATTAATTCAACATGTAAGACAGCTTCTATCTGATTTTCAATTTTTCCATCTTTTCTATCGTTTTCAGCAGTTATGCTTCGAAAAAATCTTTATTTTATCGCTCTTTTGGAGGTATTATGATACCATTTATATACCCAATGATGTTGAGTGATATGAATATTTTGATCCTTTTCGTTCCGAGTATTTTCTTAAGATCACGCTCAACTTTCTATATGCCTAGTAATCGTTTTATGAGCCATGCATGTGGTATATCATGTGCAACTTATAGAGCCCGATACACGAAAACTTTGATTCTCGGCCCGGAACTTGGACCCGTGTCTCTCTCCGAGACCCTCACTTTGCAGAAGTTGAACCGCAGGCAGTTCAACTCTTATCTCCCGGGTTTAATTTTCGCATATCACTCAGCATCGTCCGAGATACTTTGTTCTTTCTACGCGTTTCTTTTGTAGACCTCTCGATTTTGTTTACCGGTCATTCATGGATTTTATGGAGAAGTGCACCATTGTATAAACGGACAACAGTTTAAATTATCTTTAATTTCAAGACGAAGCAAGTACAGGTGAGTACCATAGATGACTTCAAATTAATCTTTTTAAATTTCATTAATGTGGATTGATTCAGAGCAGGAGTACGATTTTACAAACGTGGTGTAAGTATGGATGGTCATCCTGCCAATTTCGTAGAGACTGAACAAATTGTGGAAACATTATCTTCCAGGGGCCGGAAGTTGACCTCTTTTCTCCAAGTGTGTTCTGCGATGCTTATTTCCTGGATTCTTTTTGGATTCTTTCTTCTCCAACGCTTAATATCTTGTAGTTACGTGGTTCAATCCCTCTCTTATGGTCTCAACGACCGAATCTCAAATGGCAACCAATGCCGACGATGAAAGCAAGTGATGACCAGCTTGGTGCATATGTAAGGCATTTCGAGAACCAACGTAAAACTTACGGTGGAAATCACGTAAGTTACTCATTATAGATGTTATGCCGGTTCCTCATTGCGATATAATAGGTTTATATGAACAAAATTCGTAGCAATTCTCTATCTTGGTACTTCCTAGCAGTGGTGTAATATTTTAGTTCACATCTGAGAGTGTTGAGTAAAATCCAAAACATTGAACGTTGGACGGGATTGAACTGGTGTTTCAATGACATCGTGGGCCCGTGCTTCAACATCACTGGAGTTGTTGCTGTGCTACCACTGTTTAGACGATTAAAAGCAGTAACATAAGGAATTTCATAAATTATAAATGCTCAACGGATGTCCGCTTAGATGGCTTTAATGTCGAGAAGAGCGTATCAGACCAAACCCGTTCAAGGCTGATGTTTGGCAGTTTCAGTAGTTTGTATTGAAGAATGAATAGTAGCATAGTAGTGGTTCCGGTGTGTAGTTATAGCACGCGCTATTGGTGTGAGTAAAACGCGGGTTATGAGTGTCAGTATGACTGCTGTGTAGACTTTATGATTAGCTAGGTTCAATTGGAGCCTTTTGTATTCTGACCAAAAATTAAGGTAATCGTAAATCTACTTAATCAAGTGGGACGGGAGAAGAAAATTGGTAGTGAGCTTGAACGCATCGTTAGGCAAGCCAATCTCAGTTTTGTAAGGTTAGGACCGATTTTTTCTCGTATTCTTCGCGATTTCGCAGACAGTTATTGACTAATTTAGGTATTATCCTTTTGATTTCCATAAGGAATGTCAGGCTATGCAGTGGCATAGGCTGTCATTATTGCGAGATCAACTACTGCCTGAAATTTCTAATTTTGGGTGAGTATTGTATGCAAAACTCCGATATAGTACCATTTATTTTCCTCAGGTATCAAGGAATCTTCGCCAGTTTACTTTACTAACACCTCTGTTACGACCGAGTTCTTTTAACTCTTCCTCATAGTACATGAAATAAGTGTAGAAACGTTTAAGGTTCTTCGCTTCTTCCTTTGGGTACTCAGAATCCGATCTTACTCAGCGATCTCAAACAGGCTTCATCCGAACGAATTGTATGGATTGCTTGGATAGGTGGGTATTCCTTTTTGAAATTTTATGCAACACTATTAGAATATAAGAAATCTATGTGTTAATTTGCGTTCGAAAACGAACTGTTTATAATACATGCCTGAAAATTGTCTTTCGGATTGTGACTGTTCTAGTATGATTTTAGGACGAACGTGGTGCAAGCCATGATAGCGCGGGAGTCGTTGACTGAACAAATGCACTACCTTGGTATCTTAGCAGGTGATCAGCGAGTGGAGACATTGCCTGAACTAGAGACTTCATTTAAGCACTGTAAGTATACGGCAACAGATGAGCATTTCGACCTCATTCGCTGGACAAGAACTTTTCACAGAAGTGTACTAACACTAATCATTTGAAAACTTAAATCCTTGGCTTGAGCAGTATGTGCCCGGTTTTCAAAACATCCTCTTATAATTCTGTCAAATTCAAAGTAAAACTCTGTTGCACATCGGTGACGCAATATACATATTACTTCGCTGGAAGTACGTAAAGCTCATGAACGTGTAGAGAAAGTCTCTTACTATCGGAGTCAGACGTTTATTCTGGAGTTTCTTTCAAGGCAGAAAAACAACTTTCTAATTGATTAACAGAAACCGCACTTTCCTATGACCCTGATGTGCCAGTCGATTACTGGCCATGTTGAAATCGCGGCATCCCCATTGGGCCCCCACCCCGTGGATTAGCTAGAACACGTGCTCGCGTATGTGAATCAATCTTGTTTTCCCTACAGCATTGCAGAGAAATGGTCCTTTCAGAAAGTAAACACAGCGGTTGGATTCAGTAAATATTACGCTTTCGAATGATTATTTTAAGTGTAAAGAGGGAGCTCTGTCTTGTGAGAATAACGTGTGTGAAACACAAATGTTTTCTTTTCGTCGAAGCGTTATAAAAGGTTTTTGAAAACCAGCCACGTACTGCGCTTGCTTAAGCTTTCGAATGGTTACTAGTATTCTTATGAAGAGTTCTTGTCCAGCGAGTAGGGTCGAATATTCATTTGCCGCCGTTCTAACATAGAAGTACAACACAACGTGTGTGGTTCTCTATCTCTTGTAGTATCAATCGTATTGCTTTAGTATGGGCGGATAATGGCGATGAATGTAGCCGCCAATATGCTGGAACAGGTGCTCTTAAAGTAGGCTTTCTTCAGTTTTTCTGGAATTGAATCATTGATGAAAATCCCCATGATTTTTTTTTTAGAATTTCTTTCGTTTGCTATTTCATTTGTTATCCTCGTTCTAGCCAGCTCACAACGGCAAATGAACAATGTTCAGGCCGATTTTACTCGCCTAGGAAGACGTACTTATGTTGGTGTCCTGAACGATTGTATCAACGCCGTTACACGATATTTTCGCAACAATTTTGCTGATGGATACCGACAAGTGGGTCCAGTCGCCCTACCTATGCCTTTTTAGAATAATTCGCATTATCTCATGCTTCACGAAAACCTTATCTTTTAGGACGCAATGGACGTTTTCTTGGGGAATTTTGTGATCGATGTAAATAATCTACCGGATAGCTTGGAGGCCACATTGATTTCACTTGACCAGAACGGCATTGCTCTATTGGCAGCCTGTTTCGCAATGGCAATGACAATCCTTTGCATACTAGTTGCAGGTAGGCCACTCGGTAACTTCTGAAATAACACCTCCTTGATGGTAGCAAGTTGTTCATTGTGGCTCTCCAATTATGGTTCGTGTTTTATCGTTGCACAGCATACGATCTTCAAAGCTATATTTTTTTCTAGAAAACACTCCCGCCACTCTCTTCTGGCTCGCCGTTTTTTTAGTCTGCATGATGTTCATATTTCTGAATGGCGAAGAGTTCGTAAATGCACCGAAATTGAAGAAGGATTGATTGTGATCACTCAAAATAGGTATGGATAGTTCTAAGGATGATGTTTACGATGCACAATGTAACTACCTCAGTAGTTCATCTTTCTTAGCAAGAACTATAACCTGTACAGAATAACGTGTTTTTTATTTTCCGTTGAACAATTTAAGGATGTGCCGTAAGAGGTACTAGTAGAAACAGGATGTAGGTGTCGCTTCTTCTAGGCCCCTGTTCAATTTAAAGAACACTTGATGGAATAAATCATATATGTTCTTTGCCACTTGCACTTTTTATTGGATATCAAGGGATTTTCTTCATGTTCAGCTTTACTAATTTAACATTTACAGTCCCTATCACAAACAATTCTACACATTCCTGTCTATATACTCTACATCAAAAGTGTGTGCAACGCAGGGACCTAAGGCGCACTGCAGAAGCAACGAATCGGTTGCTGGGTCGATCTCACTTCTTAAACTCACCAAACCTGTCATCCTGCATTAGTCAGCAGACTGGCGGAAGTTTTATTAGAATTTCGTGTGAGATAAAAAAAAAGGAGATCGTACTCTTGCGCTTTTTACAAAAGTGCAGTTTGGATATTTTATTTCTTTCTAATTATGAGGATACAAATGAAAAACCGAACTCATTCGCTGGAGGGAAACTTTTGATAGGAATGTTAGTAACCATTCGAAAGCTGCGACTACAGGCTACAGCCCACGTCGCCGATTTTCAAAACACCCTTTTTATGGCGTTGTAAACTCCACACAAAACTATGTCTCAGACGCGCATATTTCTCGTCGTATAAAGCTTCTTTGGACTATTAGTAATCATTCGATAGCGTAATCGTTTTTGATTTCAACGCTGTGCTTATATCCTGGAAAAACCGTTTCTCTGAAACGCAGCAGGTAAAGTAAGTTGAATTCCCATCGATGATAAAATGCCACTCTAGCCAATTCAGGTGCGTATGCGTCTGCTCACGCGATACCTCTCCACACATTCGTATGCTCGAAAATGGTTATCGCGACATCGAACGTGGCTGCATCATGCACTCCCACGTGAACTGGCCAAAGAGGCCCCTGATCGCAGATGGGAAATTCAAATTGTTTCACCTGCTGCGTTTTAGAGAAACGGTCTTTCCAGGATATGAGCACAGCGTTGGAATCAGAAACGATTACGCTATCGAATGATTACTAATAACCCAGTGAAAGAGCTCTGTCTGGCGAGAAATATGCGCATGTGCATCGCAAGAAATCTCCTCCTGTAACAACGTCAAAAGAAATTTTTAGTTCGAAAAGCAGCGACGTGGAGCTGTAGTCCGAAGTCTCCGCTTTCGAATGGTTGTTAATACTCCTATGAAAAGTTCCTTTCGAGTGAATAAGATAGGTTTTTCATTTGTCCCTTCATTATCAGAAAAAAACCAATACTTTTTAGTTCCTTTGAATGCTCAAACTAGGCTGACTAAATACATCCTTGGAATTTGCATCAATATTGTTACTGGTTCTTTGAAAACGTCCAGTCTGCTTTGTTAATAATTAGACCTCTTTCCTCTATTACACTAGCTACAAGCAATGATGTTGCCCGTTTCCTTCGTATTTATCTGATATAGGTTGAGTTCGCTACGTTAAAATGCATCTATTGTATGAATTAAACATAAGGTTCCTTATAAGTACATATGACACGTACACCATTAACTTGTAACTATAGAGTAGAGATCTTCAAATGCGATGGTGCCAATTGTGTAGGCTTCGGTAGACTTCCATTACGAGAAATCTTCGAGGGATTTGGCACACGAATAGAGTGAAATGATTCAATATGCAAGTCAGGAAGATCCATATCCTGGAAGTAAAGTAGACGAATATAATAACTAAACCATGCGAGAAACGCGAAACTCCATCACCTTTACGGTTATCACGTAAGGGTCTGCAACTGCTATAGTATCTCCAATGGTGAACGATAATGATGCGGCACTATTATATATACAGAGGGCAAAACAGACTCCTTCAACGTCCATTAATACAGACGAACTAAAACAAATACATTATTAGTAGTAGGTCCAGCATAGACGTTATCATTAGCTTCAGGTAACTCAACTCAGTAACCACACTACAATCAAGGCATGATCTTAGTGAAACGCAAAGAATTTTGAGGATAAATGATTGACTATGAATGGATTAGATTTACCAACACGTACACAGGAATAGTCTCTTCATGAGAAATGCTCGCAACAATCTTCCCTATGGCGACAACTCCTGGATTAGGCCCATCATTCAGATTCTTGAATGATGTGGCAGGACTGAGTCCAGTGAAAGGGTTCATAGATGAAGAAGAACTTGAAAGCGACAACTTCAGCTCCGTTATTCGCTTCGAACGTAAACCTCCTGAAAATAAAAACAGGAAGTACCACCTGTTCACAGGTTAGAACGACATCACACTTACTGCTCGATTCAGATAATTCGTAAACAAAAGACTGACATCAGTATCCTTTAAGAACTACCGTAGTGAAAGTTTCAGTCAGCGGAACCTCACATCACTAATCATTTTTCGATTATACCTGTAGTTTGAATCGCCGTCGATATAGTGGATAAGAATTGACAAAGTGACGATAAGCGTCCATGAGATCCTATGACATTACTAGGATCATATTTCACAGCGAGTTTCAAGTGCGATAACGCTTCGACGTAATTGTCCTGGTATCTGAAATCAATTTGAAATCAAAGAAGAAATGAGTTTGGAGGTTCAGACTAAGATTGCTGGAGTATGAAGGGAAGAAATAAACATGTAGAATATTACTTGGAAAGCCACTGATCCACATACCGAAATGCTGCTGCAGCGTTGAGATGTAAGTCAGCATTTCGATATTCTTTACCACATTGAAGAGCTAAGCGATATTCGTCACATGCTTGCTTCTGAACTGAGAGATAGGTTGTTGCATATTGGATTGGAAAGAAATTCTCGTTTTTCCTGATGATTGTCATGCATTTGCGTTTCTGTTTTCACTATCGTTTAGAGAAGCTTCTCGCGCTTATTTTGATAAATAACATTCATACATTTGTTCTAAAATGGAATTGTCTTGAAAGCAAAAACGATTGCTGATGCTACACGAGTATCCTTTGGGCTTAAGTGCTGCTGAGGTTTTACGACGGATTAACGAAGCTTGGAACCACTACAGAATTAAAAAACTGCCGCAAAAGTGGGAGAAACTAGTCGAAGAGGGATACTCTGATCAATCATTTGCTGTTCTTTTTTTTTTTTTTGTTGAGAAAACGGGATAAGCTTGCACAAAAACGAAAAAGTCCGGAAAATATCTTGCCAATCCAATGACTACACATCCATAATACATCTTGTGATGGCCTCAATGAACATAATTGTTAGGAAACAAAGCCCAAATGAAGAAAAATCTCATTCAACAGCAATGTGTTTACCCAACATATGCATAAAAGCGAATGCTTCTCTTAGTTTCTCTTTAGATTCTCAATAAATTTCGCAAATCAGATGAACATAAATCTTTCGATGACTTTTCGTCCCATTAAAATACTTGGGCATGAAGAACCCATCCGTTCCTACAAATATTTGTCCGGATGGAACAAGAGAAATCTCTACCTATGGCTCCAAGTTCGTCCGATTTGTAAGCAGAGAAACGTGCCAAGGCTTAAGTTGTGACCTGTTTCCTTATGGTACCATTTGCGGAAGATTTTTGCTAGAACATCAAAATTTCCTGAGACTAACACTTATCACGGTCCTGCAGACATCTAGAAGAGCAATTTATGATGTTGGTTCGATTCCAACTATTAGTCCACAGTATCAAGATCTCTACACTTTCTAGAACTTTACCATTGAAGTGTTTGACGACGACGCTGGTGAACTGCTATCTCCGCAAACTTCTAAATTTTACATGAAATCTCAATCGAAATCTCCAAATATCCAATTCGACTTATCAGATGTCCAACAGCCCAAATTCCATAGCAAATTTTGTTTTGAAGAAGAGATAAATGAGTCAGTCCACTACACTATGCTCTAATTAAACTTCCCCTACAAAGCATAGACGACGTTTTGTCCCATTCTAGAGACCTTAGAGTACATCTCAATATCACCAGATCCTCAGTGGATGTCTGTGGTCCTAGCACGTGTATAATCCAATAAAACGCCAGAAATCTTTTGTGGACACTTATAGTCATAATCTTCAATCTTTATGAACGGCCACGATTAGCTTTGAAGGCTTTTCAAGGTGAAACTGGAGCCTATGTTCGATTGTTCGATCTATGGAAAAGAAAACTAAAACTCGACCCATATCCATTCCGTTCAAATTACTGCACGCCTTCAACCAAATCAAAGGACTAAGTAGATTCTTCATAAACTCAAATGTTCTCACGATTCAGTGGTTTTGCGCATCGAGGAGGTATTTGTCAATTCAGTTCATCCGAAAGAAGTGTGCCTGCCGAATCCGTCTGTATATCGGGTCAATTATATGCTTACTGTATTGATAGAGAGTTAGCAATACATATTAATTACCTGATGAACTCACCAGTAGATCTGAATTGACCTGTCCACTGCTGAAAAACTCAAGAAATAGTGAGTTACCCAAACAAGAATGAGCGGCGCCAGACTGAGGATCCAATTCAACAGCTTCAAATGCCAGTTGAGATGAGCGCTTTCTAAACATATAGAACAGAACTGCACTCCATTGTTTTCTTGATGAAACAGCAGTTTCATGCACTCACTGGAGAGCGGATCTCTCAGTGGAATCGGCAGTTTTCATCATTTTTGCTCTCAGAAGCATCGAAAGTGTGTACAGCGCTCGCGATGATCGTTCCAATTCAAGACTACACTGAAATGAAAAGTTAAGGGTTTTTGTTGATGAACAGGTGTGAGGTCGTCAATAGAATTTATTGAATACAATGCAGTAAAATAGATTAGTGGGTGACGTTTTGCCGATATCACCTTCTTCCAAGCCTTAGGAAGGGGTCAAATCGTCAAGATATACTTGGTCAAATACTTCTATTAAGCCGGCAAGAAATCAGATACATACCTGTAGTATCTGTCGTCCTGTTGATCGTCGAGTGACTCGAGCTGGTAAATTAGATAAAAAGTTCAAACTGCAAGACATTTTTTCTTCTGCTAGGGTCACGTAAGTACTTGATTAAGAAGATTATAAGTCAATTTGACCTTTTCAGGCTCTGAAGAAAGCGATACCGCCGTAACACAGCCTTAATTACTGTACCGACTTGAATTCAATAATTCTGCTACTAACGACTTTCTATTTGCTCATCAAGAAAAGCACTTTTTTATACTGAGTCTAACAGGCAGTTAGTCGTGGACTCTGCTGAAACAAAAGGAATTTGATGGTCAAAATATGACTAGAAATCTGAACATCTACCTCAACACACTCGGTGGCAAACTGTATGTCCGGTTTCTTCGAAAGACAAATTCCAAGTTCGAGCCAAGCGAGTGCATCCGGACCAGAAAAAAAGAAAATGTTGAGAATTTGGAGCTGCTCTACATATATAATACCCACTAGAAGATAAAACAGTAATACTGATATCACCACATCATCGTACAAATACGGACGCATGCAGCGCGGCAGCGCAATGATTAACTGTGCCCTACGACACACATGCGATCGATGGTTCAATCCCACGCCCAAACCTCACTTAGCGTTCCTTCCCTCCAGGGTCAGCATATTGGTACACGATTTGTCTAGGGATAGCAATAATGACTTTATGAATCGGAAGGTTATCGGTATCGCGGACTACTATAAAAACCTGATATTCATTGAGATCACCTCCAACGACGCTTAAGGTAGTCGAATGCATGTAGCATCCCTAAAAGATTGATCACCGCCGAGAGCTTCATTTGTTTATGTTCAACAGAAGGATACAGATATAGCTCTTGGTGTCGATCAATCCCTGAGGGTTGCAGCATGCACTCGACCTCATCAAGAATGTTGAAGTTGATTGAATGCATATCTGGCCTACACAATGACTCGTGGTGGCCTATCGACGCATCATGTGAGTACTTCTATCCTTCCAGACAACTCTGGTACTACTTCGCCGACGCTGCAGCGATGGAAGACTTGATGAGTTTGTTGGGCGTGGGATCGAACCACTGACCACTTATGCGTCCAAGGCACCTACTGCGCTACACGCGCCTTTCGAACAGTGATTAGCTCTCAGTTTTGAAACGAAACCTACCAAGTTTCACTGCTTTGCTCAGAAACTCTTCACAACGTGAGTCATACGCTACACAAGCATTCAGTATACGTCCGCATTGAAGATATCTTTCAGCTGATCGAGGAAATTCCGAGAGAGGAACATCCTAGAATTATCAAAGAGGACTGAGGCCACATGCGGACAGATCTATCTTCACCGATGATATGTGACGTTATTTTCAAGTATAAAACGACGAAAAAACGGAAAATCAATCAGTTGCAATAGTTTCTCATTTTTCTAGGTGTCAAAAATTACAACCTATTTCTGAGGTCAAGATATTTGCACTACTTCTCCGACAGTATTCTGATTCTTGCAACAATTCTTAACCCTTTCGAGACCGTGGACCCACTCTTTCCCCTACATCTCTAGCCCCCTGCGTGGTGACGCTGCACGGTCTGCTCCATGCTCGTCTACACCTCTAACCTTCGAGCGGATGCGCACTGGATGCATTATTGCATTATTTTAGAATGTAATATTGTTGGCATTACTCCAATTTATGTTATATGCAAAAATTCTATTTTGTATAACTTAAAGAATTAAGTGGTGAGCAACAACACGACCTCAGGCGGGAATCGAACCCGCGTTTCATTCTATCCGGGGACGCGTGCTCTGACCACTACATCACTGGGGCACATTTGCCGGACCACTCAATCTTCAACATCTCTATATTAGCTATCAGCCACCAACCTTTAACAGGTCTGGTCGGATATGCGATTTCGCTTTATAAATCCCGTTAAGCTGACAGCCACTGTAATATCTAAGACTTCGAAATTATGGTATTTCTACTGCTTATTTCGCAGTGTTATGATGTTACTTATATAACTTAGAGAATTGCGTGGTGAGCAACAACACGGCCTCAAGCGGTCGGGCAAATGTGCCTCGGTGGTGTAGTGGTTAGAGCACGCGTCCCCGGATAGGATAAAACGCGGGTTTAATTCCCGCCTGAGGCCGTGTTGTTGCTCACAACTCAATTCTCTAAGTTATATAAGTAACATCATAACACTGTGAAACATGCAGCAGAAATACTATAATCTCGAAGTATTCTATTTTGTTATAAGTAAGCAAATAACAACATTGATATAATCAAAATGATACAATAATACATTGAATGGGTTCCCACGCTAAGGGTTACAGAGGGAGAGGAGGCGGATCCACGGTCCCGAACGGGTTAAAGCTTCAACAGGAGCGTTGTGATGACATAACAATACATACAGGAATGTTAAGTGATATGCAAAACTGTGAACCTCAGTCGAAAGATGAACCCAGTTTTCGGCTCACCGCGAGGGTGAAGCGTAAGTTGAACTCCCGCCCCAGGTTCAGTCTTGGATGTCGATCAACACTGTCAAGGTATTTTTCTCTTAGAGGGACGGCGACAAAGGAAAAACCGATCTCATTCGCTGGACAGAAATTTTTCATAGGAGTCATAGTATCATTCGAAAGCTTAAATCTTGGGCTACAGCCGCACGTGACCTGTTTTCCAAAAAGCCTTCTTTGACGTTGTTACAGAAAGAAATCCCGTGTTTTTCACATGCGCATTTTTCTCGCCAGACAGAGCTCTTTCTTTGAACTATTAGTAATCATTCGATAGCGTGATCTTCATTACTATGATCACTTTGATGGGATTCAGGAGCCCAGACCGTCCTAATTGTTTTCATCAAACCGTCGAAGATATTCAGACACTACGAGACTTTCCCTTGATGTTTATATGCTTGAAAATCGATCGATAATCGCCTCAGCTCACCTAGCCGGCTGCGTGAGCGGCACGTGAATTGGCCAAAGACCACTTGCTCGCGTATGCGAATTCAACTTATCTTTTCTGCTGCACTGCAGAGAAACGGTCTTTGCAGAAAATAAGCACAGCTTTGGAATCAGCAAGCATTACGCTATCGATCGATTACTAACAGTCCGTATAAGGAGCTCTGTCTGGCGAGAAAAATGCGTGTGTGAAACACACGAGGTTTCCTTCTATAACGACCACAAAAAGGCCTTTCCGAAAACCGGCCTTATTGAGCTGTAGCCAGAGATTTAAGCTTTCGAATGATTTCTAATACTCCTATGAAAAGCTGCTCTCCAAAGAATGAGATCGGTTTTTCATTAGTCCCCTTATAATCAGAAAAGTTCCATTGCCAAGAAATACTTTGTCATGCCTAGGAGAATGTCCAAAACAACGATTCAAGGCGGATTTTCGACGAGAGATGAGAACAAAGGAAAAATCCGAAGGACACTTGCCTCAAGAAGAAGTAGAGACTTTTCTCGTACGGTCTTCACTCGATCGCTTTCGGTACCGTCCGGGAACCTCTCGAAGAATCCATCGCGTAGATCAACCAGCTCATCGATCTTCGACTCGAACACCTCCATCGATCCATCGGAAGGCGAAATGAAGATCAAATCGAAACGCCCGGGAATGAGGACGACGTACCACGACAGGCCGAGGTCGTATGCAGCCTTTAGATTGGAGCGCGATTTTTGCCCTTATGGGCAGACATCGTTCACGTCAATACATTCCGCAGTAGTTCTCCATTTTACTGCTTTTATAGCGCAGTTACTATGTTACAATTACGTATCCAAAGGTGTACTCCCAGATGGTAAGGCCGCCTCGTCGTGGCTGGGCAGTGTTCTTGGGTATCGGACTGCGAACTACAGCGGGAGGTTCAACCTCCAGCAGAGTCACCCAAGCTGAGGAGTCCCACGTTTTCACGCGGTCTTGGTAGCTACCAGTCAAAAGATAGTAACGACTCCTTCTGATCTCCAAGGTTCGGCGACTTCTCCTATGTGATGACGACCTGAGGAAACCCCGACCAGGCTTATTTCGGGACTCAGGGAACAAAACACCTAAATCAGCACAGTTTCCCTGAGCTGGGGTCCGTACTATCGGTAAAGACGGGCCGTTTAGATACCAAGTATCCATGGATCTCCAAAGAGTGGCAAGCAAAGCGGTTGCCATATAATTACTTTTAATATAATGACTTATAAGGGGCGCTGTGGTCGGATGGTTGTGATGCTCGTCACGGCGCACGTGGAGCCGCGGTCCATCCCTCGCCCTCTCCGGCAGTCAACAACAACAACACCCCATGGAACGCCACGGCCAGACTATCCTCGAGATTGCAAGAAGAATCGCTCAACATTATTTCATCGATGCTCGCACACGTTTCCATTGTAATTTAGTTATGATAGTGTAGCGAGTAGCAGAAACTTTTTCCTTCAATGTGGACCACACGAAGTAGTCCGTCGGGTTGAAACCGACGAGTTTGACGGTCAATTGTCTTTGTCCGAAAAGCCTGGAAACCACTCTTGACAGATGGTAATTATTGAGCGGGCTGAATGCACAGGAGCCCAGTCCTCCTAAAGCGTATACTCGTCAGCATCAAAGTGTTGAGTATTCTGAGACTCCAGTACTGTCCGTGAAACTTCCTGTTTCTATCTGGCACTCTTGATTTTGACTTTTCCGTTGAAGAAGATCGACGGCGTCTTTCCAATGGCGCAAATGCCGGCCCAGACAATCAGAGAGATCGGAAAATGACTGCTGTGGCCCCAAGGTTTTTGCTAGTGCAGACTTCTGCTGAACATTCTTGAGCAGTTGACGTCGATTCTGGCGATTTTGGGGTGGTTTTGCCGTATATTTTATCTCATCCGTAAAAAGCCACGGCAAATCGAACACCATCAATCAAATGACACATGCGGCGAGCCTTTGGAATCCGTTCCTCTTTCATCTTTTCGTCCAGAAAGTGAACATGAGCGATCTTCTATCTGCACAGCTTCAGCTTATTTCTGACAATGCGTTGGGCGCTCCACTCGTTGTTTTCGAACTTCCCGAGCCATTTTGCGCATCATACGCTTTGGATTTCGTTGAATTTTCAGCTGATGTTTATTATATTTTTCGCAGCAGATGAGGTGGTTGGACGACCTTTCCAGAGACGGTCCTCAATCCCTTCAGTCTCTTTGAACGTTTCACAGCTCTGTAGACGCTGGTTTGAGACAGTCAATTATAGCAATTCAGCCGTTTCAATTACCGTCTTGTGCAACTCAATTACTGCGATATGTTCATTTTTACAATACATAACTTGAGTACACCTGAAAATAGATAATTAAAACATTCTAAACAGCATTCATGCAAAGATTCAATAAAATGATCAGAATTTGAAGAGGAATATTATATCAGTGCTAAGGTTAACGGAACACAAAATAACAGATTTCTTCCCGCCCATGTATGCATCACAAAGTGATAACATTGATAATTAATGCATAACGGCGGTATGGCGGTATGTAACGACAATATCTTGGGATTGATTACAGCGGGATAATGCGGTTTACTGTTATGCGAAGATAATATTAAGAATTTAATGCGACGGACCAAGACAGCATATCGCTATAGGCGATAATACGAGGCGAGTGATTACGACAGATCGCTACGGTTGGTGCTAGCTTGCGTAGCATGACTAGGCGGCGGAGCTCAGGGATCCAGCTATGCTCTTCCCGAGAATGTTAGTACCGGCGGTGAGATCCATTAGGTGATTATGCATAAACTTTGTGGGCCGAGGAAGGTCGTATGATGACACACCCCGTGGCGGCTGCGTAGATGATATAGGACTGGATTCATTTTCCGCGGTAGCAGGCCAAGAATAGCCCATTTGCAGTTTGCTCTGCTGCAGCAGTGTAAGTTCTCTCACACTGACACGTGGAACATGCTAGAAATTGTCTGGTGGCACAACAAAACGGGAAGAACGACGATATTATGGTAACAAGATAAGAGGTGGTCAGCGATCGTTTGCGATGTAAGCAGTTTTCGAAAATAACTACGCTACACTGGACATCCGTAGCGCCGCTTACCACCTTGCCAAGTTGTCGGGTCCGAGGGAGTCCGCGAAGAAACTCACTCGTCAATAGGTGTGCCCACATACAGAGAGCTGGTAAGAGATCCATGGATCCATCGATATAAACGTTTTGAGTTTGATACTGTTTAGTAAAACAATTCAAAGCCATGTAGCAGACATCGTAACATTCTTTACTCATCTTCTACAGCTTCATTTGATACCGACAGTAATCATTTCAAAGTCAACGAGTGTTTTTTTTCCTTCACATGCAAAAATGGTATATTCACGAGAGACATCAGAGGGTGTGAAGAATAACACGGAGAATACATAGGGCAAAAGAAGCCCAGAAACTGCCTTCAATCGACTGTTTCTAAAAATTCGTTTTGGAACTTTGGTAGAACTTTGAAGACTCTTTGAAGTTTTTTTCGGAAATTCGTATGTCAGTGGTTTACGCTTCGGGGATCTCGCCCGTCTCGTCAGAGCCACACGCCCATCAGTCACTTCTACATAGTAGGGAACGGAGAGGCACACTATATTAAGACCACATAACGCGAGATATTTTCGGAGTTACTTTACAGTCAGTGATACTAGGGTTTCATTAACTACTTGGAAGTTGGCATCCAATCCTCGTTTTTAGAAATCTATGGAGGATCTAAAACGAGGTTTTTTAAAACATTCGATTGAAGGACAATGTATAGTAACCAACGACAGTCGTGGCCATCGACTGTAGAATGGCTCAGACAAATTTCGCGCTGTCTGGTCTTGTAATAGTGTGTCTTTCCGTTCCCTACTATGTCAGGGTGTGCATGTGACGAGGCGGGCAAGACCACCGAAGCGTATGTAATCCACTAACATATCATAGCTCGAAAGAAAAAAGCCTAAGCAGTCTTGAAGAACCTATGAAGCTTAGAAAATTTCTCAAAACAGAGCGAAACTTAAATCTTGAACAAAAAGTGCAGTAAAAGTGTGCGCAATTAACTAAAAATTGATGGCTGGTGTGACATGTATAGATGTAAAAATGAGCACAGTGAAGAAATAGACTTTGACATCTCCACAACATAACCAAAATTAGGCGTCGTTATGAAAATGTTAAGCATCGTAATGTGATAAATGCACCATCCCTGATCTACACAACAACTTGCGGTAGCCGTAGCCCATCAGTGTGTGTCAAGTCAGTACTGCTATGCTGGATAAGTCAAATACCAGTTTGCTTACCTCGGAGAAACTAAATCTTGATGACTTCGAGAGATGAGATCGAACTAATAGAATTATTTAGGTTCTTTTCGGCTATGCGGGAAAAAATGAAAAAATGATCCGTTTCGCCGGACAAGATTTTCCCATCAGAGCGTTATCAACCATTCGAAGGCTCAAATATCGGGAAAGTACTGCACGTAGTCGCTTTTTGAAGAGGCCTCTTTATGGCACTAAGCGTACAAATCAAAATATGTCTAAGAGCTTCTGCGCGCCTTCATTCTTATCACGCGTATATTTCGCTGAGAAAACGAAAAACCCATAATCGTTCAGAAGAAACCTCGAGTATTAAAGTCATTCGCTTTATCTGAAGTTTCTTTCAAAGCGGAGAGAAAAATCCTGAATCAAATTACATAAATCGCACTGCACTAGTGATCCGCATAGACGCCATCCATCGGTGGCCGTGTTCAAATTGTGGACGGTTCCCTTGTCCCCACCCCGCAATCCGTGAATCGACCAAAAAACAAATGCCCGTGTTTGTGAACCAATCTTATTTTGCCTGCTACACTGCAGAAAGACGGTCTTTTTGGTAAGTAAGCACAACGTTGTAATTGTCGGAACTTACGTTATCAAAAAAAAAAGATAATCTAATAGTCTGAAGGAAAAGATCTGCCCTGCGAGCAAAACGCGTGCGTGGAACACGCAAATGTTCACCTTCTATTTCAGCACGATTGAAAAAGCTTTTCCAAAAAGCAAACGCATTTTCAAAATCATCGAGATTTGAGCTATCGAACGATTACTAGCAGTCTAAGAAAAGAGTTTTAAGCAGCGAAATATGAGCGAAATGGAAAAAAAGCAGGTGGTACGTGTGAAAAATTATCTTAGTCTGAATGCTGCAGCTCTATAAAAAGGTTTTTACGAGAAATGTGTAGTGCAGTGGCCACAGATTCAGGGTTCCGAATGATTATCAACGCTTTTACGAAACATTCTCTTTTAATAAGTGAGGTAGTTTTTTCACTTGTCCCTATATAACCGAAAAGAACCCGTATTTGTTACAGCTTCCTCTGACCACTGTGCTGCATTACACTACCATCTTGTACTCCTGAAATCAAACATTATGGCATTGATTCTTCAATTTTCATATGCTCTTAGTTCAAACAATACACAGTGTCACCACAGTATTGGAATATTGAAAAACAATGAAGGTCTGTCATAAATAGTGCTGCCTACTGGAAGCTATCTCTTTTCGTGGACAACGCCATTGATTTTTCGATTATTACGTATTTCAGGTACTATACTGGTCTCAGATTTGTCTGGGAGGATAAGCAGCACTGACTCGGTTCAGCGGGAGGCCACCGCGGGTTATTGTAATGGCCAGATATGCATTCAATCACCTCAAACGAAGTCAGAAATTGAAGACGAATGCATGGCGCATCCCTCAGGGATTGATCAACGCCGAGAGCTTTACCTTTTTTACGTATTTCAGGAGTTATGACTTCTACCGAATATTGAAGAGACTTTTATATCGTTTTATAGTATTAGCTTTTAATATATCTACTTATACTCTACTAAAATTCGCAGTTGCAACTTTTGCCATTGCTCACGCGCACAAATTTTGCGTGATTTACATATTTGTTTTTAATGAAATGTCTTTAAGACGACTTCATGCACACCGTCCAGTTTTCACCTCATCAAATGACTACAGTGTAACCACGTGTAGGTGATCTTAAAGTACCAGATATACATCAGAAACCTCCTGATTCACCCAACTTCTTCCAACAAAAATCTTCCTTCACTTATAACAAAAGTTTATGCAGGAACGGACAATCTTGAATACTCTCGTAAAGGTACTATACGTTAGAATTTGTGCGAAGGAATATGCCTTAAAAATATGTTAAGTATAAGGCTTTATTATGCCTGCAGGTAAAGATTAAAGATCGTGTCGATCGTTTTCGGAAAGCAATGACAATGAGAATCTCAGTGACGAAGCCGATAATATCATGGAAGACAATGCACTCGTCACAGATTCTGGCTCTGGGCACTGACTCCACAGATGAAAAATGATTCAGCTCGAAGGATGATATCCGTAATTCCTCAAAGGAAGTGCTGTTACATAGAATGTTATCATATGAAGAATGACGGGTAGATGTCATTCCACAGCGTCTCCTTTTTGAACTAAACATGCATAATGTGAGAGTTGATTGTAGAACAGATAGATATCTTTGGCGATCAGAGGAATGATAAATGAAAAAAGACGGTCGCGCTTTTGAAAAATAGACGACATGAGTACATAATCAGATAAGTGCTCATTTTTCAAAGATATCGTTTCTATAATAAAAATGAGAACTGTGAGGATGTTGAACGTTGTTCTTACTGAAAATATTTCCAGAAAAGTTCCTTCGCTAAAAGGCCATCTTTTCGTGACGATGAAATGCTTCCATCGTCGAAACTCTGTACATGTTGACAAAACCTGCTGTGAAGTTCAAACAGCTAATTAACTGCTCCAAAGGAGAGGCATGTTTTCTTCCTCGTTAGTACTGTACATTAAGGATGACTTTTCTCAAACCATACCTGCTAATAACATGTTATTATATTTTAAAAATATTGAATGACTTTTGATAGTTTAGTGAGAGAGCAGAATGTGATGACTGTTGATTGTCAGAATTACAAATTATACTGATCAAGGGCAAGTTGTTGGCTCTTGGTAATGTATAAATAAGCTTACATTGCTATTGACTATGATTATAAAAATTGTTGACTATTGAGTTTTGACGAGGAGGACGAACCTCCGAAACACCGGTGTATGACTGACGAGGAGTACGAACCTCCGAAACACCGGTGTATGACCCTGGCGTAACAACCTCGTTTTTGAGCTTAAAGCATTCTTTTTTGGAATGATTGTGAATGTTTTTTTTTTTCGGGGTCCTAAAAACAGTCGATCTTTTGATTTAGTTTTGATCTAACAGCAAAAATCCATCGACTGAGGGGTGGTGATGGAACAGTGTACAATGACACTGGTCCATCACCACATACGCCTCCCTCCTTTCTTCAATGCAGGGCTGAATGTGGGGCGGGGGTCACTGACGAGGAGGACGAACCTCCGAAACACCGGTGTATGACCCTGGCGTAACAACCTCGTTTTTGAGCTTAAAGCATTCTTTTTTGAAATTATTGAGTTTTTATTCAGAGTAAAAGTAATAACGAGTCAGGATCAGAATTATGCATTTTTTCTAAAGAAGTATTCCCCGAGTTGATGAATACAAATTCTTCCAAGGCTCAAACAGGATATATACCGGAAAATCTTTCATATAAGTTAGTCATAAGAGTCGTGATCATATTAATGTGCATTCGGATTTTGCTTTGACAAGATCGGCGAAAAATGTAGAGAATTCTTGTCCTTGGTGCGACTTTCCTATTAAAAAGCGGGAAGTCTTGAGATTTGGGAGTTCTTTCTACTAAAAATGCGTTTATGGAAGCCTGTCCTGTAACAATCTATTTTTTCGTAGCGACAAGGTCTGTTTGAACTCAAAACTATAATATATAAAGGATAAAAAGGACAAAGCTTTCGGTGTCGAACAATCCCCGAGGAGAAGGCCACGTATTTGTCTTTATTTGTTAGCTTTGTTTGAAATGATTGAATGCATATACAAGTCTGGTATGAGCGCGAGATCGAACCACCGACCTTGTGTACACCGCAGAGGACCTCCAACTACTGCGCTATAGGCCCCTCAAGATCGTGCTATATAATACCAAGAACTCCTCTGTGAAATTGAAGCAATGCACTTCCAGAGCGAAATGTCATGCTCTTTTCATTAGTGGAACAAAGAGAGAAATTTTTTGCAGAAACCAAGACAACGCACGATGACCGGTGCGCGCGGCGTGGCCTGTTTTTGCCATAGGGCAGTCAAGGTATGAAACAAGAAGAATCAGAGTGTAAACGTGCTTGTCAACAATTCATATATTCCCGTATTGCATAACAGCAATGGCACATGTAGTGCACCGATAAAGACTATGCTCAACAACACAACGTTTCCGAAATGTTAGCCACCTCGAATATTGTATATTCAAACTGCATTACTGAGTGTATTGTTGTATGCTTCGCTAATATTCAATAAATAACATCAATAACACCTCGGAACGGCTAAACAGAAGAAACTATTCGTTTAATCAAACTATGCCGAGGCTAATAGATAGTTGGTCTTGAGAAATCAGGATACTGTTAGCGGATTTGTCTGAGAAGCTTCCCACAATCCGGAAAGCTCGTGACGTTCTATGGTAGAGACGTTGAAACACTCTAGCGCCGCTATGCCTAATCGAGATAAGAATTTACTCGTTCACAATTCAGCAACATTCACGAAAAAGACAAGAATACTCAAAGGCAGTCGCACTCGAAGTAAATTAGAAGAACTCCGTGGACGATGGATGTATGGAAACAAATCCAATACAAGTAAGTAAAGCTGTGATCTGCACTATATGTGATAATGGGTCACGGAAAACGTGGAAAATGACAGCAAAATATAGTGTCTCTTACTTCTTTTGCACTTTCATTCTACTGAGCCTCGTATTTTCAGAAGCGACATAATTGGAACATTCGGATGCCGTCTACGAGACTCTGCTCGTCGTGTTCATTTATAAATTGAGTGGAAAATTGTTTGCTGATATTTCGTTGTTATGAGCTTGAACTATCCAGTGTAAAAATAGCATTTGAAAACAACCTCGTGCATCTTCAAATTGTGTGAAGAAGTGCGGTAGCGAAGGCCGAGTGTTAGTGATGCAGACTATTAGAAAGCACGATGCTGGTTCGATCCTTCTTAACGCCCTCTTGCAAATAGTTCACAAGCTCCATACAGAATTCCATAGCCCGGATACCTCAGACACTACAAGGAGATTAGCCACGCCAGCATTCTGGGTCATTCATGAAGAAGATAAAATCATATTTTACCTCTATCTCGAGTGTTTTATTATAACCACGCTCGAATTCCAATGGATCTCTTCATTATTATTTGAGCCAACATGCTATGTGGTATGGTAAATGGGCTCTTGTACAGACGATGCACGTGTTTCGACCTTACACTCTCGTCAGTCGGGCAGAACCCGTCGTCTTTCAATCTTTTTTGGCCAATCCTCTGTGGGTGCTCTAGTCCGCACACAAGAGGTATCGAAGACGGACGTTTTACACTGTAAGTTGGCTAGAAAGATTGAAAGACGACGGGTTGTGCCCGACTGACGAGACTGTAAGGTCGAAACACGAGTATCGGGCTGTACAGAGCCCATTTACCATACCACATGACATGTTAGCTCAAATAATAATGAAGAAGATGAAATCCTCATGCGGCAGTTGGAACTCTCGCAAAATGTTCGATGAGCTTTGTGGAAGATTCATACAAAAAATACAATCACATGATAATATTTCTAAAATCTGCACAGTAAAATGTAATCATGGGTCGCGTTTACATTAGATTTTTTTCGTTTAATAAAAGTGCATGTTGCACGGGGGTTTTGCGGTATTCAGTGGTGTTCCGTCATTATTCACATTAGAATCCAGCTTTCGTTAATAAATATTTATTGTATAACAAACTTTGATATTCTACTGAAAGGATATCCTCCGTCATCATTGTAGGGTTGAGCAGTCATTGGCTAAAGAAGCTGATATCGCGGTAGCATCTGACATCATATCACTCGACTTTGAGTGAACACAAATGACAAAGTCGTTGTTTGTCTTACGCGAATAATCCGTTAAGAAAACGTATATTTCTGCCTACCGTTTGTCAACTGCTAAACATTATCGATTAGGTGAATTACTCTTCTTACTTGCACATAGTTTTTCTGATTTCATATAGTTTATTTCTCTTTTCTTTAGATATTTCCCTCCTGGTTTCTAATGTAGACATAAGCCAAAAAACACACCATGTTCGAATGTGTGCTCGGCTTTCTTCAAAGCATGAACCCCTGAGCACATCAGTTAACGTAAAAATGTCGGTTGCTGCTGAAAAAGCTGAAAGATTTCTTATGTGGTTAAGGTACTATATAAAACAAGCCTACCTAGCTTATTTCAAAATTTTCTTGCTCTTTTTTCTCCTCATGCTACTGACATTGTTGTCATTACCCATCAGTAAGCTGAAATAATGGGGTTATTCATTCATGACGGGAAACTCTCCAAAGGAATTCTCCTTCTAGATAACGTATTAAGCAGGATCTGCCGAGGATCACAACCTATTTGTCAAGGTCTCGAAAATTATGCGGAGCACGTCATAGAGACGCAATCGTATAATCTCTATACTATCTACATCATTGATAAGTTCGGTTTCTTCAACTACTTCAGAAAGAAGTTTCATACTTGGAAAATGCAATTCCGTTATCGGTAAGAGGTTTTGAAGAGACTTTTTCTCTGGACAAGGATTTTTCACATAGTCGATAACCAATCGGAAGCTCAAAGCATAGTGAATCCAAAAATGCATTTGTTTTTCCACAAAATCCTCTTGCAACGTTGTAAAAATGTAAAAGAATTTTGTTTCACACGAGACGCGTGCTATCGCGTTCATGTTTCTTTGGATAGAGCTCTTCACTAAGCAATTACGAACGACTGAATAGTGTGAATTCCGATGATTTCAAAAGTTTATATATTTATATAAAGTTCTCTTTACAGCGCAGAATCGGAGAAAATGAGAATTTGTTTCACATACGCGTGTATTTCACAGGACAGAGCTTATTCGACAAACTATTGGTAATTATCCGATTTCGAAAATGGGCCGGTTTAATCAAAACACCGTTTCACTTAACTGTAGCAGAGAAGATAAGATTGAGCTCCAAACCCTTCGCACATTGCTAGTCGGCTGAGGTGTGTTGCGACCGTGAATCGATAGCTCGATTCACATGAGAGTGCGATTTTTGTTTTTGAATTCGAAACATTTCGCCGATTTGAAAAAAAAATTTTAGGCGAAACGTATAAGTCCGAGATTTGAAGACTTCTTCCACACGTTCATATGCCTTTCGTGTTTCTAGCATCATATAAGGTGATAATAATCGAAGTTCACGGCGCCAGTGAAATGCAACTTCATTTTGAATTCTGCAACGTTATAAAAGAACCTTTTCAAAAAATAAGTCCATTTTTGGATTCACAATGACTTAGGCTGCTGAATAATTACCAAAAGTCTATTGCAAAATTTTCGTCCAGCAAAGCGATTCTACCGAAAAAACCTTAGTGACAACAGAAATGCACCACTGGGAATGAGCTCATAATATTGTTCGAAACAAAATTCTGCTGCGCTTGTAAGAAATTCAAATATGCACGAATTCTAAGCAAAAAGCAATAACAAGTATTGTTCAAAATAAAGGCTATCGTCTTATATGACTTTCTGCCATCGGCCCGTCAAGTTTCGATCAGGTCGTATGAGAAACATCAAGTTCAGTTGCCAATTCACTCAACAACCGTTTGGTTCAACAAGGGACTTCCAAAGCAACAATCAAATCCTCGTTGTTCAGCTTCATTAGACTTCCTAAACTAGGCGGGTCTTCAAGGTCAAGATTTCCAGCGTTAAAGCGTTGAAACCAGTGTCCTGCAGTAGATTTGTTGTTGTGGCTTCCTGTTCAACTTCCTTAGTTCATCGACTGCAGCTCACCGTGAAAGCTTGCTTTCTCCAACTTTGGCGCAATATAACATGAACTTCGATTGTATCGTTAGACATGGCGGAGGCTCGTCACAAAAAAAAATTGAAGACGAATAATAGCTAGGGCTTCAATGGTAAAATCCCACATAAGGAGCTGTAATGTTCCCATGATATGCATGGGAGTTATTTCATGTTTAACAAAGTGTCTCAGAACTTCTTTCCAGCCTAATGTATTTGACACCCAGGCATTTTTAGCAAGGCAAAGCTTTTCCCTTAAAGTTTTAATGACCACTTGATAGCTTAAATCTCGAAAATTGTGGCACTCAGTTGTGGAAAAAATGTTTTATCGTGCTGTAACAGGCAAAAGAGGGTGGGGTTTAGCATTGAAAGCATATGAACGTGTAGAAATCGTGTAGTATCAGAGTTATATGTTTCTTCTAAAATTTTTTCAGAGCGGAGAAAAAGGACCCTAAATTTAATAACAAAAATAGCACACCACATAATGCTTACCGAGTGCAAAACTCAATTTTTTTGGCTGTTAGAGCGCAATAAAAAAAAAACTTCTTTCAGAAGTGAAAAGTGCCACTAAAATTTTCGAGATTCAAGATATCAAATGAATGTCGAAAGTCTAGGAAAAAGCCTTGTTTGCTGGAAAATACTCGAGTGTGAAACATGATTTCATTTGACTGCTAAGGCACAACAGAAAGATCTTCTTTTGGGAAAAAAGTGGACCGTTTACCTTATTTCGCAATTTTGCAGGCAAAAAGGAACTTTTGATCTGTCATTTTATTGAGTTAGTGCGAAAGGTTTACCCAATTTTTATCAAAATTTTTTAACACAATAATTCTACTCAAGAGCAGCTTCATAAACAATAATGACATTTGGTAAAGCTACATTTCTTCTAACTTCATATTTTAGCCAATTTAGTGTCAGTTTCTTTATAAATCTAGAACCCCGAATTTGTGTAAGCGCTGAGCTCTCCTGAAACGATTTCTTTTGCAGCTCAGTTGCTGAGCATTTTTTGCTTAAAGTATCACAGCCGTCGAAGTGCCTGAAATGTGATAACAGCTCGTAGATTCTCCGTTGAGCTCACTGATTAGAAAAAAGGTCCATGGTTCTTGTTCGTTCACCGCCTGCAGCAATTTTTATGCATCATGTGGTCAAGGATGACGATTTGATATCTCTACTGATTGCAGATACATAGATTTGTTTAGTTGTAGAAACAGCCAAGAGTTTTGCCCGCTATATATTCCATTGAAAATTGATCATGCCTAACAATGCAATTGACTATTTTGAGACGTCGCTCAGGAACAGTGCATCTGACAATGTATTTGAAGCCTTCCATGAGGTCTGTTATGGGCACTTATATAGTGCAAGACACGTGTTTTGACCTTCCAGATTGGTCAATTGCACGTGCCTTTTCGTTCAGTCAGTTCCTCGGGATTCCATACATGGAGGAGTCGACCGCGTACTTTTTACACTCAACGTAAGGTGAAACAATCGCCGTGTTGTTCTTTTAGAGCGTTTGATTGTCAAATGCATGTGTGCATGCGAGTGTTGGTCAATTTTTGAATTTCACAGTAGAAGATGAGCTTCTTGTGTACAAGAACATAGGGCAAATTTATTATTTATACAAAACCCAAATCTTGAAATGGTGCTAATGAAGAATCAGAGCAACAAAAAGTTTATTTATAAAGCCCACTACGGCAAAATTAATCACTCCTTTTCTTCCAAACTGATAACAGAGCTTATCGATAAAGCAGTGGGACAGCTCTACATAAGAGCCTGAAGATTCAGCTTTTACCGACTCTCTACCATTTGCATTCAAGAAGAAAGCCCCATCAGGGTGACGATTAGAGGACGCGCTAAGACTTTTTATTCGGGCTCTCCAGAAAATCACCAGGGCAGTTGAGATTCTCTAAACTTTGTCTCTACCGTTTTCACTGAGCTATCCGCAGTGTTTGTTACGGAGCAGAAACAAGATTTTACATGTCAAGCATATTAATAATTTTACGCTCCACCTACAAGTCATTCGACAAATGTTTCGAAATCCATAAGCATCACTGGAGCATATAAAATGAATGAAAACGAGGCAAGTGAACCAATCTTGTAGTGATGAAATGACATATATGGATAAGAACACTGTGGTAAGGTTTAAGAGCATAAGAATTCATTTTACTTGTACGATATCAGAAAGATATCTAGCGGGACGAAATTAGTTTATGCTGTCGTTTGCGACCGTAAATGACTTATGAGCATCGATATGATACTAGTTGAAGCCATCATCGCTGAAATAGATCAGGTCCACCACCGATGAACGACGATCATATGGGAAAGGAACAAATGGGAGATGTGCTGAGTCTCGAAGAACTCGTAGAGATAGAAGATTCGAACAAACCAAACATCCATGTGAGCATTAATATCACTATCACTGCAACTGCTATTATTGCTATTGTTACTATCACTGTTCGATGCTTTGGTTGTTATGCCCATAATCAAAAGGTTCGTAAAGTTTAAATATAAAGCTTTCAGATGCGCACTCAAAAGTATTCGTGGAGCGTAATCGAACGAAGTCAGCTAAATAAACGGGAGCTGTGGATTTTCGTCTCCATTTACTCGTTATGCGTAATTTTTCTCATTTGTGTCTTCGAATTTTTGATGCCAGTATTCAACAATCCAACCTATCCATATTACAACCACGTGCCGGATTATAGGTTTAATCCACGTTTCAATCAATAGATAAAAAAGTTATGCCATGATTTCTCTGCTGAAACATGCTAATAAATCAATATCTTCCAGAATTAGCTTTTCCAACATTTTACATGGATAACTATCAAACGAAAACTTAGAAGAATGAGAATTCAAGTGAAGAAGCTTTCAACATTGATGATTCTCTTACAAATGCATTATAGATTGCACTAAATTCAGCACCATGGAGTTAGTTGAATTCATGAATTCATATATGTTGTCTTGTGGGAATCTACTCAATATATTAGATAAAGTCTTCATTACTTCAGACAAAATTTCTTTTCATTTGACCGTCTTTGGTAATGGTATAATATTATAATGTACCAGTGGTGAAGAGTGATGTGCAAATACTTCCGCTCAGCTGGGATTCGAACCCAAACTTTACCTCTTCCGGGAGCGCATGATGAACCGTTGCACTAATGACGCCCGTTTCTGACACCACTCTTTCTACGCTTCAACGCGTCTATCTGTCAGCGGACAACCGTCAACAGTCTGGCATGTGTAGTCGCTATCGACACTGAACCCACTGATGCTGACAGATATTAGGAAATGATAATCAAGGGAATTCTTTTTATCTGACCGCCTTTAGCGGTGTTACGATGTAATATTATATTCAGTGGTAAAGAGTGATGTGCGAAAACTTTTGCATCAGGTGTGGATAGGGTGAAATGTTGGCTCGAGTTCCAGTTGACGCAAAAGTTCTTGCACATCACTCATCGTCACTTTCACGTAAGTTTGAAACCGATCACCACGGAGGAATATAGGCATGCTAAAACGGACTGCAGTATGTAATCACCGACAATTTGTGCATTGTAGAACATCTCTATTACCCCGCTGCACGAGTCCATGAGAAAATTGTTCGGTAATCCTCTTTTGGGAATCAATCGTTTCAATAATCCCGGATATACCATATCACATCGAAAAATCACGAAAATTTACAGGAATACATAATTCCTTTTAATTAGCATCCAAGCCGTCATAGAAAGGGCAACTAACTTCATAGGCAGAAAAACCTTTTAGCAAGAGGACGAGAGCCGCTTTTCACATAGAAGAAGGGTAATCGAAACGTTTCAGCAAGTATAACAATAAGAAAGGTCGGCTAAATCCAATTAAGATCGAGAAAAAACTCACTCGAACGATGACGAAATTTTGTGGCTTTCCATGTAACTTGGTTGTAAGTGAACCAGTGTAAGAATTACTCGTTAATTTGACAAATAGCCTATCGTCGACAAGGCGAACTTTTCCCCACTCTATAAATGGCAGCACTCACACATTATAGATCTGACTATGAAGGACCGACAATTTCAAAAGAGTATGACTAGGCTCTAAAGCCTTCTAATCATTATGTACCTAAAACTCCATAGATTAGAGCGGTCTGTGCTAGGAATTAGTAATTAATAATTATTTCAGCAATTTCATTAATCTGTAATTTTTCCTGTCACATTCTATTTTTTCGTAGGTCTTACTCAAAACAGTATACTGGGTGTACAAGAAACTCCATCGTTTTCTTTCTGTGCTGTCTCGGCGCTGTGTCGCATAATGGTTAAAACAATGATATGCGAACTGTTCCCTGTTTAGAAGTGCGTTAAGAGATTTTTTCAACAAAAGTACTCAAAATTGCTTGATTTTGGTATCGTTTAATTGCGCATTTTCTTGCAAACATTTTGATAGAGATTCGCCTAAACTTGCCATCAGATGGAGCTTTCCTGGGAACAATTTCATTTGCTACTCATGCACGAATGACGCGTAGACTAATCTCGAGCGCCTCTTCAAGCATTTTCTCCTGCGCGCTATTCGTGTATGAGTAGCAAGCGAATAGGCTCCCAATAGAGCTTCATTTTGATGCAAGTATAGGCAAGTTGTATACGAAATGTTCGCGAAATGTGAAACTCGCAATTGAACGATACCAAAATCATGCAATTTTAAATACTTCTGGTTAGTGAATCTGGTGTCTATTGCTCTCGAGTCAAAACTTATGGAACGACTTATTAATTTAGGAAAATACATGACAACAGCACGGATATTCGACGAGTGCACGGTCTATAAAACGATCGAATATAAAGGCATGATTCACTTTACCAGTCATGAGCGGTCGATTGCTGATCACTAGAATATTGGAGGATTTTGTCACCTGACATATCTTGATTTTGTACAAAATTTTCTTTGATTTCTTTGTATGTGAAAGGTATATCACCCTACATGGGATTGACTGAGCCGAAAGGCACCATGCTACTAATGAGGCCGTAAGGATCAAACACGGAAACACGTGTCTAGCGCTATATAAGTGCCATAACAGACCTAATGAAAGGCTCGAGATATGTTGTCAGATTAGAAATTTTTACCTATTCTTATTGTTGGAAAAAAAACTTGAATAATTATTTCATTTGCAAAAAGCGCCCTTGTTTGTCCGTCCATCTTTGCAAAAATCAAGCCGCTTTTATTTATGGACTTTTAGAGAACATCTTACACAGTATGCCATGTGATGGACGCGTATGAGTATGTTTGAGACAACTGAGCACCACCTTTCCGTTTGCTGAATGTCTCGTCATCAGCGCAATGTTTGCCACGAGTCTTATCAAGAATTAGCAGCAATCACGTTTTTTGGGATCATTTTCCAAAGTTCCAGTAATTTAGTCTATTTTTAGCTTAAACGAGAATCTCGTGGGAATGACAACATGGTCAATTACGAAACAGTTTACAGTATTGAATTTACATCAAAATATGGCCTCACCAAAGTACACTGTTCCTATCTTTTTAAAATTCATAACCTCTCAGAATTTACTCGTATAGTTGATCTTCAATTAAAGTGGCCTCAAACCATAAGCATGAAGTTCGCTTTTTTCTTCGTATTGTGATAATTGTGATGTGACCAGATTGAATTCAACTTGGAGCTTTCTCATAGTTGAAGTTTTACTGCAAACGTGAAACGTTTATCCGTGTCATTAGAAGCATTATTGGTGAAATGGAAAAGTATTTATGGCTGGAGATCAACTGCCGTCGTTGAAACAGCCACTGAATGACACTTGGTGACAACGTGGTAAAGTCCTAGCGCGACCATATCAGACAGCAGAAGGATCCTTTACAATTATATTGTCTAAAGCAGTCGGTCGGTAGCTATCGAATAAAGTTTAAATGTAACACCTTGTGTTCTGCTCAAAGAAGAAAATCAAGAATCATACTGAAGCATGCCGAGGTTAATAGACAGTCGGTCTTGGGAACTATTAGTGTGTTCAGAATAAAACGGTTTTTGAAAACCAAAGTCATTCGTGAAAAGAATCTCAACCAATGGAGGTTATTTAATATTGTAGTAATCCAGTAACATATTTTGAGTCTTTTTCCCTAGACAGAAAAGGCGCAAAACATGTTATCAGATTACCAGATTAGTACTGTTTCTAAGCGAGGTCTATAAAAACAGTCGAAAATAAAGATATGATCCACTCAATGTTATCGGAGTAGAACCAAATAAGGCCTTAAACAGTGCTCATGCACTTAAGGGAAAATTCTTAGCAATTCATTCGGTTGATGTGCAGTGAACGTAATAAAAAAAAATTTTACATAATGAGAACGACCAGAGAACACGATAAAAAGTCATCTCCAACATATAAACACACAACAATGGTACACTCAGCCTTATTTAATAGTCCTCTTTTCGAATGTACAGAGCTATTAAATTGTATAGAAAAATAGGAAGTTTAAGAGATGAGTATAGAGTGAAAAGTACTGTGTGCTACTCGGAGCCTGTAGAAGCATTACGTGTCGACGACAAACTTTGGTCAATCCAAACCTTTATCATAGATCGTGAATTTACGTAGTAAGTCTCAGGACCTGTTTATCGGTTAGCCTCAACACTGTTCGATACGTCAGTGTTTATTTTCGATTTTTTGTATTGAGTTTTCCTGCTTGGATTATTAAAGTGTTTTTTGGGTATGTTGCAATGTCAATGTGACCTTACCAGGTTCTGATGAAAGTGGAACCGCGGAAATTAAAATGAAATCAGAACCAAGATATTCATACTTGTAAGTAGAATGTGATCAATGTGCAGGGATGAGATAGAGAATAAGATGGTCTAATGTGCTGAAAGATATCACGTCTAACTAAGAGAAAAGGGTTAACAATTGATGGTCGCGATAAGGTGTACTTTTAACATTGACTTCACCTATTTCAGAGGCGTTTTCATCAAAGTAAACATAACTAGTGGACGTCCACCAATTCAAAATTAAGAGTAGCCTGATTTGATTACTAACTAAAAGAATACACAAATATCCGAAAAAAGAGATAAAACTGACATTTTTTAGTCCTAAAAACTTCATTTTTCAAGGTCAACAATAAAAATGAGCTAAATACAACCACTGAAGCTTTTATTACAATTTATGTGTAATTTTATATCACTTTAACAATATGGCATGTTTTGATCCGATAGGTCTAGGGCTATATAGGCGCCTATTTCGTCCTATAGGGACTCATCAGTAGCACCCTCCCTCGGTTCACTTTTAAGAGTTTGATTAAGGCCTTATAAACTTCTTCGTGTTATAATGGGTGATGAAAAGTTCCTTAACGCCACCTGAAAATTCAAAGTGCAGACGTTAATTCAAGTGAAACACAATAATTATTTTTCAAGATAAAGACCATCAAAAACCACGATCTTCTGTCAACGATCTGCAAACTTTCGCTTCTGCTCGAATTCGTCATTTCTTTGAATACAAAAACTCTTGACATGCCTCTTTAACTTAATTAAATGTATCGAATCAACGTCCACGCAGGAAATGTTCCCCTGAGAGGAAATGACCGTAATCGGACGGCCTAGCATGTAGACTGTAGCCTGGGTACGGCAAGACCTCGACTCCCTCCAATTTATCAAACGTTTTCTTAGTGTTCCTTGCGGTGGTGAGGTTTGGTATTGTCTTGCTGAAATAGCGCTTTTTGAATGAATCAATGCTGTACACTTTTCCTTCAGCACATCATAAGCTCGATCTAGCTGCTTCCCTATGAAAATAATCCTGAGATATTCACATGAATTCACAATAACCGATACAGCATTAAACGAACATGAAGTTCGGATTTTTCGTGGGTGTGGAGGAAATTTTCTTCAACCCAGTAGTATTGCCATCTATGTTACCTTACGCGACATTCACATATTATGAGATTTTAGAACTTCCAATTATCTAATTAATTTCTCGCATTGAAGGTCTTCGGTTCTGCATGTGAATTCGTCTTTGTTTGCGGATTTTAGGGTCTCCTTTTTCAGTGTAACTGAAGATTGTTTAGGTAAATTTTGGAGCTCTATATGACCGCGTTATGGAGTTCTCCTCTCTGCCACAGATAGTTATCACCTTGATGAACTCGCGAAAATTCTTCCCCAGTAATTTGTGAGTTTTCTGACTCGGGAAGATTGGAGGGTAGGTTAGCAGATTTTAATAGTAATTAAGTGTTTGGATTTTTCAACCTGATTGTACGAATACGGATTCCTACGGAACGATTCCAGAAACTAATTCAGATATCTTAATGGATTAAAAAATCCAATTAAATACTATCGAAATGAAAATGGGAATGTCTATGTCAAATGTTATCCTCATCTGTCGTGCTATGAATGCCCTTAAAGCGGTAATCATGCTAAATTTCATTTCGAGGTATTACTGAGCGTGTTTTCAGCGAGAAATAGAGAAAAACTGCGAACAAAAAAACAAGAAGAATTGGAAAAAAATGTTATCGTAACTCTAAAAGACATCGCAAATTTGCCAACCGTAGGCATACGGTATCAGTTGGATTAATGAATTAGCCTAAGGATCAAAAATCATATTTTGAATATCTAAAAGCGTAGAGTGATTTGTATATGCTCTGAGCCAACTATTAAGAAATTTCGACGGATACCGTACGTTTGGTCATTGTGAAAGCCGACTAAATTGGGTAATTTATTCGACCATTCTTTCAGCTTTAGACAACGAATGCTCAAAGATGTCAACTAGAACAATTTAAACTATATAGTTTTATTCTACATGACCTGTTACCATGTTTACTGTGCGGGATCAGAGTATTTAGCACTCTCGATTTATTCAGTTACATTCATCACCCATGAAATTCTTTGAACTTTCACTTGTAAGTACGACAGCTGCTTGAAAATAACCTTCCGTCTTCTTTATCATGTAGCTACAGATAATTGAGGGTATTCTTCAACAGTCTTCTTATAGCCGGACTAGAGTGTTTCCACTTAGGTTGAAAAGAGTGAAATGCTTCCAGAATAATCTGGTATCAATTTTTGATTTCAGAGGAATGGTAGGTTTGGTGAACCAGGGAATGGTAGAACCAGCAGCGTGCTTTCGGTAAAAGGCATTAATAAGCCTACTCTTCACGCCTAGAGCTTAACTATTTTCATTCCAAACCTAATATAAAGTTCAGAATAAACTAAATTACTCAATGTGTATTATGAGATTGAATGAAACTCGGTATCTGAGTAGTTGTTACTATCTGATAAACGAAGTGACAACTTCGACAAGAACGTAGACTTTTAACAAGATCACTTCTGTCAAGCTTACACTTCATAATTTTCTCGTATATGTTACACATTCATTGTGTTGCACTTTGGTGCTGAAACTAACACGATATTGCTATGATTTCTCAATGGCGCAGTGGTTAGAGGTGCTCTTCAACACCCATGATAAATCAATCAGTTGTCGATGGTTCGCATTTGCGCTCAAGGCTTACCAAGCCTTCCCTCCTACCGTGATCAGTGAATCAGTATTAGACTTACCTGGAAGGATTGTAGCACTAGTCTGATACATCGGTTGGGTCTCACGAATTATTAAAAGACAGATATACATTCGATCACCTTAATCAACGCTAAAATTGATTGCGAATGCATGGCACATCCCTTGAGGATTAATCAACGCCGAAAGCTCTATCCTTTACCCTTTTTATGGCCAAGGTTCCGCCTTCATCAGAACTACAATGTTCGATTAAAGTATCCATAGAAGTCGTTCTTTTTGCAATGTTGGCCTTCATATCCGCTGTATCACCATGAATAGAGTGGAAAGAATCACTGTACGAATGAAGAGCACGCTCAGCTTTAGTCTTTTATGCAGATTCCAGCGCTTAGGTTGTCTGACTTTACTTAGCAACTCTCCGGAATACACGTGGGTCTTTTGACGATGTTCCGCCGCGATTATTTGCCGCTTCGGTGTCAATCACCTTCACATTAGTGGGAATAGCGTTAGCTATCATATAGCACAAGAGATAATCAATTCCGACCTTTATTGAACCTCGGTGTGGATAATTGATATGGACCCACAGAGTTTTTTTATTTAAAGCTTGTACGAGGTTGATATATCATGTTCAACATCGATGGTGACGTCTCAGCAACTTGCCCTTTAGAATCCGAACGTAACCCACCCCAAGGTAAGAGCAACAAATGAAATGTAGGTGTCAGCTGATGCGTGATAGTGATATAATGCTATTCAAACTAGAATACCATTTTGAGATTTGGTGTCATATAGTTTGTTAGGCTTTATGTATGTTCAGATTGTGCATATTCTAAATGAAAAGACAGTTTGCAAGCTTCTTTTCATTTTTTCTTTTTTGTTACCGAGATCAGTGACAGTCGGCTTTTCTATTATCCTACGAGATTGATATTGTTTTTCATTTATGTTAGCTCATCTTTCATAGAGAGGCAACGTTGAGAATGCTGCATTCAGTCGTTTGGTGATTCAGTCTTCTCGATTCGCCTCGATGCAATGATTACAAACCAATTTCATGAGTAGAACGTTACCTCGAACATTCGAATCGAATCATTGTGGCTATGATGCACGAAGGCGTCGAAACGTTACCCATAGTAAAGATTTATAACACGTTGTGTCGGCATTGAAGCACAGTCAAAGTTGGAATCGAATAACGGTTCCGCTATAAGTCAATCTCCAATTCTTTTCAATGATGCAGCAATCGAAAGGGACAAAACGTGTATCCAAACTAAAGTATTTCCACGCGACCGAAGACTGATAGACCTATCGGGAAATTTGATAGAAGTATCTACAAACTATTTGAACCACAGTATACTCAAGTCTCAAAAAATCCTAGTGAGTGTTAAGAAGGCAATGACGTGGAACATTCGATAAAATGAGATTTTTCTTACAATTTTGTGTTAGCTCATGAACTAAAGGCACACTATGTATTATTCATTTTTTGAAGATAATCATGTTGAAGTTCCTTTCCTCGGCTATCATCTAAAGTATAGCCCATGCAAAACCCTCTCAACAGAAGGTGGAATTATGTGTTCGCTCTCAAATCATAGTCAATTCGATACTTCAACGTGATCCTGCTTAATTTCCTTATGCTTTTAAAGATCCATACACGCTTGTTTCTATTTTTTAGATCACAGAGTTGCTTCATAGACGTTACGCATTTCACAAGGCTTCTGAGTTTTCCGCTCTTATGCTCATCAACATTATGAATTTTAAGATCTCATAACTCCACCTTATTACAGAATGATCACTGCTCTTTGATGTTTCATTGAATATAAATATTCTCTAACATGCCATATTATCTGCTAACACAAGCTTTTTTGGTAGAAAATGACTCGATAAAATTTAGGTGATGAACTTCGAAAAAATTTTACTCCAAATTTCACACAATCTGAAAGTCTTGAATATCATTAAGAAGTATCAATATTCAATGAAATGATATCAAGAAAAACCACAAGATTTTATTCTTACTTATATTGAGCGCCATCTTAAATAGCAAGTATATTTTATAATCATAGAAAAATCATAGTGAAAGGTAATTTGGCTGTCGGGAGTTTTTTGACAGCAAGATTTTGCTCTCGGTAGATAACGGTACCACAAGAGGGATCACCATGACCGCTTATACAAGATAAAAAAAAATTTGTCCAGAATATTATCACTAATCCTGAGCTAAAGGTATTTGAAATCCGACCTGAAATCATAGTAGATTCTGTTGAAATTCAAGAGAGACTTATGGGCTAAAATACCCCTATCATCTTGGTATTTTTATTTATTTTACAAGATCCGCCATCACTATAGCTGTGGCGAGTCCTAGTACTCCTAAAATTCGATTCTTTTCCTCGCATCCATCCCCCAAAGATGTTCGAACATTTCACGTGTAGTTTCGACTACTGCTTGATGATTTTGTCATTTTCATGAACTTCGTAGAGCAAAATCTCGATGAAATTTTAAAATTGATTAGGTTAAGACGTTTCCACGTGATCGCAAGAAGCTACTACGGAAGGAGTCGAAGCAGCACAAATTCCTGGTAGCCTTCATCACTAACCACGCTGTCACCGTTCCATCCCCTCCTCCTCTCAATCACAGTGCACATAATTAGGAAATTTTTTTCATTCGATTGTTATTGTAGGATAGTCGTTGCTTCACACTATAATTTTGACGTTTTCGTTAAACAAATGCTAGTTTAGGTGCGCTTGATGCCTATTGAAAAGCAGCATGGTGGCAACAAACAACTATGAGTTTCAGATGGCCATGTTTTCGTAAAAATTATGTGTTACTTTCTTCCTTGCAGTTTTTTGTTGAAATCGAAAAAAGGGAAAGTTATAACCAAAGAGACCTCGCTCATCTTCGCTAATCCCTGATCAAGTTACTATTGAAGTTTAAGGAAACGAATAACGAGCGCTTGATGTTGCAAGATTTCTGTCTCCAAATGACACCCTCACCTGCTTCATTCCATCCACTTAGCTTTTCTCCCGTGTAACCGCCTGGTGTGAACCCTATCTTCATGACTAAATGATGTTTTCAAGCGGTATTCTTCCTATTTGATCCTCGATTTCACTATCCGTCTGTCAGAATTGGAAGAGTCTTCAGATTCAATCCTTGAGATTATTTGATAGTCTTGAAAAAACCAGTATACTTAATATCTAGTAAGATATTTGGGACTGCAAGCGAATTTTTTCCAAAATAAGTCCATTTTTACAGCTCACTGAGCCTGGACGAGAAATTTTTGTTTATTTCGAATAAAATGTCAACGAAAGCTACTGAACTGGAAACTAGATTCGCCTCTTGGGATTACTTGTAAATTTCTCGCTTAAATGGTATTCCTTTATGCACTGATAAACATTCGTTCACACTCTTTCGTGAATGAAAATGAAATTTAAGCGCAAATGACAATTTTTAGATCTTCACCAAGTCTTCCAAAGCTGTATCATTACGGTAGTTTCGCACTTTTATGGATACACTACCATAAATCTACCAGTGCAATGAACCACTGTTAAATTTTATTTATAGGGAAAGAACTCTGACGATTGATTTGATCGATTAGGATGATTCGACATTCAAAGTGGTTGCTATACCATGTCATCTATAACAATCAACTGCTTCCTGTTTATCTCTTGCTTGCATGATACTTAAGAAGCTCTTTCCCATGAACAACTGCACAGATTTCTTGTAGAATAGCAATTTTTATATAGCCAGAAAGTTGCCTAGCTTGCACTGTTTGCGTACATATGTATAAGTTATATATATATATATATATATATATATATATATATATGTATGCGTGTGTATGTGTGTGTAGATGCGTATAAGTATCTATACATCAAATTAGTCACTAACGTTCTGTGTGAATTTCTTTGGAAGTACGAAAAGGGGCATGTTTCATAAAACCAACGGAGTATTTGATGCTAAATTGATGTAATGAGCAACTCGATACATTCAAACAAGTGCAGAACCTCTTTTATGAATTCAACTGTCATCAATAACATCAAGTGTACTTGAAATGCCCCCATCTCATTCATTCTCCCCTTTTGGCAACAACACATTAGATCCACTAAGGACTCTCACACAGTTTCATGTAGCAATAATTATTCAGCACAGAAAGTTACATATATGGAAGTAATCTATTCGCATGAGATTTTTCATGTCTTTCTTTGAATTTTTTTCGCTTGAGTATCGGATCCAGTTATCGTTTGAATTTCATTCTTGTTATAATTTGTCAAATGGGCTTACTGGTAAATTATGGCAGTGAAAAGAAATAATCATAATAAAACTCAGTAATAAAGCATCATTGTTATGCATTATCAATACATAAAGGGGATAGTTTAGTGAATGGCTAGACAGCTCTTAGGAAACAAGGTCTGGCGCCATCCTTCAACCGCTGCCCATCTGCCCGAATGGGGGCATCTTAGCTCGGCAATCCTCAGGATCGTCGAGGAGAATCGTCTCGACCTTTGCTTCTCTTTGGAACTCTGAAAATAGCCGAAGTAAGGCTTTCATTTGTACAGCAGAGGACTTCTGAGGAAGAGTACTCAATTTTGATTCCTGATAAAGCTTACCACTTTTCAGTGCGCTATCCATCCATTTTATTAGGTGTTAAAACCACAAGCTTTTTCTTCAGAAGTTCACTTTTCGAAAGGTTCATAACTCTTGAAATAGAATTACCGGAATTTAATTTAAGTGTGATTGATGTGCATAACGATTAGATCGCTTTCCCCCTCAGTACAGTTCTCCGCTTTATTGACCTCTACTGACTTTTATTCCGCAAATAAATGTAGAAGAAACGGTTAAATGCACATCCAATATGAATCGTTTTTCCCGTCGAATGTTTAGGATTTTTCTAACAAATATCTTATTTCCCTATTTTTCCACAGTTCCGTTCTTTCTCGTTCGTCTTTGTGGTTGCTATACCATGTCATCTATAACAATCAACTGTTTCCTGTTAATTTCTTGATTGCATGATACTTAAGAGTCTTCTTTCCTGTTGACCATCTAATGTGATTTTCTAGCACTACTCAAAATGATACCAACGTCATTTAGAGTGAAATATTGAATTTGTTTTATTCTAATCGTGTATGCTCAGTCCACACGAAGAAGATACGATGGTACATAGCTACATCGCTCTCTCTTTTTTCTATGAGGATAACACGTGGACGGCGAAAAAGCATGTATATTCCAAGCAGCCAACAGAAGACGGTTGATTTTCTTCTGTGTTGAAAAGGACGATTGTTTGTTCGAAGGGCAATAAAACGTCATTCTCATTTACCTTTCAGTGTTGGAGAAATTTCCTTATAGCCGGGCAGTTATATTCCTTCCTCAGTCTGTTGATCTACTATTCATTAATATCTTTAATACGTGCTTCACACGCTGGCTATTCATGAAGTTTTTTTTTGGTTTAGAACTTTCCCTTGATTATATTCTTGCCTTAGGCAAAATTAATTGTATGCATAATGTCCATGGGGATTCAATACAGAACGAGACTCAATTCTATTATAGTAAGAACACTTGAGAATTGATTTTGGACTTTGTCAGAGTCAGAGTCAGATTTTGGATAAAAATACTATACTGATGATAAAGTACTATACTTATAATATACTTATGAAACTAGCCAAAAGCAATCGAGTGTACAACACTGTGTGTTTGGCGATAATGTCACCGGACATGGAGTGTAAATTGTTTGTCGTCGCCTAATCTTACTGTAGGCGACCAAGGCCGCGAGAGGATTGGCTAAAGACGAAGGGTAACTGCCCCAACTGACGAGACCGTCAAGGTCAAAGCACTTGTATCGGGATCTTTGAGTCAAGTCGATTAAACAGACCACTTGACATGCGCGGCTCAAAAATGATTATTTGGCATATTGAAGTTTATGAAAAAATTTTGATGGCTTTTATGATAGTGTTATAATGTGCAACTATTAACCTACAAATAGTGAGTGATATGTGAAATTCCGAACTTGAAGCAGGAGTTGAGTCATAGCTTCACCTTCACCTTAAGAGAGTGCTAACCACTGTGTGTAGGTCGAGAAGAAAAGGTCCTCAAACCGGTTGAAAATCCAGAGTTTATACATGAGTTCAGTTAAAAACAAGAATAAATATTTTTCAAATAAAGCCATTTTTATCTACAATCTTTTGCCAACGATCTGCGAGCTTCGGACCTCTTCGAAATTGCCATTTCTTGGGCCTTAAATCAAAAACTTCTGACATGCCTCTTCAACCTAATCAAATGTCTCGAATCAGCGTCCACGCAGGAAATGTTCCCCTGAGAGGAAAAGACCGTAATCGGACGGCCTAGCATGTCGACTGTAGCCTGGGTGCAGCAAGACCTCTTCTCCTTCCATTTCGTCAAACGTTCCCTTATTGTTCTTTGCGGTGTGAGGTTTTTCCATTGTCTTGCTGTGACAGCGCGCGCTTTCGATGAATCATTATCGGGTAGTTTTCCTCCAATGCAGCATTTCAGTGAGAGCTTCTTATGGAAAATTCCTCAGACATTTCCATGAATTTACAATAACCGACACCATGTGGAACAAACATGAAACTTGAATTTTTCAAGCGTGTTAAGAACTTTTTCCTCAACTTAGTACTCCCGAGCCCTTGCCCTACTTACATTCTGTCGCGGTGAGACTGAAACGCACACTCAACTCGTGTCTGAGGTGCAGTGTTTCACATATAACTCAATATTCTGTCTGTAAATAAAAAACCATTAGACTTCCATAAGCTTCTTAATTTTTCAGATTTCTGCCTCAACTTCGTGCGATCTTGTCGATGGAGATAACACGTTAGATATGAATATGTGAACGAGGAATTTGAACAATGCAAATACAGTAAAATGAATAAAACAATGTGATAACATTACGATCTAATCAAAAGCGTGATAATAATCAATATGATATAGTAAACATAAAGAATTTATGGAACTATAGCTTAGTTTGGAATGGTTGTTTTCAACTGGGCATCATTCCAACATTCATTTGTCTTTGTTTCTGGTAGGCATTGGCTATGAATATTTAGATAGATAAGATTTCTGTTTTTTGGCTGGAAACAATACCTTAATTTCAAAACTTCATATTTTCTAACGTGTAACTATCAGGAAAAAAGTTGGCAGTGTAGTCCATGGCTTCTCCTATTTTGTGCTCAACGTTAAGCTCCCAGTGTCCAGCAGCTTTTTTGCTCACCAATTTCCGTGTGGCCTCCCATTTACCCTACCTGATTTACAGCATAATCTTGGATTTTCAATAGCATGTCTTGTCTATGATCGTCAACATAAATACTAACTCTGAACAAATGCCTTCTTTTCTTACTACGATGCAGAAAATCCTTATCATCACCCTCTCATCATATTCACCAACGTTGATCGATCTTCCTCTTCGCTTGTTGCAAGCTTTAGGTTTTGAAGGCTTATGTAAAGGTGGTGAAAAGCGCTAAGTACGTTAAACGAGTAAATACTCATGGCACCGTGTTCAGTAGTCATTTTCACTACATCTTATTCTCGTATGAAAAGGTCAAAGTGCTCGCTTTTTGCTACCACACACTTGGCTAGGATCAACAACTCGAGAAAGGCTCAAGGCTTTCAACGTTGATCAGTGCTTGGGGGAAACACAAGACATTCAACTTCGCAGATCACTCTCTAGAGGTAATTTAATGCCTATCTGACCTACGCAGTGGCCTGCAAAAGACTACCGATGTGTCAAGTCATCGCTGCGACCTTACCCAGAGAAAGCTTGATGATCACAAGACGCGCTATAGACGCTATAGAATTTGCAGTACGGGGCACTTCTGATGATTAATAGTACACTCTTCCATTATCAGCTGAAACAATAATCCAGTCGAGAACGCGCACATTTTTTCTCGTTGATTAAATCCGAATACGAACAAATGATATTCAGTGCACAAAAGGCCACCTGTTATGCTTCACAAAAGCATTTTTCGCTAACCAAAGAGGCTGACAAGTTGCAAACGAGGGAGAATCATAGGAAATAATTTGCTCTAATAGTTTTGCGACATTATGTTGTTCCAATGTAATGCTTGAACCTCTTAAATTAACGATAGCAATATTGTTGTAGTAAAATGGAACTCTTGCTGTAAAGCCAATGTACTGCTTGTTGAGAATCCTTACTACTCACAAAGAAGGCCTTGTTTGTCCACAACTTGCTGCCAGAAATACTTCATCGCTAACCACTCTACCATCCTCCGTCTTGCAAAAAGTATTCATATAATATGTCACTTATTTCGATAGCTTTTTAAGTGCACTAGTAAAAGGTTTTTACCGGATGTGAGAATATCCTTATTATTTACCTAGCTGCCCATTCATCAATCACTCCATTCGTTTAATCGTTCATTCACCTAATGAATGTTTATTTCTTTATTTATCTAATCAATGGACCATAGCATATTGCTGTAAAGACAGCTTCATATATCGTTAGTGCAAAGTTACTTTCTTTAAATAAGAGACAGGGTCAAAGAAAATCGAACTTATGTTATACAACTCACTATTTTTTCCACGCGACCTGCCTCACATTTGCTGTGCGGATTCCTGCACTTCTAACAGTCGATTTGCTTCATAGTCCACAAAAGTCTTCAGACATTTCGCATGCTGTTTTGACTGTTGCTTAAGGATTTTGTTTTCTTCATGAATGACATGTAATGCTGGTCAGGCAAATCTCTTTGCAATATCGGAGGAACCCGAGCTTAAGCGTTTTGATTGATTACAGGAGAATATTGGTAGAGTGTCAAATCAGCTTCTTGCTCCCTGATAGCCTGTATCATCAACCAATCAACCGCGACATTTCCCAGTTCGCAGCTAGTAGGTATAAATCATTACGGATCCCTGAAAATGGATAGCGATCATAAAAGATTAATGAATGAGAAGGATAAAAAGATCACCATTACTACGTTTTTCGTCCGCCCTAACTAGATTTCCCACCTTTTAACTCCTCTGTAACCTCTTCAATCATCGGCAAACTCCTCAGGAACGAAGCGTCAGACAGCAATTTCTTCCATTCTACTGATCTACGATAGCTTGAACTATAAACATCCAATATACTAAAAGTACAACTTCAAGCTTCTTCTCACTATTATTATAATATCATGGTTTTTATTAGAATCGTTTATCTTTTATTATTACTGCTCACGTTTGTTTAATCTTTTTGTTCAATCATCAATCAATAGAATTATAGAATTGGACCGTGTATATTTGCAGCTAAATTACTTCTACTTCAACACCAATGAAAATTGATCTTTGCAATAATAGACACGAACTATTTTACTGCATTATTAGCAGTGTTGTTATATAATTATTGTATACTGAAGAAGGAATTGCAAAGCTCCAAACCTCAGAGAGAGTTAAACCTGCTTTTTACGCATAGTGGTGCGGATGAGAGGTTCAGAGTCGTACGTATTACTCAATAGCCTTGAATCTACAAAAAATAAGGTGTTTTTCTATTAGACGATAACAAATAATTATTCGACCTCATTCGCTACATTCATTCTTCATAAGAGTGTTAGTAATTATTCGCAAGCTCAAATATCTGGCTAGCGCGGCGTGATACGTGGTCGGTTTTTCTGAATACCCTTTAATGACGCTATGAAAGTCAAACAAAAATTGTGCTTCAGACGGCCACGCGTTTTTTTTCTCGCCTATATTTTGTTGGACAAAAATGCTTCTTTAAAATGCTAAGACTCTTTCAATAGCATAAGTCTTGAAGAACTCAAAATGTGTTTGCTCTTTGAAAAAGCTCTTTTGATAGCGCTGTAAGAGAAACGAAAGATTTGTATCTTGCACATAGCCGGACAGAGCTCTCTCTTCAGATTATTATTAGTCACTCAATAGCGTAAGTTTCAGTCATGCTAAAGCTGGTGCCTATTTCTAAAAAGACCATTTCACTGCAATGTAGCAGGGAAAACAAGATCAAGTTTCACATACTCGGCGGCTTGTTTACCGGCTAATTTACGGGTGGGGCGATCGACCTATGACCTGACGGGTTAGACTTGTGGGGCTTGTGGGGCAACTTGCCATTCAAAGAGAGTTTTTTCTCCGCTCTGACGGAAACCTTAGATAAAGCGGTAAACTCGATACTACGAGATTTTTTCTGCACCTTAATATGCTTTTCGTGCTTCCACTATTATACGCGTGATAAAAATGAAGGTGCGCATTGTGAAACATAATTTATTTTGAATGCTACAGTGCTGTAAAAGAGTCTTTCGGAAAAAACGGCCATGTAGAAAGTCAGCTAGAGATTTAAGCTTGCAGGGAATTTCTATTGCTCTTCTGAAAAGTTCTTGCCCTGGGAATGTGATCAAATATTCATTTCTCGTCGTCTAATAGAAAAGAACCGCAAATATTTTTTCATTCGACAAACGACCCAGCAATTCGCTTGGAAGTCTTTCGTTGTGTAAAATCTAAAAATCAGCTTTACTAAATTACGATGTCTTTTGATCCATACCAAAGTTATTCTTGAGTCTTCGTAGACGATTTTTAAAAATTGGTGTGGCTTCTCGTCATGAGACGGCAACTGACATTGAAAAATAATGCTTTATTTTATCAATGCTCCTATCTAGTTTAGACGTACTTCTTTGAAATGATCAGTTCCATCCGAAAATGCTTTATTGAAAGCTTCGATGAATGTTTTTAGGAAATCATTTCTGAGATTTTTTCTCGCACTAATTGATGACATAGGCTGTATTCAATAGACTTTCGTCGCCAGCGACGACGCTTAAAAAGCGTGGTAGTTGAGTAAAACGGTGAAGAAATAAAGCTCTTGGCACTGTTCAATCTCTTAGAAAATTTGTCATGAATTCGGCTCCATTCGAGGTATCATAGAGCTGATTGAATTCTTAAGCGGCTTATGCAATAATTGAACGTCTTACCGGCCTAACAACGTACTGTTGTCATCCCTTCAGACAGGTCTGCTACCAATTTATTGGCACCAAGAAGATAGAAGAGTTGGTGAGGTGACTGTGGCAGTATTGAGCCTCAAGGACTGTGCGTATATTATAGAGCACTTCTAAACAGGATATTCAATATCATGTTTAATCAAAGAAATATATCACATCCACTTTGTTTACTTTGCGAAGAGAGAGTTCATTTCTATAATTATTGAATTTCAATTATTTTTCTCTTTGAGCAGTAGAATATGAAATGAATAGAACTCTTATTTAATTACTTATATGTACTTCTCCCATCGAGGTGTTTGGCTGAGTTATTTCTTTTGTCAAATGAGTTAGATTCAACGAGAAGCTTATTATATATCAAAAATTACGCTCTTTTCTTCCGCCTCTCCTTTCTTTTTCAATTATTTATATCATCAGTAACAAAATTTGATCTCAACTATGATAAAAGTTAATGCTACGGGCGTACATGATTTCCATGTTTTTGACTCCTTTCTGAAAACTCCGGGAAAGAACATTATGCTTTTGTTCCATCCTAAAGTGCACCACCATTGTTTTCCGAATAGAAGCTAAAATTTTCCTATTGCGGATACCCATTATAACACTCAATCAAAAAATTTCTTCACACAGAATGGAGAACTCTTAATGGAGAATGACTCTAATGTAATTGAGCATCTCGTGGTAAATCGAAGGTTTTGCTTCAATGACTTCGGTGTTGTCCTTCTTGCATGGCATCTTTCGCAAAGGAAATCCTTTTCTAGAAGAAGTGCTGGGAGACTGCTAGAATCCACAAAACAAAGTCCGAATCTATTTATGTAGCTGTTATGCTTGCATTTTGTATAGAATGCATTGTCGATAACATAGATGAAAAATATATTTGGCTCATTCAAGTTGACGCCAGTAATGAAAAGAGTCAGAGTCAACAAAAGAACATTCTTGAATATTCTCAATTCTCGCCAAGACTTAACTGATTGAAAAATCAAGATGAGTGCTTGTTGGCGCACAGATGAAAGAGTCACTCAATCATCCGACTAATCCGTTACATTCAAAACAACAATGAATGTCATCCACATCGACGCCAATCTCTTCTATAGACAGACACGTTTGTGTTCGCATACGTCAGTATAGATGGATTTCTTATCCCAACGGGCCCCCTTTCCGAAGTTTGACATGTTATTTCGTTGATGCTGCTAAGAAAGGCACTTGATCCAAATGGGATTATGGATAATAACCTGTGTAACCTAACAATGCTCCTCAGCAACATATTGGCTCAGCTTTTTCTTTTCTTACAATTCGGGGCGTAAAATAGGCCAACGAGCGAAAAGTCAGCACGATTGAATTGTTGTACAAGAAGGAAAACTTTCACAATATTGGCGGCTATCGTCCACTGTACTTCCTTATAAGTTTTTCACTATCGTTATCATTAGCAGGGACCATGATAGATCATTACGAGAGAAAATACATATCATTGAGATGAGTTTCGAAAAAATTAAAAAAGATAGATCTTATCAAATCGACAACAAAAGTGAAGAAATGTTGCATGAATCCAAATGCCACTTTCATTGTGGATCGTGCTTTTGATTCATATGTTACTTATACGTTAATGAAAGAAATGAACGGTCACAGCGTTTTCAGACTATGCAGATCTAATCAAGGAGGAATTTTGATAAAGAAGTAAAGTTTTGCTAAATAATTATGTCTTCTTTGATGATTAATCATATCACCTAGTAGGCAGAAAATCTCAAAAGTCTATGATTCCAGTCAGTATTCAGAGGCGTTCGTCCTTGCGTTGTGGGTCTTCGCTATTGTTCGAGTCGAATCGTTTTGAGGAGAGCGCAGCTCGAATAAAGTAATCTGGTCGACGATGGCATTTTGTAAAGGATGACTGTTATGCTGACTTCCGAAAATGGTGATGTTGTCTAGGTTTTTGCGGCTCCTCTCAGAAACAATGACAGAGAAGTGAATCCTGTAGGGGAAAGAATAAATTCACGATATCTCCTTTCGCGTCCAGCCAAAGAAATCCCTTCGAATTACTCAGCATTAGCTGGAATGAGATGTCATTGTGATTAATGACATAACTTCGTGATGGAACAAGTGGAAAATGACTCGTTTGAAATTCACATAGGAAACGATGAATAGAGAACAACCGATTCCATACGCATCTATTAGTTTTTGGGTTTTATCTCCTCTTTGATTCGTGCTTCAAAAACCTGTACGCTACATGATAAGGGTGACGAATCAGTTCTTTCGAATACACTATGGGTGATGCCAGGAATACCGCTTGCCACGCAAATGAAAGTGGTAACTACAAAAGATCTTATCTATGCTGGCAATTAAGCATCGACTCACCGTATACCCCAGATGTAGAAAATCATTTTTGCTACACAATCGGTGACACTACTCATTAGTCATAGCGACAATAGGAAATTGAGCGCACAAGAATGCCACCGATCAGTTGATTCGAATCTTCTTCCAAGAAATCTTGAGAAATATCATAGATATATGATTTCGGTGAGATCCGCACAGCGATTCTGGCATGAAACAGAAAGAAATCATATCACTGCTGACGCTTTGTCGAATTGAGCTGACGAACAACAAATGAACAGATGACAGGTAGCATATGTTCACCTTGCCTCTATTATGTCAGCGTTATTTTATGTAACATTAAGAGAGATTTTTCCTTTCTAATTTCAAAACATTCTACTCTCTGAAAAATCTATCCTTGACGTCAGCAAAATAGCTTAATCTGAAAATTCTTTTGATTCTCAGGAAAGTTGAAGGCTAAAAAAATAAAATGAGAAATTTGTTAATGTTAGGGAGAGCTTCCATAAGGATATCAATAATATGAACAACACTTGGTAAACACCATTGAAAGAAAATTCCTTGAATAACCCTAGTAAGTCAAACTTCGTTTTTGAAATAAATACATGTCACAAACAGTTTAGTATATTGTTTGTTTTGCTCTATTCTTACTCTCATATTTAATATTATCACGATTCTTAAGTAGTCATGAAGCGTTTGGCGTTGGTCGATGCCCTGAAGATGCATCACTCTTTCGACTCACTACTAGCATCGTAGTGCCGGTAGAACATTTCACACAAATGTCGACCGGAGGCTTGATGATGTATCATTTCACTGTGCTTTTTCTCTTAAACTGATACAGTTATGATACTATTTTAGGACGCGTGATCAAACCAGCGGTCACGTCTGCGTTACAAAACACCTCTTCCCACCTCATTGCATGCGTCCATTAGATAAATACGATTAGTTCAGTTTTCCAGTCTGATCTCTCATTCTGTATGAAAGATCGCGTTCTTATCATGTCAAACGAGCAAGACAAGCACTGGAAATACTTCATGCATTTCCAAAATGCGCACAAGATCGTCCATTTCTTCTCAAGCTATTTGCAATATACTTCTTCTGAATTTGTGGAGGTCTTTGGTTCGATTCCACACTCTCTGTTAATTTGGTTTACCACTCTGGTTTACCTAGAACGAGGAAGACCCGCTGGGATACTCTTGCACTCGTTAAGGAAAATTGAAAGTGTTGCTGGTACCCGCTCGAATCCCTCGACAACCAACCGGACGACAGGTGACAGGTTATGAAGGGGAGTGTGGAAGTACTGAAGTGCTAACATATCTATCAGATTCGAAAACGGATATAAGTCATACAAGAAACTCATGTAAACGGAAAACTTTAATTTATTTGATTTACGGTGAAAGTAAGAGAGACAGTTCAGCAAATTTCTACCGAGTTATCTTCATTACATCGTCAGACGTCCCACATGACAAATTTAATCGGGACTACACGTTGAATTTGTCTGCTCATGTAGAAAACAATGATTTACGCTGTAATGAACCAACTATACTTCATTGCGAATGGAGTCCAATGCACAATTCATCTGCGATTGTTGAACATCGAACATCGTATACCCTATAACGTCATAGTTATCTTGTGGGAGTTAAATTCGAGATGATATATATTGAATAACCGATGCTAATTTCACGACCGAACGACACTGCACTTACGTTGACAAAAAATCGAAATAGTATTCAAGGTTTCTATTACTTATAAGAAATACCCAAACCATTTTAACTTCCTTTCTACGTTCGGTAGATCTAACTATCTAGCAAACATCTAAGATAATCGTTATGGGCTTCATTCGCTTTTCGAAATTTTCGGGTTTGAAGGACTTAGGAGCTTTTCAAAGATCATATGAGCAATCAACGATTCACAACTAGCCTCTGTCTTCCTAACTGAGCTTGAGTGAATTACTCAGTAGGTTTTATTATTTTCTTCGAATTTTCAGTATTATAGGAAACTTTTTCTTTGCAAATCTGAGCTTCATAGCAAACTTTTTAGTATAGGGTTAAAATTCCTCTCCGCCTTGTTCATGAAGTCAACTAAATACTGTCAATTATTCTTTGGAAACTGAAAAAGTACTGTTTTTTTCATAGATTGAATGAGATTTTAATCAGGAATCGCAATCATTTTAACGCATATGCAATGTATACACATATATATCATATAAAAAATCAGCATTTTTTCATTTTGAGATGAAATAACGTCTCACTCTGGAGTATGAATGGACTCTTGAAAAAAATTTTTGGGTTCTTTCTGGACAGGAGGGAATAAATGAAAAACCGATCTCATTCGCTGGAGAGGAATTTTTCATATGAGTGTCAGTTTCCATCGGAAAGCTGAGATTTGAGGCTACAGCCCCAAGGCGACGGTTTTTTGAATCACCCCTTTAAAACGCCGTAGCATCGAGATCAGAAATTATGTTTCACATTAGCATCTTCCCTTCATTTTAACACGCGTATATTTCGCCGGAAGCCGAAAAGCACATCATGTGTAAAGAAATTTTTGTAGTATCTTGACAACCGTTTCCTCCGGAGTTCCTTCCAAAGCGGAGGAAAAATTCCTAATTTTAATAAGAATTTATCGATCGTCCCCTCGCTCCGCCTCTGCCACACCCCCTGCCACGACTGCCACCTTTTCGAATAGCCAGTAAACAAGCTGTCGAAAATTTGAAACTCGGTCTTATTCTCCCTGCAAACCGTATTTCCAGAAAATATGCATATTGCTAAAATCAGAAAGCACTACGCTATCAGGTGATTACTAATAGTCTGAAGATAGAGCTCTTTCCGGCGAGATTCAGAGCACAATTCTAATGGCCAGGAGAGATCAAGAGATTGAAAAATCTTTCTAAGAAGCAAACATATTCTCGAGTTTTTAAAGCATGTGCTACAGTTTGAGTACTAGCACTTTGAAGAAGGAATTTTTTCCAGTGAAATAAAAGAGAGACAAAAGAAGAAAAAAACACGTAGTTTCTTGGAACATGATTTTATTTTGGATACTACAGCATTATAAAAAGGTATCTTGAGAACCGGCGACTTGAAGCTATAGCATCAATTTCATCTTTCGAATGGTTACTAACATCCCTATGAAAAGTTCCTCCCCAGCGAATGAGATCGGTATTTAAAATATTTGTTCCCTCTTAATCAGAGAAAACCATTTTTTTGCCTACTACATTCAACGCTGATTTTTTGACAACGATTAACATAAGTGCAAATGAGTTAGCTGTTTATTGAATCTATTACTTGACACAGACAGCGTTTTATATAGATGATAACAGCGTCTCTTACGAATATAGCAGTTCCGGCGATTATGGCTGTTCCAGGAAAACTTCCAATTCCGGTATGTCGGCATTCGTATTATCAACAATTTCTTCAAGCAATAATTGTTCATGAAACTCAGTACTTTCTTTTGATGAGCAGTTTCGAGGTGTTAAAATGGTATTTATTGAATTTTCGTGATGCAATACATAATAATACTGTCTAGTAATGCAGCACAAACAAAGCTATATTCACTCGGCTAGGCTCGTCTTCTTCAGAGCTTGGAAAGGTCAAATTGATACGCAATTCACTCAGTAAACAGCCTCCATAACCTCAGCAGAGATGCAAGAAACGAATTTTGGATCGCATAGTAAAAAAGCTTTATTTTAGAACAATCACCGTTTAAATGTTCTAGGTCTTTCAATTATTCACAAAACATTTGAATGATGAGTGCTTTGGAATGGAGCTTCTGCTGAGGTTATAAGGGTTTTTGACGAGTAACTTTACAGATCAATTTGACCTTTTCAAGCTCTGGAGAAAGCTAACCTTACCGAAACGTTATTCAGTGCATAATTATAGTAGTGTTTGTGCTGCATTATAAGGCTGTATTGTTATTGTATTGCATCACGGATATTCAATAAATACTCTTATTGACACCTGGGGACTGCTCAACAGAAGAAATTACTGATTTATTCCAACTATGCCGAGGTTAATCGATAGTAGGTCTTGGGAATTTGTTTATGATCTCGCTTTTGATTTCTTTCCTTCTGCTATTTATTCATCAGTACATCAGCTTCTCTGTAGCGAGGAGCCTTGCTTTTATGAGTGGTTGCTTCTATTATCGTTGAAGTTACCATAATGCCGATAATATGGACGGTTCAGCAAAGCCACGTTAATGCCGGTGACGTTCTCGATATTTATCAGCAGCTTGCCGATGATGCTTCGCCAATACCAATGATATCAACGATAACGATGACATGCCGATGAAGTCATACTGATGTCGCTGATGTTAACAATTTGTCGACCGAACGAAACCACGTCAGCGCCGATAATGTCGGGAGATTTGGGGAACTTTCCGAAGTCGACTGATGTCGACGATGCCATCGACTTTTCGGCTAAGTCACGTTGATATCGACGATGCTAATGAATTTTCGGCTAAGTCACGTTAGTGTCGACGATGTCGACGATCTGTCTATTGAATCACGCTGAGTTCAACTTCATCAACGAATGCCGCCTTCGCCTCTTTGTTTTGCTCACCATTTTCAATTTCGCAATTCAATTATAGAATTAGTCAGCTGATGCATGCATTATTCAGACGCCGTTCATTTCCTTGATTTTGAATCCCCTGCGGCAATTTTCTCATCGGTTATCAAACTCATTACACTTATTATTGAAACTCGTAACACTGTCAACACGCTTTCATAACATTCCCCTCATCACTTGACTTAGTAACGAATTGGACAGATGAATACTAACGCGTAATGATATCTTTACACTTTCAAAAAACCTTCATTTCATTTTTCCGTTATTTTTAGGTGATTTCAATCTCTAAGTGTTGTTTGTTGCTCTAAACAGAATGCTGTAGGTTTGACGATTTTTCTAACAATTAATTCATTTTGGCAAAAGAGCCGAAAATCTTTTGAAATCATCTAATAATCTTGTATTATAAAATGCCAGTCGTTTTTTGGCATGCCAACTTTCAAAATCAAAAGCGACTCAAGAAAAGCAGAAAAATAACTGAAATCTACCGAGATGAATTCGATATATTATCAACTATGTCATATTCAATTAATTTAATATGCCAGATAATCATTTTTTTGAGCCACACATGTGGTCTGTTATATAAAGGCTGTCTTATGGAGCTTGATACACGTGTTTCAATCTCGACGGTCTCATGAGTCGGGCGGTACCCTTTTCGTCTTGAGCCAGTCCTCCCAGGGCGCTCAGTCCCCTATACCAAAAGTAGACGACGACGAACATTTTACACTCTACGTCCAATGAAGTTACCACTGAACAAAAGTGTTGTACACTCGAATGCTCTTGGCTGGTATCGTTATTATATCATACCTTTTGTTTCGAGTGTTTTCTGGCATAGAGAGTGGTCTTAAGAAAACACTCGAAACGAAGGGCATCTTCAATTAATTCACTTTATATAAGCATTGTGAATGCACATTAGCTAATTTTCTATCGGGAGATTTATAGCAAATCCCTAAAATCATAGAAAAATGCTGATTACGAGAGAATTTGTAACTGCCATGAAACGGGGAATGATTGCGAGATAATGTGAAGTGTAATACACATTGTATCCTACACGACTGCGGATCCCATTCAAGCCGTCCTGATAAGCATCAAGAGCCAATGAAGACATTGCTCATGTCCTTTCATGAACTAATCACATAATTTGTGGTCTAGTGAAAATTCAAGTGAGTCTAATGAGATCAGATATATGACTTTACGTTCTAGCCTCCGAACTTTTGAAGAAACTTCATTGATTGCTAAGTAACTTTAATTATTTGAAAGAACTTCAATTTCCTCGAATTTCTTCTAATTTTATCTTTTGAGACCACTCAGCATAACAATGTATCCTGTGACCAAACTAAGTCACAATTTTAGCTCAATATTACCGATTCTCTCTATTTAACAAAACGCGTTATAACAATTTGCTGTGCTAATTCCGCACTTCCTGCATTCGATCTGTTTTCTCGCATTTATCCCCTGCAAACATAGTTCACATATCACTCGAGCTATTGTCTAAGAAATTCGTCTTCTTAGTGAATGTCATAGAATACGATGTGATGAATGCCGAGGTGAATTTTTTCGAAATCTTGAAGGTAGCTAAGCTGAGACGTTCCCTAAGAAATTCGTTGATCAAGTGCAAGAGAGCATTGGAATAGGGGATCAAAACGCGCCATGCTTATCACCTTACTTCCTGGCATGCTGCATCACTAACCAATGCGCTACTTCGCCGTTATTTTTTAGTTAAAAGTCGGTGAGAGTTAGAAAAAGGGTTGTGATGTGAAATACAAATCCAAAGATGCTCAGAGGCAGGAGGTAAACTCATCATCATCTATCATAAATGTGTTTTTGTCCAACTTGATAGAGGTCTTACGCCTATTTTCTTATTACTTTTCGTTGTTTACTTGATTATTATTCATCATTAAGATAAAGCAGAGTAGATTTGGTGTCTGAAGTCAAGAAGTGAGACAAACGTGCAAAGCTTGTGGGCGGGGGTTGCCGTGAGATAGCTAGTAGTGGCTCATTCAACGGGACAGTTCCGGCTGCAATACCCTAAATTCCTCTTGCGTATTTCTTGGGTCTGTTCACAAATGAAATTCACACTGGGTAAATAATTCTGTTATACTTCTCTTTTCTAATACTCTTTTTTTGCTGTTGATCAGTAAATCACTGGATAATTTTCTTTACGAGACTGCTGTGCATGTAGTTTAGAAAATTTTTTTTTGTCTTCCAGTTGTTGTTTCTATTCATTCACTTATATGATTCAACTCCCCATATCGTGCAGATCTCATTATTCGTTTCATTTGACTCGTTGCTTCGCATCTGTCATCCACTAGTGTTTTCGAATTTACGCGTGGATTCCTCTATCACAAGAGAACGTTGTCTCTCATAAATCGGTTAAGCTTTTCTAACCTACCTGATATCAATTCCCTGACATCGGCGATGAGGCAAGCTTAATAAGGATGAGGCGAGGTCGAGTTATTCTGGCGACCTTATTTTTTTACCCTATTAAAAGTTTTTTTTTTGCATTTTATGAACTGCTGATTACTTGGCAAGGCTTTGTTGAAGGAAAACTGAGCAGTTCAATGTCCCAGCATGTGTAATCAAATAAGAATCATATCCCACGAACTATATTTGCGCAAGCACACTTCCCACACATATGCGATCTCCACGAGGGCATTATATTGCTGAGAGCATTTTGACACTTGAGAACATTTACAATATCCATGAATTTAAGTTTTGTTCCGAAAGCTTCTAATTGGTGAACAACTTCGATCAAAATAAAGATTTTGGAAACAGTTCAACTTTACCTAACCAAATTTTACCTAAATTTTTTTTATATAATAGCTATATTCACTTTGTATTTCATTTAAGTTATATTCAGCTGTTCTATCAAGTCAAGAATTTTCTCTGTGGATCCACTAAACTCATCGGCCACCTGCTGGCTGCTATTAAGCTAATGAATACTTCGTCAAGGTAATTCTCTTGGTGTTCGAGAAAGTGGTAAGTGTCGGCTATAAGTCGGCTGATTGAAGCTGAATTGGCATTCCAAAAGCTTAGCTTCTGAACTGCCACTTCTGAGGCAACGTCTTTTGGAACAAAATCGGCCGAATTCATTTGATTAGTAACGATCGTAAGTTTGGCAGTTTTCGAGGAGTTGTGCTGATTCTGCAACAATTTTTCACTTGGTAATTTTTCTGAAGTTCAAAGTCCCGGGTCAGCTTACTAGGAGTGAGGAAGCCTTATAAAAGTTGTTCTGTCTTGCAGATGTAACTTTGTCAAATGTTCTAAGAGAATTTCCGCTCTTACTCAGAATGTCGTTAGTATGCATGCACAATCTACTCTGCTTCACAATGAAGTCGCGTTCGTCATCCTCTCGAAAGATGCTCCATGAATGATGCTCCATCGATAGATTCGTGTCTAATATTTTATATCAGTGTTCCTACCCTCTCGCACAAGTACAGCATGAATTTGTCAAGCCCGCAAAAATGGAGACTTGGTCTGCCGAAGTATAAGGCCTATAAGACTTGTAAAGCAGCTCTATGCACTACAATTGATCATCATCAATGTCACCGAGTTATTACAGACGCATTCTCTTCCCATCACAAAGCTTCTGATTTCACCCCATCATTTCTCAGCGACTAATCTTGCTGCAGGAAGCATAAACTTTTATGTTTCAAGATCAGTCACGTCATTCTCTACATCCCATTCATTATAGCCCTGCTACAATTATTTTAATTAAAAATAATCGTTCTCCTTGTTTCTTTTCTGAAATATATTTGATTGGGAAGAGAAAAATGTGCTTCATCAGTCACGTTCATATCTGCCTGTTTGACCTCTCCATCATACACATTTTTGAATGAATGAAGTCATTGCTAGTAGACGATGTCACAGGTTGAGAGCGATGATATTTTGCCAAAATCGTGCAAATTGTGCAATTTTCCGACTAAACGTCATTTATTTTCAATGTTAAAATATGAATCATGCATTATCATCATGTTGGGCAAAGTCATACACTTTCATTGAGCGCTAAACTTTACTACTCGACATCAGTTCTGATGGTCAGCAGTCAGTATTGCCTTAGATCGTCTCTGAGATGTTCCATTATTGGAGCGAGCCGTTCAGTTGCCAACAGTGCCCGTTCAGACGAGATTTGGAATGTGTACATGATCGTGGTGATCGGATTCGGAGTATCTCGGCAACCAGTGTTGAGCCAAAGCCTCTGTATAAGTCAGTTTTAGTCCTCCAGAGGTGACTCAGTTCGTTAGTCTTCAAAATTCGTGTACTATTACTGAAGCCTATGAGTCACTTGATGACAATTGTTAGTGTAAGATGGTGTGTGAAATTAGTATGGCAACGTAATTATCGGAATTAAGTACTTCAACAACATGGTCATAGTTGAAAACTGTCCATGTATGTTTTAGATTTTCTCAGAACCAATTCTTTCTCTACGCTCTGGTGTCCCAGTTTGTAAGCAGGTGATTTATTTGAGGGCAATCGTCATCGCAAAGATAGAATCCAGGATACTCGGGACGACTGCAAAAGCTTTCATGCAGCCTCGTATGTTAAATGGCCTTATTCTGAGCATCAGAGGCAATGCATCGACGACGACAACGCATTGACCGACAGCTATGGATAATGTGATTCGTCTCGTCTCGTCCAATATTGTCTTCTTCTCTCAACGTGTTTCACATTCTTCAAAGCAGAGGAAACAGCGGCGAGAACGATTTCAAACAGCTGACACAGTTTTATGTAATATATTTTCTTGTTCTGCTAAGTTGTTTAGCTTTTTTATGCTTCTTTGGTAAGAAAAGGAGTCAGCGAAGAATTATAGCAAATGATGTGGTTAGTTTTTCTGCTCCTCATCTGTGCAAAACTGCTAAGTCTTACTCGAATACCTTCTCACGTTTCCAACAAAAGTAATCGAAATTCATATGTTCAGTATTCAAGCGACTACTTCTACTGAAAATTAGTGATTTCTTATAGTTTTCTATTCACATTTTCATTAATGATACACCAATGATCGAAAGTAAACAAGTTTTCCGGATTTGCATTTTTGAACAAAAATTCCATTGCAACACTTCATAATTTCTTTGATGATTAAGTCAATACTGCAAGACTCATATCAAACCTATTCAACTAACGTTTCGCCGTCTTCATCTTCTTCAGAGTCAATGATTAGAGTCGAGCAAAGACGATCGACTGTGAAAATTCGACTTGAATCATCGGCTATGAAGAGGTCGGAAGGTTAGCCGAATAAACTTCATTTATTGTCAACCTCGTGGTGTTAGCTCAACGGTGAATGAAAGTACTAGTAAATGGTAAAGCCAAAGGTTAAGAACAGTTGCTTTTCAAAATACCATTACGACTGTCTATTTGGTCTTTTCGAGTTGTTATCTATGTATATTCCTCTCAGAATTCCGTCTGCTTCTTGATACTTTTTCCAATTCTTTCTTGTGCTATGAAATGTCCGTGATCAGCCAGGTGCTCAGGATTTTCAGGGTTTTATTAGCGATGACGCGAGTTTGTGAACTGGAAATCTCCTCATACAATGTGCTGCTTAGTGTGGTATTCTTTTGTATCTTTACACTTTCTTTAATTGGAAACTCTCTCGTCATTTTCACAGTTCTGTCAAAAACACATCGGTGAGTTATCACGTCATCATCACGTAAAGATTCGCTGAAAAACAAAATTAAATAGTGAGAAGGAGAACCTATTGGAAGGGAGTGATTGAATTAGAAAAGGAAAAGTAATTGAATGGGAGACAAGACTCGAAAAGGTTAAGCACTGACCGAATGGACGTAATGGCTGTCTGTCTGTTTTTTCCTTGAATCTTAAACATTTTACGCACTTTTAATGCAAACGATACTTCAGTAAAAAGAATAGCTAATACCGCTCAGAAACGAAATTTCAAGCAAACAAGTTTTGCTAGCAAGTTTCAGGACACGTTCTATAACAAACTTCTACCTTGTGAATCTCGCTATCGCTGATCTCCTCCGGTAATATTTAAAGTATTTTCATTAAAATCAATCACCTATATTTTTAGTACAAATAGAAATTACGGCTATCCTTAATAGTTCTATAGTGAATTGCTGCATTACAAGAACATAGTACATTTGTCAGAAATGAAAATAAATTTGAAATCTCGAACAAATCTAGAAATCAATCTGTGCATTGGAAAATTTGCTCCTCTTTTTTTTTGTTTTCCAACATTAAATTCATTTTATAGCAGTGTTGTCTGTATGCCGCTCACTTTACTTAGCGAACTTGCAAGATGTTGGATACTTGGACCTCTGATGTGCAAAGTGGTAGCATTTCTACAACGTAAGCGTTTTCAAGATTTTCTCTATCATTAAACATTATTAGTGGATACATGTGACTCGGCGGTAAGAGCGTCATGCATTCCAATAGACACGTGGTCACTGGTTCGATACCGCACTCCGTGCAATCAAACTCGCCATCAAGGTGTGGCGGTAATTTTATGTCAGAGTACTTCAAGGGATATAATGGGCAATTTGATTGATCGTCAGATTAAAGCAAGATAGAATCAAATGCACGGCAAATGTCATAATAATTGATCAACTCCGAACGATTAATCTCATTGCCTTATTTATAACTACTTTTATTCCTGTCGTTTATTTACATTTTCAACAATACTGTTTTTACTCTTTGCGCTATTTCTATTGTTTTTGTTACTAGTATTATCACTGGTCATGGTTAAGACTTACTTTTACTAAGTTTTTATATCGTCTTCAATTCTTCATGCTTGTAACTAGATAAAGAAACAATTTCGGTACTGTTTAGTTGGAAGGGAACAAATGAATATTAGACCTCATCCGCTGTACAAGAATTTTTCATAAGGCTAATAGTAATCATTCGAAAACTGGAATCCCTGACTAGGCCATCGATGGCCGGTTCTTTAAAACACTTCTTTTATAACGGTGTAAAATCCAAAGAAATTATGTCACACGATCTACGCGTTTTTCTTCTTACTTCGCTTACATTTCGCTGGACAAAACCCCTTCCTCATAGTGCTAGTAGTCCTTCAATAGTAAAGGTCTCAAAGAAGTCAAAAATGTGTTTGCTTTCTAGTAAAGCTTTTTTTGATGGCGCTGTAGGAGAAAGGAATTATTCGTGCTTTACATTTCGCCGGACGCAGCTCTTTCTTTGAACTTTCAATAATCATTCGATAGCGTAAGTGCCATTGATTCCAACGCTATGCTTGTTTTCTGAAAATACCACTTCACTGCAGTGTAGTAGGCGGCTTATCTAGCGGCTAACCTACTGGTGGGGTGATCGATCGGTGACATGACGGGTTAAACATGTGAGGTGCAAGTTATTACTCAGCTAGAAATTTTTTTCCGCTTAGTAAAAAATTCCATATATAAACGATTGACTTAGATTCTACGAGATTTCCTCCACACGTCCATATGCATTTCGGGCTTCCAGCGAATTATACCTTGATAGAAATAAAGGGCGCGTGGCCGATGTGATTCACAGTTCTACTTTGTACTTTACAGTGTTGTAAAAGGGTGTTGTGAAAAACCGAAGACGTACGGCTCGAGTCAGGGACTTAAGCTTTCAACTGATTACTAACACTCATGAAAAGTCGTTGTACAGCAAATAAATTGAATATTTATTTTCGAAGTTATACCCAATGTTATGGGCGGATGCGTAGAAGTTAGAGAGATGGAAATATGAGAGGGCCGAGTAATAGAGCGATAACCTGTCACCTGTTGTATCACTTGTCGTCTCGTTGATCATCGAGTGACTCGAGCGGACCACGTTAAACCTCCCAAATTTTTCATATTGAGTGTGTGAGTGGTCCAGTGAGTGGATATTCCTTGCTAAAGGATTTTGTGCGGATCATAGCTTTCTCATGGAGTTCTCATGAAGAATTCTAACCAACAATGGTCTCTTTCTGCAGTGTATTAGAACGACATCTTTGATTTTTCATCATTTGCATGAATCGGAACTTTGAAAATTTCTTCTCATTTACAAGATGCGGGGATCCTTGCATCATCCTTTGACTGCGTGTTCTAAAACGTTAAGCAATCTTGCATTTTGCCCATGTCGCGCTCAGATTTCTGACGTATACCTTAAGGCAGGAAGAAATGTGAATTCTAGAAGGAGAGCAAAGAGACAGGTGTTCTATATTCTCTTCACTGCATCCTCAGTACTCTTGAAAATCTCCAAGACGCTCGCTTTCCCTTGCTCAGCTTCGAAGTTGAGTCGTCCATCATTTTGACTTTCCCCACCCTACATGAATGTCACCGGAATGCTTGATGAAATTCATGCCATTGAGCGTAAATGGGGCACACAAATCCAATCTGTTCTACATGACTATGGTTTTGTGAGATCTTAACGACGAGTAATCGCACCACAGGCGTTGTAAAAGTCCGCCAACATTCGTTTTGCTTGGCATTATAGGAACGGTGTCATCACAAAAGCGAAGCTGATGTAATTCTCGACCATCGACCGTAATTCCCTAGATCATTTCGAGACCGTGCCCATCATCCTTCGTTCAAAATATGTCATTTCTCGAAAGAGCGACTTTCTCCTGAAACGCATATTAGTGATAACTGCCGGTTCGTGAATGTTCTGTTCCTAAACCACGATCTTGCTGGTCTTCCATCAATGGGAACCGTGCATTCTAACATCACCGGAAGAACCGAGCCTGTGTGTAACTCATGAACCTGTCAGACTGGAAAGAAACCTATTGAAATAAATCAAAGATATAGTGGTTAGGGTTCTATAGTGATAACGCTACATTATTTAATATCACTACAATGTTTATTAGTGCTTATTCGTAAATGTTATGTTAAGCAAAGAAGTCTGGGAATTCAAAAGTTCCGTTTTTTGACATCTTTATGTCTCTTTTATTGTTAGTTCTGTGCATATTTATTTAGTTCATTAATTTTGATAGTTAGATCACATTACGACAAAGTGGTGGAGAAGTATCCAGGACTGATGCGGCAAAAGCTCGCTATGTTCCACCCGGACCATGCCAAATCGCAAACGGCCAAAACGGCCAAGAAAAAGTTTAAAGAGTTGGACGGCGTTGAAGTTCTTCCGCACCAGGGCTACAGTTCAGAAGTTGCTCCATCCGATTATGGCCTCTTTCGACCAATGCCTCATCTTTAATGGCCGTCAATTCAAATCTTTGATGAAGCTGGAGAAGCACGTCAAGAGTTGTTGATTCAAAAAAGCCGGGATGGTCTTTCGAGTGGATCTGATATCTTGCAGAACAGCGGCGGAGAGAGCCGTGGACAGTGGCGGTGTATACTTTGAAGAATAGTTATAGCTGTTTTTGCTTTTCAAACTGCGCATAGAAGCGAAACTTTCAGAAAATTTTCCAGAACATTCTGCTTAATCCCAGTATAAACCATGTAGTTGAGTTTCTTCAGTCAATTTGGGCGTCATTCATCATGCCGTTCACATTTGTTTTCTACTTGAGAAAAAGAAATTCTTGATAAATAACTTCTTTTTGTCTTTTTCTCATTTACTCCGCTTCCACACATCCATCATTCACAAAGTTCGGATTTTCATGTGGATTCGGCTGTCACAAAAAAGTTCTGCCCTTCGTCGCATCACTGAATGCTTGTTGAAACTAAATCTTTCACGTGCTAAGGTGCTCAAAAATCTTCCCCATAGGAAATCTAACAATTTTGGATGGTTGTGTGTTTTCTGGATGGCCTGCTATCAATTAACGAATATCGCAGGAATGGAAGGCTTAATTAACTTCAGGGCGCGGTATCGAACCAATGACTCTGTATTGTTGTAAAGCATGCCAAGCTACTGCGCAATAATCGCTAGCTACTAAACTAGAGATAAATTCTGTAAGCAATGTTTCTAAGTTGCTTATACCTCTCTGTAAATTGGGTTTCAGCTGTCGGAGTCTGCGCTTCCGCATATACGTTAGCCGTAATTGCCGTTGAGCGTTACTACGCGATTTGTCGGCCATTGCAATCAAGAAAATGGAGAACAAAGGCATAGTTGTTTTAAAGCAGTACAATATTCATCAATTTCTGTTCTCTGCTCATTCCGCATTTCATCGATCCATTTTATCTATCAAATGTTTACGCTTCTTAATTTCTTTCTCAAGTTTTTTTTTCCAATCGATAAAATTCGAGTGATGTAAAATAGCGCAGTCTTTTTTTCTAAGGTTTTTTGCTTTTAATTGTTAAAGAATTTCATGAAATATAGTTTTCGATGAATTCTTCATTTCCCATTCAGGCAGTTCGGAATAAGTTCAAATATTCAACAATTTTATATCATGCAGGGTTACTAAAGGTAACATCAATGAGACAAGTTTGAAAGAAACTTTGCTAATTGAAACGAAGCAAAAACTACCATGAATAAGGATAATAGATGTAGTTCAAGTTTAGAGCTGAAGTTTCATTGCCACTGTTCTGAAAAGGCCCATGAGACAAGGAAGTGGAATAGACAAATGCAGATCACTTGAAAGCAAAATATTAGCAAAAACGACAATAACGAGGGAAATTTTTTCTATCAATGAAAGAAGAAAAAAGAGAGGTTTGTCTGGCTGAGGGAAACAGAAGTTGAAAAAAAAATAGAGATCAAGCTTCAAAGTATAAAAGCCAGAGATAAAGAAAGTGGATTAGACTAATGCAGATTACTTGAAAGCAAAATATTAGCAAACAATTAATGGGGGAAATATGTTCAATAATAAAAGAAGAAAAAAGAGTGAGTTGCTTGGTCAAGAGAAAGAGAAGTTAAACAAAGCTAGAGATTGAACTTAAAATGAATGACGTTTTTCGTTTTATGGTCATGCTATTCACATGATAATGACATACCATGATGATGGAAAAATGAAGCGGAATTTTTCCTTGCTTGACTTCTTATGGAAGAAACGATCCCTTGAACGGATTGAAAATGGCAGCTTATTATCTTTGATTTTATACCATTTCCAACTAATTCTGTTGAATTATCGAAAATTCTATTTCAAAAAAATCTTAGTATTAAATCTGTAAACAATAAATCTGATGATGACATTGAAGCTATGAGAATTATTTTGTCGCTTTTGGAGCAGTAGAATGTCAACTATATATATAATAATGTTGAGTGACATGCAGAGCTCTGATCTCAGGCGGGAGTTGAATTCGCTTCTCATTTTTACCGTGGGCGATTCTAACTACTTCTTATAGTTTCCATAGTGTTATTGTCTAGATTATAGATAACTGATAATTGACTGCTTATCTAAGTTCAATGCCATTATGTGCCTGCCAGATCAACCCGATGGCGATTTATTGTTGACAGTGTGATACTTTATATCGCCGAAAAAGTGATTACAGAGCTTGACCCGCGGTGGTACAGTGATTAACACGCTTCCCAGTAAGGGCGAGACGAGTGTATAATTTCCGGTCGAGGTTCAAAGTTCTTCAGATCACCTAAAATTCTCAAATAACGAAATTCTTGTCCTGGGTTTTTCAATTTTGCTTGTCAATTAATTCACATCTGAATATTCGAATAATATTTCAGCTTTTCCTTTAGAAACGTGCACTGTTCACTATTTCACTAGTTTGGATATTCTCATTTGTTTGCAATATTGGTACACTATTTATTTTTGATTCTGTACGATACCGTACTCAGTGGACCTGCGACACCTACGGCGGACCGTTGACGAATCTTCTTTATCAAGTCTACGTAACTCTGGTTAGCTACCGTAATCTACTTATTCTTGAGCGCTTTTAACTTTTTTCCGCCTACCTTTTTATTTGTAGGTATTACTGTTTATTCCACTTTGTGTAATGGTCAGTCTTTATGGACATGTGATCTACTCGCTTTCAACTGCAGTCGTGAATGATAATCCCGTCGAACAAAGGCAATCATTTCAACAAACTGGTATGCCAGATTTCAAATCTTAATAAATAATTAACATATTCCTTTTGCAAACCAAGCGCGAGGTTGTTATAATACAATATTCGATAAGCCAACGTTTCGGCAGTATCGCCTAATCAGAGCCTGGAAGGATCCAGCTCTGTGAATTCATGAAAATGCCGGGGTGAATAGAAAGTCGGTTCACGAAATTCTAACAAGTATCTGCACGACGTTTCAATTTGGAGCTCAACTGTCACAACAGAGTTTACCGAGTTATCCAACCAAAAGATACAATCTAGCCAAAAGTAGCAGAAAAAATGTGGTACAAAAAATGTGACCCTCTCAGTGTTTGCTCCTCGAGTGGGATGATCCATAAAAGCAAGTATAATATGAAAGCGAGACTCTCACTGAAGTTCCTTCACGATAAATGATATTATAAATTATACTAACAAAATAGCAGAAAATTCTTAATTCAAGTTTTTTTTTTCTATATTAGGCCGAAAATCACTTCGAGAATTAATGTTCTTTGCCTGTGGATAATCGTAATTTCCTATAGCCTAATCTAAAGTCATTGACTCGGTGAATATTCATTAGAAAACAAGGAATATTTCCTATTACACTTGCTGAACCCTACTTTTAATTCATTTGGTAACTTGAAAAAGATCATAGGGGAACTAAACAGGACTCATTGCCCTGTAGATAGGGACGAGAGTACGGCATTGGTGAAGCCATTAACTATGAACACGATGATGGTCCTACCTTACCACTGAGTCACCTGGCCGTCCATTCCTCTGAGGTTGCGAAAATGGTACTAGAACGGTCTGTGAATCGCTTGTCGCTACCAATGTAGGTATAAACGTTCTGGGATGGCTATTCAGGACTCCAGATACAGTGGACTTCGCTATCTTCCAATGACATTCATAAAGAAGGCAAAAATAACCAAGCAGCGACCAAGCTCACTCGAAAGATGCAGACTTTTGTTAGTGACGAAGAGGAGGGAACGAATCAAATGTAAGTAGCACTGGTGTCTGTACAATAGATATGGAGGCGAGTAGTGTAAAATGAAATAAAGCAACCTTGCACATAGCGGTTATCATTTCCAGCATAATTTTTTCGCCTTTCTCTTCTAACCTTCTGCACCTTTCACCAGTGGAGACAACATCTTTTCGCTAAACAAATCTGCTTTGTATATACTCTATAATGCATGTATACTACATTTATATATGCATATATATATGTGTATATACACGAAAAATATACATGTATATATATATAATATGTATGCATGTGCATATATGTATGTATATATAGATGCATATATATGTATACATGTATGTGTATGTACGCATATAGATGCATACATTATGTATGCATATGATGCATACATATGTATGCATATATCCATGTATATATGTATATATACATATGTATATACTATATATATGTATATATATACATATATGTATATAATATCTATATGTATATATATGTATAGTACAGGACGCGTGTAGTCCAGTGATAGTACAGGACGCGTGTAGCCCAGTGTTGAAAGGTCCCATGCTGTTGAAATACGACCGCTGGTTCCATCCTGCACCCTGGGCATATCTATCCCTCAATTACTTTAAAGTTTACCAGATGGTAAAAGACTATTTGGAAAGACTAAATACAATCATCTGATACTTTCTGTGCTGCTACTAATAAAATCAAATGCATGACGCTTTCTAGATCAATGAAGTTTCTATCCTTCAAGTTAACCATATTCCGAAATTATAACCACGGTTACTACTTATGTCACAGATAGTTGCTCGAAGTCTGTAATTATTTGACGACCAATTCCGAACATAAAACTCGGCTTCGAGCAAAATTCGAGATCACGGTCCCTCAATGGGTCGTTAAAATATGAGCCGATATTAATGAGCACCCACGAACTCGGTAGTTGAAAAATGTCGTCATGTTCTCCGAAGTGTAGTGATGCAGTCATTTGTTTTCTAGAGCGTCCGAAAATTCCCGAGAGACTGAAATGAGAACCGAGAATTGAATCACGCCAGCTCGAAGTTGTCAAAAACATTGCTTTATGCACTATTCCACGCTTACACAATTACGTACACTATTGCTGGAAATATTGCGGGATTGATCAAAACGTTCCGCTTAACTGTTAGTCTGTTGTTGTCGAAAAATTTTTTTTGTATAACCTTTTTTAGCAATGGTATAATATTATAAATATATATGGGTTCCGGTAGTGCAATAAGTTAGAGCGCGCTCCCGGGAAGGCTAAGATGCGAGTTCGATTTCCGTCCTTTGAAGTTTCACATATACACATCGTGATCGGATATCTTGCTTTGCTCTGGCGGCTTTTTTCCAGAATCTTCGGGAAGACGAAACAGATTATTTTTAAGCTCCCATCTCGACTATTGAGTGAGTCATATGGTTCGAAAGGAGTGGTTCCTCCTAATGGCACTATTCTCATTCAGGCTTTGGGCTGGAAATCTTACACTGTTCTGTCCTCGTAACCTACTAAGGAAGAAAGAGCCATACACTACATATCAGTTTTAGCCGAAATGTAACTTTCAAATACATATTAGCGAATTAAAGAACATCAAGATGAAAGACATCAGAGAGTGAGCAATCAAAAGCTCCATGAAGAGATCAACTAACCCCTTTGGGTCCAAATGAATTCATTGTATGTATACGGTGTAGAACAGTTTTTCTTATCCAACAATAGATTAACATGTTGCATAAATCGTCCTACATTTCTTTCACTCGTTCTTCAAAACTTTTTTATTTCTTCTCAAAGAAAGAAAGTTTGAGTGATTATCAATGATTACAATAAGATTCTTATTCAGATCTGCCATCATGCTCTCCCTCAATGTTTCCAGAATGGCTGCTTGATGGCGTTGTTCATGCTTCAAGCATAAACAACCTAAATTTGAAGGTAATGAGCGTAAACTTAGTGAAATGTCTTCAAATTCAGTTTCGTTGTTTGTAGTCATTGTTTAACGGAATTCAATTCTTGAAGTGAAATCGAAACATTTTCCGAATAGCTTCTATAAAAAACAATAACTTCCAGTGATAGTAATATTGAGGGTGGCATAGCGCTGTGGCTGTAGATGTGGTGTATCAGGAAACAAGGTGATGAACACGGCGCTGGTTCGACTCTTCTCTCAACACTCTTTTGCAATTAATCAAGTGAACCAACGATGCAGCTAAACTGAAAGATGCAAAGAGAATCATCTTGACCAGTTTTTTAAGATATTCATAAAATAAGGGAATTCCTCAAGAGCAGCCGAATTATAATAGCACGTGAAGTATCTGAAGACCTTTGTCTAGGGAATGCGAGGAAACAACCTGCCTGTAAGAAGCTTTGGGACATAGCGTATACCTTTGCGGACGGTAGCATAACCTTTTGCTGACGGTGGCATAACCTTTTGCGGACGGTAGGATGAGGGTCATTATAACCCTCGACTGCGTGCGCCGTTCGGTAGGCTATGGTGATTGGTGCTTGCTCCAATAGAAATGCGTGTTTATTGAGTTTTCAGAGGAACATTGTCACCAAAAGACGATAAAATATCACTGATGAGACTCCTATGTGACTAGTTTTAGCAAGCATAACGTTAATGCTTTCCAAAATCTTGCCTTTTTTGAAGAGAAAACCACATCGATGTAGAGTGATGTGCGAAACTTTCGCGTCGGCGTGACTAGAACCCACACGTCACTCTTTACAGGAGCGCTTGCTCTTTTCGTTACACTCCTGACGCCCATTTTGTTCACCTCTCCTTCTACGCCACAGCGCATCTACCTGTCAGCCGTCAGCCGTCAACGGCCTGGCCCGGGTAGCCGGTTTCCACATTGAATCCAGTCACACTAATAAGTACTGGGTATTAAAGATTAAATGAAACCCTTTATTCCTTTTTTAACCTCTTCTTACAGTGGTATGATGTTTCAAATATACCCACTGATATAGAGTGTTGTGCGGAACTTTCTCTTCAGGTGGGACTAGATCCCACACTCTACTCTTTCCAGGAGAACGTGCTCTATCCGTTACACTACTGGCGCCCATTTTGCACACCTCTCTGTCTACGCTATAGCGCAAAGAATTCAATTTGATCTTCAACACCCAATACCTGTCAGCGTGACTGGATTCAATGTCGAGACCGACTACCCGGGCCAGATAGTTGACGGATGGCGGCTGACAGGTAGATGCGCTGTGGCGTAGAAGGAGAGGTGAACAAAATGGGCGTCAGTAGTGTAACGAACGCATAGAGCACGCACTCCAAGAAAGAGTGAGGTGCGAGTTCTAGTCCCGACTGACGCGAAAGTTTTGCACATCACTCTACATCACTGGATATATCTGAAACATCGTACCAGAGCTAGAAGCGGTTGAAAAAATTCATTTGATTTCTAAAAACCACATCCTTGTGAAAAGGGACGTATTTCTAGCTATTGTTGGCCTTTTTCCCTTCTTTGCTGATGTTTTTGTAGCCAATCGATAGCTCGGGAAATGTTTATTTTGGTAGTAGGCTTTTTGTGTGAAAAGACTTCCTTAGTGCGCTCTACTAATAAATAATTCACAACGTTTTGCAATCGCAGTCCATTTTCCCCTGTAGCGGAAGTTTTTGGATTTTTGGGACCTAGATTTCAAATCTTATTAGATTTTTTGCCACAAAACTAAAACTATGATTGAAAGGACTCTTTTAAACGAATTTTTCAAAAGAATAATGCTCAACTGTCATGAAAATCATTACTCTTAAAAATAATTTCTGTCGCATGCAACGCATTTCATGTATTGCTCTCGTAAGCTATTGGTTTTTCTAGAAAAGACACATTCCACTAGATTAGTAATATTCATTCGATAGCTCGCAAAATGGAAATTTCAGAATCAAGGTTGGCTTATAAAAAGGACTTCTGAATGTGCTTCTAGCGAGAGAATAATAATATTCTGCGCTTTCCGCAATCAACCGGTCCTTCTAATTTGCAGCGGATGTCTTAATACGTACACTGTAAAACTTATTTTAAAAAATCGTCACTACAAAATTTCAGTGGATAATTACAGAGAGACTTCCATAAACATAATTTTAGCAAAAAGAACGCTCGATTATCTTAGAAATTCTTAGTTTTCGATATGAAAGCTATACTAGTGAAAAAACACATTTCCAACTCTTTAAAAAAATGCACGTCTTTTAGCCATAATTTACATAGTACTGACTATATAATGGTTTATCAGTATGTTCATCAACAAACAACTGATTGCATCAAAACATCAAACAAAAATAATCACAAAATGCATATATCTTTAGCAATACATAAGTATCGTTTGATATTTCTCCGATCTTCGCCCTTCTTGAGCCTTCGGTGGAAAGGTAATTTTTGCTTTCATTCAAATTTTCATTAATCGTTCGATAGCTGAATCAAGTGAATTTGAACGGCGCATTTCATTTTATAAATGGCTTAATTTTGAACTGCAATAGTTGAATGAAATTTTGTTTTACATGCAAGGATTTCTCGCCGGATAAAGTTTTCTTTATTAACAGTCAATAATTACTGATTAGGACGAATTTCAGCGACTTCGAAAACGTTGATTTTTGGAGGGGGTTCCTTAGAGCGCGGTAAAAGTCAAAGGAAAATTGACTTTTGCAATCCAAAGTTTGGGATTTCGTGAAATTGGCTCCAAGTCACTGGGCTTTTTGCAACATATCGATTAACTGCGAAACATAATCTTTTTTTGACTGCTACAGTACTCAAAAACAAAGTACTATGGGAAACGTCGAGATTTGAGCTATCGAACAATCATCAAAAGTCTAGCGGAAAAGATTTGTTCGGCGAGGAATGCTTGAGTGTGGAGGATGTTTTTATTTTTACTGTTAGAGCGCATTAAAAAGCCATTTTGGAAATAAAGTCACCTTCTGAACAGTCGAGACCTCACCTAAACAATTATTAGAGCTCTTTGAAAAATCATAAGTAGCGTTTTTTTCAAGAGGTCAAAAGAAGATGCGTCAAACATCGAAAGAGATTCAAATATGCGAAACATATTCTCTTCTTTCTTTGACTGTTACAGCATCTGAAAAGTCTTTTCCAAAACCAAGTATACCGTTAAAATTGCCAAGATTTGCTCTATCTAATGAGATTACCAATTGCTATGAAAAATTTTATTTGGCGAGAGATTCTTGAATGTGGAACAAAATCTTATTTTGGTTGTAACAGAGCAAAAACAAGCCATTTGAGAAACAGGAAACGTCCTTCAAATTCACTTAACTTTAGTTATCGAATGATTGCGAAAAAGTTTCACGAAGATAAAAAATAGGTTTTACCAAAGGGCTCAAATAAGTTGGGACAGCGAAAAAGCCGTATTCTCCATCTCTTCTTCGCATACCATAGCTATAAACAAAGAATTCGAACGAAATTAAGCATTCATCTGAGGAATGGGAATCTGAAGACCACTGAAAATCAAAAAACTATTGAGAATTATTGATGAATCCGTTGCCGAAGGAATATGCAAGAGATTGGGTGAACCGAAAGGCGCTGTGGTACTGAAGAGGCTGCAAGGCCGGAACACGCCTCTAGCACTGTATAAGTACCATAGCAGAACTCATGAAAAGCTTGGGATATGTTATAGGATTATATATTGTTCTGAGCGAGTTCTACAAAAACAGCTTAATATAAAAGTGTGGTAGCAAGTTGAAGACTCCAGTTTTGCAGAGATCTCACAAAGGGATCGCATAAACGGATAAGTGTAATGAAGGGCACCTCTACTGCTGCTCTATATTGTTGTACTTTTAGTACAAGCACTACTGCTTTCTTGGGCTCCTGTGATGTTACTTTATAGAGGCTGTGATGAACATTCACATATATTCATTGCCTCTTCGAGACCTAATATCTGCTTTTCTGTCTCAATGAGTGTAAAGAAATCGCTAGTATAAGTAATAAGTAAGAGAGGTGATAGAATTCAAAGGATCAAACTGTGAACCAAAATCGAAGGAATAATCAAAGTTGCCTTTTCTCATTAGTGTTCGTTAACCTATTTGGAACGACACTTGCAATAGCTACGGGCAGCGCGGTTTAGAAGCCGCGCGTGGTTTTCAAATGAACTTTTTTCTCCGTTTTGGGAGAAATTTGCAGTTTATTTGTGTTGTCCTGATGCTCCATGCTCTTACTCTCTCAACAAAACCCAGAATGCTGCGTTTTGATGAGCCAGCCAACTTCCACGAAATATACACGACCCCTGTCTGAGAGCTGGATGTAGAGTCTGCGAGTATCTATGGCGATCAGAGAATATTGGCTGGGAAAGCACCACCGTCGAAGAGATGCGCAGATTGTCGGTTTGTGTTTTCAAGTAAGTATCTATAGTCAGAGTGCTGAGTCTGAGCAGGTATTGGAAGCATCATTCGGCATTTGGAAACGCCCGCTTAGGGTTGAATATCATGCTTAGGGATAGATTTCTGGAGATCATGAAGATTATGCGCGGTTTGCTGACAATTTCATGCACGACAGAAGGAAATTGGCAGGAGCACATAAGGACTGCATACTATGTGCCGGATTACATATCGTGTATTGTTGCAGATAATTTTGAATTGTATCTGACAGATATTCTCGAGCCAATAAGTCATGTGGTCTTTCGGCTTGACAGCCTCGTCACTTGGGCACTGTTACTCATCTTAGCCAATCCTTTCGGGAGTGTCCCTATCCCCCTACATAGAGTGGGCGACGACGAACAATTTACACCTTTTGTCAAGTGAGATAAATTACTAAATCGGCTGTGCTGTGCACTCAATTTCTCTTGGCAGCTATTTATGAAACATCATACTATTCGCTTCCTTTCTTGATAAGACTATCCTAAAAATTTCAATATATCGGATAATTATTTGTGGGCCAAGACGTGTTTCAACCCAACTACCAAGGCTGTCAAGGCTCTATAAGTACCTATAAGAGACCATATGACATGTTGGCCCAAAAAAAATTTCCAGGTATATTTAACTTTTGAGCGTGGTCTTAAGAAAACACTCGAAATGAACGGTATGATATTTTATCAGTTTTGTATGGATTGTTTTGGAAGATACTAATTATAGACTGTCAAAAGTACAAATTCTATGCAAGTAGAGTAAATTAGTGACTGCTACTGATTTCTGGTGAAAAGTGCTGTTTTTCAGCGTCGGATGTCAGTTGCATAAGCGTAAGTTGTTGAATGCAGAGTAAACACTTTGAGTTAGCCGTTGACACACCACTACTATATGAAATACGGGTGAAAAATATGCAATTACTCCGAAATACTCTATAACAGTGAATGAGCGCTTTTACTATGCTTATTCCGATTATCTGCTAAAAAATGCCTCCCTTAATAGTTCCTTTAAGGAGCTTTTTGTTTCAGAATATGTTTCGATTCGTATTCTTACACGGAAGGCAGTTTAGATGTACAATGAGGGATGAAAGAATTCTCTTTCCGTAAAGATTTGACTTTTCCGTTGAAAAATGCAGGTTTTTAAGACACGTGAACGCTTGCTCACCGAAGCGTTTATAGAAGTCTTTTTCGAGTGAAATTCCATCTTTTTGTGATGATGAAAAGATTTCAACAAATAGGATCACTATACAAGTAGCAGTAGATCCCGTTTGAATTTCAAGCTGCGCGAACGCGATAACTACTCCGATTGCGAAACTTAGTTTTTTTTTCGTCACAACAGCGCACCATGAAGTTTTTCAGAGAAAGTAAACCTAGTTTTAGATTCATCATTTTTCAAGATATCAAAAGTACTTAAAGATTAATGAAAAGCCAAGTTCAGACGAAAGTGAGTGAGCAAACAGTGAGCGCCGAAGGCGAATCAAGGTAATGTCTTTGCTATTATAGCGCACTAAAAGGAACTTTTCGAAAACCATGTACAGTATGTATTGAAATCGCCGTAATATGTACTAAAAGTCTGATGAGAGAGCTCTGTTCAATGAGAAATTCCTCCAAGTAACCGTCTATCTATGAACGTACACACCGTCCTGATTGGAGTGACGTAATACAGTTGTAGGGTATTCATCTATTTTGAAAATTAGAAAATACCTTCTGCCTTGGAGGTTTAAACGGCGCTTCATCGATGCACCGCAAATTTTCACCACATGTAATCGATTTCCACTATCAAAAGCACTTTTTTTGAGAAAATTTCTTGGTTTCTCCAAAACTACGAGAGATTTCGTTCTGTTCCAGGATAAACAGCATTCACATTCCCTATATTCGGAGAAGTTATGTGTAAAGAATTCGTCACGAAGCAATTCACTCATAAGCTTATTGCGATTGTCAAAAGCTGACATTGATCCGACCACGTTGCTAAGGAGTACGAATCAGGTTTGTGAGTTTATTCCATTCAGCATAAGAAGAGAATAGGCGTATTAATTGAGCAACAGCCGAAAATGCCAAATACTTGGATATTCACGAGAGTTAAAACCATTTGTGGATTAACAGTCTGTGTCAAAATTGAAGTCATCGGTGAGATCCTAAGTTAATGTCATCGTTGCCTTTTTTTAGACTAACGAAAGCATTTTTCAAACAATGATGCTCTATTTGCGTTGTTGCTTGCTCGTATCATCTTCCTGTACCTTTTTTCATGTAAGACATCTCTTAACACTCTCACAACATGACAAGCCTAAACTCGGGTTTGCTGCGCACTGAACAGTTCCCTTGCGATACGTATAGATGTCATACCTGCCACTCTGATTGTTAGTAGTCATTTTCGTACGATTTCATTGTATTCTCATCATAAAATTAGATTTCTTTCTGTGTCCCAAAGGGTTTTTTGCCATTTCCTTGTACTATCTATGCTTCGTGTTCTTCTACACACGCTGTCATGTTTTCTGGTGCACCTACAACTTCTGCGTGTAAAGAAACCAACCACCTGTCCATCATGCAATCATATTGCTGTCGTCATATAATGAAACTTTATGAGTAGTACAAAGAATATTATGCTGTTATCTTGTGGCATTGATATCCTCTCATTCCATACACTACGCAAAGTGATCATTGTTGTTGAATATTCAAAAACTATCAACTGCTATTTGAAACTAATGCTACAGGCTGCATACGATGCCAGTTCATAGAGACAGAGATGTTTCCGTGCCTCCTCATTTGTCAAATCCTTCAAAATTGATAGTCTTTCGCTGAAAATGAGAAATTAAGTGAAACGTTGTTGATAAACTGTTTTCCATAGATGACGTTCACCATAGCGTTTGCGTTGGATAAGCTACCGATTGATCACAAGAAGTCTAGCAAAAGATTCTGTGCATCATAAACCAACAAGATAATTATGACACTCAAAGGTCTCATGCGAACCACTTCTGGTAACTTAATTATGGCGCTTGTAAGTGCCATTGCTCGCGAGGGTGTTACTAAATGGTGCATGGATGGGGAGATAGGGAATCTATGCCAAAGGAAAAAAAAACGGGTTTTTGTCAGTCATTCTTCCATGAGTAATATTGATGTTTACTGACGTTTGCTAATAGAATTCTTCTGTCAGTTGTATATTTTAGGAGAAAATCCTGGTAGCGAAGAAAAAGGTAACGCGTATGTTGATGACGATCGTGGTGGCGTTTGTTGTCTGTTGGCTGCCTAACTTTCTTTGGTGGTTACTTGTTCGGGCGTCAGATTATGCGGTATGTTGAGAGGAAGATTCACAAAAAATCGATGCACAGCGTTGTATCGGCTTTAAACTGTGCAGTATTTGTGTTAGCACATCATATCCATCCAACTCTAAGATTTAAAGATTACTGCTATTCAAAAGTGGGATAAAATCGCCCTTTCATATAAAACTGTGCAGCACTGACTAAATCAGTGCACAGTTTTGAGTTTCGATTAATACCGTCAGTCTCCAGCGAATTCTATTTGAAATTTATATAAAAATCTGAGCTTGATCAATACGCAATTCTATTTCATGTCACAATGAATTTCACTCTTTAAATCATATACAACAGAAGCTGAGCCCTGTATGAGATAGTAACATTTTTATAATTTTTTTAACACATTACATGCTGCCTCATTATAGCGTCGCATTGAAATCAAAATCTATTTAATGATCAGTATTCAATAATGGCTCAGCAAAATTTTTGCTGAGATTGTCCTTCTGATGTCCGGCCAACAAAGTTGGAAGAGTAGTTAGAAATAGCGGTTTCATGTAATTTGTCGCAACGGATTTTCTTACCTCTTGATGATATCTCTTGTTCGCCTTTTCTTCGCACTGATAGTAGCCTTTTAAACTGCTCAATTGTCAGTCAATATGAAACTGCGCCTATTTTGTAAACAGACCTTGTTATTGTGCTGTGGCAGCGAAAATTAGATTAAGTTTCACTTTTGAAGCGTTATCGTGCGTCTCAGGAACCCCGCTGGGTTCTATGATCCAGAGCCGCTTTCAAAGAGCCCGATTTTCATCTAATATTTCGAAATTCTTTCTAAGTTCCGAAAAACTATCTAGATCTTTTGTGCAGAAATCGTAGAAAAAACTTTGTTTAACCTTCGATGGTATGAAATTTTTATTTTAATTTTATATTGCCAAATGAAACCACTACGAAGCCTAACCCTCGGCTTAAGAGTGCCAAATAAAATATCCTTTTCGCTCTTCTGGCGCTCCACGAAGACCTTTCCAAAAAAGTGACTTAGTTTCAGAATCATCAAAGTTTTTGCTGCCGAAGCTAAAAGTCTGTCGAGGGACTATCCAAAAACCCTAGCCGAGCAGGAAATGCAGTAGAAGATGAAACGATATCTAATTTATGCTGCTACAGCGTTTTTCAAGTTATCGAATAAGTACTGGGAATCTGAGCAAATAACGAAGAAGCTGTCGTCCTCAAAGGGCTGAAAATGCGTCCTGATAGCGGAAAAATGCCAAAACGTCTTGAGAAGCTTTGAAAAAATTGTTCTGATGCCCGTAATTGCTGTTCCTGTGAACACTGTAGCGTTGACACGATCCGTTATATGTTAATACGAAGTTCAGGTTGGATTGGCTGGCATAAACAAAAAAGAAAATTTTTCCATATAAAGAAATTGTTCCACAGAAAAAGGTGAGGACTCTAACAGAGTGAAAGTATAGATTTTTCGTCCATTCAATAGATGATTAGAGAAAACAAGTTCATCAACTGAAAAAATTTTTCGTAAGTCCCCATGTTTTCATGTACTTCATGGAATCATTGAAGGTTTACGATTGATTCTTCAAATGGGTACTCCCATGCAGTTACAAATTCCTACAAGAAAATGAGAAAGATTTAGTGTACTATCGATCAGTTCTCATCGTTTAGGGTGTCCCTGTATGGCATTCCGGGCTCAATATGGCCCTCACTACTCTCACTTACATCTCATCAACAACCAATCCAATCACTTATTGTTTTATGAATAAAGGATTTCGTAGCTCAGTGCTGTCGCGATGCTCTAGAAGAAAAAGACAAGTAGGTATACGAGTTTTATAAAGAGAATTTTCTTTTTATAACGTCTCATTAATAATTGTTTCGAAGATCAAGGACATTCAGAGATTGATCCAATGACTCTTACTTCTCCTCCTCCACCTTAATTTATCTTGATCATGGAATGATTCAAGCTGATTGTTGATCTGGTTGAATCAAAGCTGATCAGTAGAGGACTGCGGTGCTCCGAGAGTTATGGAAGATCCCACAAATCCACTTAAGACTCTCAATTTTCACATCTCTATAAGGGAAGCTAGCGCTAAGCTTCCAGGATGTGCTGCAGCACAGGTCTACTGCTAGCTGAGATCTCTAGCTAAGAATGTCGAATTCTTACTCAGATCATGTAGTCTCACTTGAGCAATGAGCCTAGGTATGCACCGTAGTTTATGGATATCCAGAATTCCTTCCCGGATCAATATCTTATACTAAAGTCATGGAACTAATAGAAACTCAACATTGATACTACTGTTTTCGAACTGATCTGTTTAGAGAAATGACATAGTTCAAAATTCTCGAAAGACACCAACGAAGGTAGCGGCTGTTGATACGGCAAACTCCGTTCCACTCATCAAGGTGAAACAATTTTGAAGAGATTTTATCTCAAAATTTTCTATTTGCGCTATCTCAGTACAACAACCCTCAGAAACGTTGTATTCGAAGCGAGAACGATGATAAAACAGTAGATTTCACGACCCATGAATTTATTTTAGAGAAAATGGTTTATTATAGTAGTACATTTAGCTTCTAGTTTATTAATAGAAAACTTCGAATACATCAAAGAGAACAAATGGTTGAATTTCTAGCTAGTAAATCATCAATGAAAAAATAAATAGCTTTTTATAAAAAACCAATTGAACTTTTAGTAGATGGCAACAATCGTAGAAAAGATGTGACGTTATTATGAGTATATATGGAGGGGTAGAGAAGCTGTGGCCGAAAGGCTAACGATGTTCGGCACAGCTCTACATGGAACTGATCCTACAGCCTACCAGCACTTTTCGGAAATCAATAAGGGATGTCATACGGATCGCCCAGCTTGGCTGACCTTGAGATAGCAGAGAAACGTGCTCGACCAGTACTCTACGACGTTCTTGGGAAAGATAAAGCCCTCAAGCAACCGAGGTGATTAATCGAACGCTAGAAATACTAGGGCAGGCACAGTAAAAAAAAAAGAAAAGAAGAGAAAAAGAACTGTGATCAGATCAAATGAAATGAATGATCGGATATATTCAGCATAGTGTGTTGATGTATTGAAGTATTTTACAGATTGACCATGTCTCGTTGGAGTCGTAAGCAACGGATACCGTACTCACCTCCCTGCCTCCACTTTCTGTTGTTGTTATTATTATTCTTGTTGTTGTTTGCCGATGTTTGTCCATAACCATTGCGCCACCGAAAAATCTATTTATCACCGATAGTGATTCAGTGTTGTCCTCTTGAAACCCTTCGAATCTTTCTCGGACCACCACCTTACGACGAAGTTCTGATCATGACATATCCAGGCTACAAATAATGTATCACTAGGTGATACCCTTGATTATCTCTTCCCCCCCCCCCTTCTCTCTCCCATATGCTCTTTTCTGCCTATCAGTGGAAAATGTCTCATTGGGATGTCTACGAACTCTCTCTCAGCTATTGCCCAACGACAACGACGAAGTTAGCGGCGGTTGTGGCGGTGGCGTCCGCGATGACGGCGACGACGATGTTGGCGATTTTCTCTAGGAACGTGTTCTGCATCGATTGACATGTTCCTCTCCAATCACGATCATCACAACACCACAAATCTTTCTACACCTATAGAGTTGTTTTTCCATAAAAATTAATCATACATCTTTTTCTTGGATTTTCTGCTTGATTTCATTTGCAATGTTCCGTTATAGGAAATAAACTTGAAGAGAAAATGATTTCGTCTTGTTCCGCGTTATCTTAAGCGGTATGGTACCATTAATGACCAAGCTATTGGTTGTCCGAATAATGTTTGCCAGTTTAATTGACGAATATTCGAAATCTTTCGGCGATCGGATATTTAGCGTACTATATGAACAATGACCTAGCCTCTTCTAGTCCTAGTAAAATAACAGTTTAACGCCGAATGCTTATACTATGTCCATTTGTTATTACTACAATGAGTAAGAATTCAAAAATACGACTCTCTTTAGAACTCGGCATGAGTAGTGAAAATGCAAAAATTTATACGAATCGTGCTTTTCTTTAATCAGAGTTTGCACGAGGATGATACTCCTCTCTTGAAATTTGATAGCTAAGGTTTCAACGATACTGTCTTTGACAGAGCCTAGACGCGCTGTATCATATCATTCGGTGAATATTTCGTATGCATTAAAAATCTGATACAAAACAATTTAACAGTCTAGCTATTATACAAAACTCCACAATATTAACGCTTATATGGAAGAGGTCATCGGTGCTAGGTGACACACTGCGAAAAATTAACCATACTCAGACCAGAAAATTAATCTCAGATAAGACGCCATATCATTTGCTATGCTCAGGCCTTCTTCATTCTATTCATTCTTGGGCTTTCAAGGTTTATTCGGAGGCCTCAAGGGTTTTTCACACTGCGTTTAAGATTCTTGCCCTACGATTCTTGCTACCACTTCAAAGTCCCCGTCATTGTGCTTTTCTACACTATGCGCACCTAAAGGCTTACTTACTGGACTGTTCCATTTCCTGTCTAGGTGTTCTTTGATGCGAATTCAAAGTGGTTTTCCCCATTTGCTAATGTATCCTTCACCACATGTCGTGCAAAAGACCTAGTATATTGTACCCGAACTCATGTAATCTCCGTCTCTACCAATAGGGCATATTCTTCAAATGTCTATCTTACATAGGAGGTCGTACAAGCGGTTCCGAACCTATTGGCAACGGAATGTATCGGGTGGAATATCTATAATTTTTATAGAGTTTTCCATTCACTATTTCTTAACACGTTGGGAAGCATATGGTTCATATTGACCCACGGTTCATTTAGCCGCTGACCAGAGTTTTATACGGCGCAAGCATAAAAAGTGGAAACTGCGGGATATCACTTTATAAATTGAGTTTCCAAGAGAACACTACCACTACCCAATGATGAAATATCATTATAGAAAATCCTGTAAAGATTTGTATGCGTTTTTTGATTGTACGAACGCCATTTTTGAGAAATAAACTTTTTCAACAAGAGAAACCACAGTTTTTCACAAGCGTACACTTTTCAACAGTTATTTAACATTTGTTTCTTTTTTTTTGGTTCATGTATTTATAGTCGTTCGATAGTTGAAAAATGCCAATTCTTTTTGGTATCCTTGGTTTGTGGTTCAACTTTCATACCACGCTTTCCTAACCAATAAACTAGAAGGTTTTGCAATCGTAATCCATTTTTTCGACTTCACAGCGAAATTTTTGCTGTTATAAAGTGATTTTCTGAATTGGATTAGGTAGAGTAGTACTGAAGGGACACATGAAAACATAGTTTCAGTGAAAAAACCGTCCAACTTTTCTGAAAAGGTCTACTAATCCCAACAAACTCAATGGAATGCAGTCGCATTGTGTGAATGTGTTCATAAATTCTCTCCTTTTCCACTCAGCAAAGCTTCTTCATTAGACTGTTAGTAATCACTCAACAGCTCGAGAACTGGAAAATTTATTTTCAAACCTTATTTATGAGAAGAGTTTTACATTGAGCCTTACTAGCAAGAAAAAGATGACTTTATCTTCAAGAGCGCATGTGGCGCAGTGGTAAGAGGTGTTTCGCATCGTTCACGAAGTCTTTGGTTCGACGTCACACTCATAGCTCACCAAGCTTGACATCCCCTCGGATCGGTAAATTTGTGCCAAACTTGTCCAGGAGCATAAGCAGCACTGGGTTAATATCTTTGTAGGCCACAGCGAGACATTGTAAAGGCCAGATATGCATATAATCACCTCGAACGAATATGGAATTTGAAGACAAGTTTATGGCGCACCCCTCAAAGATTCTTCAACGCAAAGAGCTTTGTTCATCTGATTTTTTGCTCTAGGAGTGCTTTGTTTTAGCTCCACCGTGAGCTTTGTTCAATTTTATGAAATGGATTTTTTATGTTAAGCATACTTCATCGGCACGAAAAGACTGAATATTGCTGGAGAGAGTTCTATAAAAGAATTTTCCTTAAAAAAATGCTCTTATCCCAAAAACTCCTCATTTTGAAAAATGTGCATACCTGCGAAGGCAAATCTTTTCAAGTGTTTCTTTTTTCTCTTTGTTTCGAAGATTTTGCAAACGTAAATCTAAAAAGCCCATTTTCTGCATATTTGTCACCATAATATCCTATTTCTTTGAGGTCGTGAATATTTTGTTGGAAATATTTATTTTACTGTCAAAAACTTGGGCAATCACACTGGTCGAAAAAACGCTAAAAACTCTCCACTCAGAACGTTTGTAACCTTTCTCACAGCACTACTCCATAGTCTTTTTCGATCCAGCTCTCTTCTATTCGCCACACATATTTGTCTGCCCTGCAAACAGCTCGTAATGATTGGTCAGGGACAGTTCATAAAAGTTGGCTAGCTCTTTTCATGTAAGCATTAGGTCGCTTTGAACAACTGCTTGTCATCATCAAAAGGCAGGGTTTTGCGTGAAAGAGCTTAACATGACCCAGTATCTGCGACAAATGCATTGTCTTCCATGCTGTCATCGGCTTCATCACGAATCTCCTCTTCGGCATTGCGAGCATGCTATGCACAAGATAAATTACTCACATGGGTAAGGAGGAATGATATCCATCGGAGGCAGATAGCAGATCAGGTACTGCCCATGTTTTTATGGACAGCTTCAATTGGCCGCAGATGAGTCTGTTGAAATTATTCGGAAAGGTTGGAACCCTACAAAGTGCAATAGTTCGTCTTGAGACTAATCAATTAAAGGAATGCATAGAACACCTGATTCAGCGCCCTTGTCCGGTGACAAATGCTCTCTTGATAAATGGTATTCATAGCGCAATACAAGATAATAAAAAAAAACTTTTCGCTCTCAAATGATAAAAGGATATAGGATAAAGCTCTCGGTGTTGAACAATCCCTGAAGGATTAGGATTGCCCATACATTCGTCTTTGATTTTCAACTTCGTTTGACGTGATTGACTGCATATCTGGCCTTTACAATGACTCGCGGTGGCCTCTCGCTCAACCGAGTCAGTGAGGTTTATCTTCCCAGATAAGTCTGAAACCAGTCGTCTGGTACCAATTTACCAATCTCGGAGGGATGGATGGCTTAATGAGCCATGAGCGCGAGATCAAACCATAGCTTCGTGTGAGACGATGAGCACCTATTACCACTGCACCACATGCTCTTTCGCTGAAAGGATAGATCAGAGTAATTTTTATGCTATATATTGGTCCCAACTCCTGAAATACGCTGATAATGGAAAATTGGAGAAAGGTTAGTGGCATCGCATGCAATGTACAACACTATTCTTGGCAAACTATCCATTGCCCAGTAACTTACTAGCACAATGATGATTTTGAGGTATATGTCATGAGATTATATCAAAATTGGAAGATTTATCCCGTAATATTTCATTCGGAAGTACATACTGTTGACATAATTTATAATTTGACGATATAATATTGATTATTGATTATTGACGGCTATTCGTAGCAATGATTAGAGGTGATTACTATTGATGTAGGACTTGAATGATAAACGTGAGTGAATTGTGGATAAATGTAAATAAGAAAGCATGTAATCTTTCCATAAAAGTCCAAAATATAATTTTTCCGTAAGCACCTTGGGTATCTCTTCCAAAAATATGCTGTTTAGAAGAACGCTTAAGTAGGATTTTCAGGTTGAGGCAATGAAACGACATTCAGATGGACTTCAAGTGGACTCCTAAAAACTTTTCACTCATAAGACACTAGAGGAAAAGCTCTTTTACAACTCTATAGGAACTTAAACTTCTGAATCTTTTAGTTTAGAAGAATTTCACCTAATTATCGCCGAAATCGCATCGCATTACAGTGTGCAGCACCACTTTTTAAGAAGATTGCGTTGTTGCATGATTGTTTTGACGTGTCCCAAAGTTTTGCTAAAGTCTCTTTTATCATATTTTCTCTTTTACTGGAGAGTAAATTCTCTTCAGTGACGATAAGAATTCAAAATTCATCCATAAATTACCGCATTGTCATTGTAACGAGCTTCGCTTGCCGCGCACAAAATCAACGTAGAATCCAACATGTTGAACACCTTTGTTAGCAGCGCTTACTTCGATCCTTATGAAAGAAGATACCGGAGTTATTCTCGTGTGGGTTTGGAGCTGCAGTATTTCTATGATTTATGTCCTGGGATCTATATCTATTTATTGATATGTCTTCAGTGTTATGAGCCCATCTATCTCTATCCATTAACATGTCTTCAGTGGCTGCCCTTTCTTAGCCATTTGAGATGGCTATTTGTCGTGATAAACGTAGTAACTTCTCTCTCTCCTCCCTCTCCGTACAAATAATTGCATCCGCTTGATATATGTTTCGAACAAGTGCTCTTTTCGTGTGTGAGGGAGGAGTGAGAAGTAAATTAGTGCACTATTACTGTTGTACACCTAGTTTGCGACACCATTCTGTTAATAACCACTTTCACAAAGGTGTATTTGAACGTTCAAGAATAAGAGCCAGTTCTCCCTCGGCTACGAGTATTATTATTGCCACTATTACAACATTTATCAGCACTATCATCAGCTTTCTTGCATGATCCGTTAACACATTTACTGTGGGTATCCCAGTACTTACATTCGACTCATTTCCTCGCATTCATTCTTTACAAACGTCTTCAGAGGTTTCATGTGTTGCTATGGCCGGTGCTTGAAGATCTTGACTTCTTCATGCATATCATCGGGTCGTCAGATCTCTTTGCAAATTAGAAGATAGCCGAGCTAACTCATCTTCATATGGACCTGCAAGGAGTGTTGGAAGAGGTGACCGAAGTAGCACGTCATCTCATGAAGGACTGCATCTTTCACCACTCCGTTATCTCCCCTTCCCCAACGGCAAGCATGTGTATTCAGGACTAAAAATTTCCAATTTTAGAGCAGAGAATGTCACTTAATTTACATTTATAAAGAGAAAAGAAGGTGCGGTGGCTGAGTGTTAGTGATGCTCGGTGCGGGACTTACTCTACCCCCTCCTCAACACTCTGCGGCAATCAGTCAAACGCCGGAGTAACTTCCCAACCTGGCTATCCTCGATTTCAAGGAGACCTGTCCGTTCAATATTTTACTACATTTATGAAAAAGAGAAAGCCTTTGAACAAATTCTAAATGCGAGGAGGCGATTCGAATCAAGAAGTAGTGATATCCGCACAATAAAATGTGAAGATTGGTCATATGAAATAAGAAAAAAAAAGTGTTTTGAAAACAGTATGAATTAGGTTGTTAAGCAACTCAACTGTGTTCCCAAGAAAAGGAAAAAATAGTTTTTCGCTATCTCTTTCTTGTATGATCCTACTGGTAAAAACGTATTATAACTTTAATTCGATGTGTGAGTAGCCATTCGACAAGTGAAATTGAACGGTATACTTATCATTCAAATAACTTTTCTCGCTGTAACAGTGGAGATAAAACTTTGTTTCATATTCAAGGATTTCTCTCCCAATGAAGTTTTCTATATACAACCAGTAATCAATGAATTGCTCAAATTTCAAGGATTTCAAAAATGTAAGAAATCGTTAGGATTTATGCTATCAAAAAATTCTCAAAAGTCCAGCGGAAGAGCTTTATTCAGCGAGGAATGCTTGAGTGTGAAGATACCTTTATTTTTACTGTTACAGCGCAATAAAGATAAAAGCTAAAGGGTAAAGTTCCGCAGTTGATCAATCCCTGAGGGATGCGCCATGCATTCGTCTTCAATTTCTAACTTCGTTTGAGGTAATTGTATGCATATCTGGCCTTTACAATGACTCGCGGTGGCCTCTCGCTGAACCAAGTCAGTGCTGTTTGTCCTCCCAGATGGGTCTGAGACCAGTTTGGTAGCAATTTAGCGATCCCGGAGGAATGGGTGGCTTGGTGAGCCAAAAGAGCGAGACCGAAGCATTGATCTCGTGTGCGACGCAGAACACCTATAACCACTGCGCCACATAAGCTCTTCACACTAAGGAAGTCATTATTATAATAATGTATATCTGTGGAATCGTCGAAATTTCAGCTATCAAATGGGTTTTGAAGTTCTGGAAAATATGCAAAAAAGGAGTTTTTTTAAGAGGTCAAACAGGATGTGGACATCGAAAGTGACCGAAATTTGCGATACCTAATCTTCTTTTGACAATTACAGCGTTTTGAAGAGCCTTTCCATATTTCAAGTATATTGTTGAGATTGCTAAGATTTGTCCTATATAATGATCATTGATGGCTCGTGAAAAGATCTTTATCCGACGAGAAATGCTTGGATTTTAACAAAGTGTTATTTCGACTGTTATAGCGCAGATAACAGGCCATTTGAGGAATAAAATAAGTCGTTTGAATTCACTTGATTTTAGCTATCAAACCGCTATTAAAACTTTTACAAAAGCAAAAACACGTTTTTATCAAAAAGCTCAAACAGGGTGGTGATAACGGAAAAGTACTAAAAAAACATTGAAGGCTTACTGGCTCCATCTCTCATGTAATCTCGCAATTCTTTCTCACAGATATGAGGACAAATATAACCCAATTCGATTTATCACTAAAATATTATCGTTGCTGCACATGGTTTTGACCGCCACAGGCGATATGCTGCTTCCAGGCTCAGATGGCTCATTGATTAGTACTGATCGAGTCAAATCATGGAAAAATATGACAAGATACGTGTAGTCGGACGTGGAGCGTACGGTGTTTGTTGGCTTTGTAGAAGACGAGAAGATCCGCTAGCTCAGAAGGTATAAAGTCGATCAATCACAGTATTTCGCTCCTATTATAATAATTTTGGTTAATCAAATCCGTTTTTTCTTTTAAGAAATTGCTATTCTCTGATAGTTCTATCCGATGGTAGTGATTGAATTAGTAATTTATCACAATTTGCCCTTGTTTCTTTGAGCAGAAGAAAGTGATCCAAAGAGAAATCTGAAGTGCCATTGAGAACAAAGTTCTTCTTTTCTTTTTCTTTGAAAGCCGGAGAATTTGATGGGAGGTGATACAGTGGTTCTGCATTTCCTGCAGCTTCTCCTGCAATCGAGTTACTCTTCAATGAGATTTACTCCTCCATGTCATCTAATCAAGAGCATGCCAATTGTTTGTCCGATATCGAGGAATAAAAATCCTAGTAAATACTGTGAGTTTTATGAATGTGTAGAGCAGTGGTTGGTGAAGCCCTGCAGTAGACTTATGTGGCCATTTGCTTGACTGCGCGCGCTGCCTTACCAAAACTGCCGTCAGTAACGAAGTGGTATTAGAAAATTCTACTAGATCAATCTGAGAGAAAAAAAGCACCGCCTCAGTAGATTTGTGGGAGAAAAAAAAGTCATCATATAACGCACATTTGCGCTAAATAACTTCTATAATGTTACGAATGACATCTGATGCATCACGCCTCTCATTAGGTCAAACAAGAAGCGGTGTACGTTCATTTATCCTTAACACCTCCTCTTGCTGAATTACATTGATAGTGGAGATAGAGAATGAATTTTCTTCTACCATATTACTAGCCTTCAGCAGTATGAAGATATGGATGCTTTCTGTATACCAGAAAAGAGCGAATACCTGAAGCTGTGGTCCAAAAAGTTTCCTCCTGAAAGTGAAAATTAGCGTAGACGCGTATGGAGACACTTCAAGACGATTCCATTACGCACAGCGTGGGATTCATTTTATATACTATAAAACTAATCTGACGAAGCCTCACGATGTTCGTGAAACACTAAGCTTTCAGAAGAAAAATAACCTATTTCCAGTTCTTATTCTTCAAAGTTAAGAGGGTACTCTGGTCGTTGGTGTGGCACTGATCCACTGATTGTCTACACTACAATAGCGCGTTAATCAGCTGCCTTATATGGACATATTTTTATAACTACAATAAAAAAATACTCGACTTTTTCTAACATCACCGATTACAGGTGATCGTAAAGACAATTTTCATCCATGGAATGAGCGCTGACGAAGAGAAATCGATTATGGGTACGTACAACTGATGAATGTTGAATTTAATAATTCCAATAACTATGAGCACGCATGATAATGATATTCTACATTCATTATAGTGCTCTCGAGGAGCGCTGGTTGAGTACTTAGTGATGCAGGCTTTGATTAGGAAGCAAGGTGCTGGTTCGACCCCATTCACAGCACTCTCTTGCAACCAGTCAACTAATGCTCTAGCATAGCTACTTACGAGAGTGCAAGAAAAATCGTCTCTACTAGCATTCCACGTTATTCGTAACACTTTAGATACTTTGCTGATCCGTCTTCACAGCGTTTTTTATTCGCTGTGTGGATCCCAGTACATCTAGCATTCGATTTGTTTATTCAACTTCTTTTTGAACGTTATAGAATATTGATTGAAAGAGTCTTCGTGCAATCTCGAAGATAACTTGACTGTGGCGTTCCATAGGGCGTTGTTGGTGCCAGAAAAGGTTCAGGGGAGGGAGAATGGGGAGCTCGGTACCACGCGCACCTCGACGGGCATCACAACCATTCGGCCACGACGCCTCACGTTATTCATGAAGAGGACGAACTCCTCAAATACTAACCGAAGCAGCACGTGAAATCTTTGAAGACCTTTAGGGAGGGTAAGTGCAGGGAAATAAATCAAGTGCCAGAAATTTATGATTCGCATAGTAAAATTTGATGGAGGATCGTATAAAAAATATTGTATTACTCCTTTGATACTTTTTTCATGTCGTTTCATTTTTACTATTTTTCTTTTGAGAGTTACTAAATCTGATTATGTGCAAAATCACAGTTCAGCTATTCAGGATTTCTAATGTTTTGAGTGTTTTTTCGCAGTGTCATGATGTTTTAAATATACTTAAGATAATGCGACCGCGAACGGTAGTTGAACCCGCATTTTTACCTACGCTAGGGCTTGTGCTACCACTAGGCCACGGAGGGGCATTTACGCCACTACTAAGTTCAAATATTTCAATCACGAAATAGCTTCCCAGAGCCAGTAAGCCTTGTGGTAATCAACTATTCCAAAGAAAAAACTAATGGCGCTGTGAATTATAATCGCAAGATAAGAGCAAATTTTGCAAGCTGGAGTAGTTTTAAATCCGTAATTATCCTTTTCGCGGCGCCGGTCCGAACGGTTGTGATGCTCGTCGCGCGCGCGTGAAGCCATTCTCCACCACTCACTTCTCTCCGGCAGTCATCAACAACGTCCTACGAGACGCCACAGCCAAAGAATCGCTCAACCAGTACACTACGACGTTTAAGAAAAAGGCGAACAACAAATTGAAAGCTAGAAGTGCGAGGATGTGCACAGTGAGAAAACTGTAAAGGCGAATCAATGAAGTAAGATTTGAAAAAATAAAGAAATTATATTTTTTAGGGTCTCCCGTACTCTAGCGTTAGTAGAAGGATATTGAGATATTCAAGTAAAAAATTATGATTTTAACCAGGGCTTCAGCTTTACAGGGACTTATGCCGAATTAGGTTCCCTTGATCAATCTTCTTGACGGGAGAATGCGATGATTCCTGGTAGGCATCAAATAAATTAAAACACGACTTGTAAAAAGGCAGAACGAGGGCCCTATGGTGCAGTGAAAAACTAGTGAGCCTTCAAAGAGGATAATCGCAAATTCGAAGCCACTTTAGGCTCCAAGTTCTGCTCATATCTCACCATTGTTTTAATTAGTAACAACTAATTAGTATGACCATGGTAGCATTCTATGAGTAAAATCCAATCTATAAAAAAGAGTAATATGTTCGAATTTCTAGGTGAAGTGAAACTGCTACAGAAAATGCATCATCCGATGATCATCGGTTACTACGACTATTTTGTTTTCGAAAATCAATTGGCCATTGTTATGCAGTACGCCGAAGGAGGTACGATGGAGAAACTTGTACAGGATCAAAAAGGTTAGTAGTTAATACCGAAATGTCTCAACCTTTCACAGACTACAGCTATAGATTTACTATATATCATGTTGTTATTTGTAGTTAGAAGAAACATTTAATTGGATATTTTCCTAATGATTTCTCTTTCTTTCAACATTATTCACCTTGGAAGTCAATAATGGAAGTCTTTTATGAAAACTTAGTAGCTTGTCCGTTTAAAAGAAGAACACTGTGACGACGGATCAAATAAAGTGCTGAAAAAGTGTCCGTTTATCGTTTATGGCATAGTAGTAGGAAACACTCCAAAGTAATATTGAGATTACATCATGGATTTTTTCCAACCCGTTTTTATTTCAAATTCTTCATTTGTACTTCATGCAGATCGAATTATCTTGAAAAGTACTGTCCATTTTGTTATCTGTTGCTTTCTTTCAATAACGATTTGGGGTACTGTTCTATTATGGCGACGCCAATTAAGTCTTCGGTAAAAAAAAGTATTTTTCATTTTTGTAAACCGTTTTAGTACTTTATCGATAGCTCAAGTCAAGTGAATTTCAATGGCATGTTCATATCTCAAATAACTTATTTTTGGCGCCGTACCAGTCAAAATAATATTTTGTTCCTCATTCAAAGATTTATCATTGGACAAAAGTTTTTTTTTTGTAATAAATTTTTAATCGTTAGATAGAGAAAATCTTTCCAATTATAATGGCATATTTGGCTTTCAAAAAAAACTTTTTTATTCTTTGTAACGGCCAAAAGAAAATTGAGTTTCACACTCAGTGAGCAGTTCTAGTCGGTTAGGGTGTGTGTACAGCCGTAATACCAAAGAGCCAACACATTTTTTTAATCGAAAAAAAATTTCTCTATCTAATGGTTAAAATTTTTTGATGAAAAAAACTTTATCAGACGCGAAATCTTCAAATGTGAAACAAATTCTCATTTTGACTGGTACGGCGTTTAAAGCAAGCAAAATGAGAAAGAAAATATGTCTTTAAAATTCACTTGAGTTAAGCTATCAAACAATCATATTTTACCTATTCTGCAAGACACTCAAAACTTTCAGTGTTTTTGCTGCATTTTTCGCAGTCTCATGATGTTTCATGTATACCTAAGAGAATTGAGTGGTGAACAAATATACGACCTCAGACGGGAGTCGAACTCGCGCTTCATCCATATAGGGGACGCGTGCTACCACAACAACAGCGCGACACATTCACGCCACCACTCATTCTTCAATATCTCTACGATAGCTGTCAGCCCTTAGCCTTTAAAAAGTTTGTTCACGTAAGCGATTTCCCTTTATAAACCCAGTTGAGGTGGCAGACATTATGATAAGTGATACTCAAAATTTCTAGTGTTCTTAAAATTTTTTGCAGTGTCATGATTTTGATATATACTTATGGCTGTCAGCTCAAATGGGTCTATAGAGCGAAATCGCATATCCAACTAAGTCTGTTAAAGGATGACGGTTATTAAAGAGATATTGAAGAATGAGTGGTGGCACGAATGTACCTCAGTGGTGTAGTGATAGCACGCGTCCCCTACATGGGTGAAATGCGGGTTTGACTCCCGCCTGAGGTGGATTTTCGCTCACCAATCAATTGTCTAAGATATATTCTACAGGATATTTATTTGTGAGCGCATGTGGCGCAGTGGTTAGAGGTGCCCTGCGTCGCACATGAGGTCACTGGTTCGATCTCGCGCTCATGGCTCACCAGCCATCCATCCCTCCGGGGTCGGTAAATTGGTACCAGACAGGTCTCAGACTTGTCTGGGAGGATAAGCAGCACTGACTCGGTTCAGCGGGAGGCCACCGCGAGTCATTGTGTAGGCCAGATGTGCATTCAATCACCTCAAACGAAGTTAAAAATTGAAGTCGAATGCATGGCGCATCCCTCAGGGATTGATTAACGCCGAGAGCTTTATCCTTTTTTATTTTATTTATTTGTACCTTGTACCATCTACATGTTCAGTATTGTCGAGAGATTAGATTAGGCTCTTGTTAATCTATTACTCGTTCTCGGCGAGAGTCAGAGTTGTATAAAATGTTCTGCTATATTAGTAAACACGAATGCGTTGTATCTATCAATCGTCGCTTTTCTAAAGAAATCTCGTTATTACATTTGTTATCACCCTGTAGCCAAACGCCGTGTGTAAGACAGTGGTTAGAAGTGTTCTTCAAAATACAAGCGGTCACTTGTTTGATCCGGCGCCCTGGGCTCACCAACCTCTCATCTCTGCGGGGTGGACAAATTGCCAGGAAATCTGTGTAAAATGCTAGCAACACTGCTCGATAATTCTATTTCATGTTTCTGCATACCAAGTAAACATTCAATCACCCCCCAGCAATGCTTGATGACGTTGAATGCATAACACGTCCCTAAATGACTCATCAACTCCGAGAGCTTTTGCCCTTTATCCATTTGTATAAAACAACAAATCGTTCCACATTGATCACTGTATCACTTCGGACGTCTCAGAGCCTCTCGCGTATCTCCCGCTATCGTTTGGCTGAAAAACGCATAATTGAATTCATTGAAGTTTCCGTATTTGCTGAAACATGCCTATAATGCATCGTGCACCCGAAATGTAAGTCAATTCAGCAGGTTAGAGGCCGAAAGATTACCAAACGGAAGTACCTGTTCAATGAAAAGTGCAAGCTCGTACTTACCCGTGTATTTACCACCGGCATTCAATTGGGAACAGCCCTCCGTAATCTAAAATTCTAGGATTCTCAATCTACCTGAGGCTCATTGAAGAACAAGAACAAAGGCACAAAAATGCCGAAAAAATTTTTGTTTCTCGTTCCTGTTCACACTGTAGAAGATTGGACAACCATTTTTGCTTCAAAGAATTTCGTGTCCACTATGTAATTTGAATGAATTAATAATTTGAGCGAAAGTATTCTTTTTTTTTTTGCTACCCCAAGCGTTTAATTTGAAATAGTTCTTTCATTTTTTTTTTGAAAAACAAAGTAAATGCTATTTTATTTGACAACTTTACCAAATTAAGAAGAAATTTACCAAACATCTTTCTGTTGGAGAATCCAGTGAAATTGATATCTTTTTCTAAAGTGTTGTCTCCTTCCGGCAATTTCGCCTTCCTTAGAGACAAGGAGTGATTCAAATGCGAACCTATTCAAGAAAATCCATTGTTCAACATCTCACATGAGGAAGGTTACTGACGTGTTGTGATATACTATGATTGATGCACCTTACTCGAACTAGGCAACAAATCCAAGCTAAGGTGTCATATCAGTTTACGATATTCATTCTCCACTTTTATTCATGTTTGGGCATTCAAAACTATCTAAGTAGCCTCAAAGGCTTTCAGCGCCGACGTTTTCACGCGTGCTCCAGAAATCTCATTTCCAACATAGAGTCATAAGAAATCTCAACTGAATATTTATATATGACGTGGTATCATGCGTGTAGGCTCTGAGGAAGGCGTAATTGCCGAAATGTCAGCCAAGATTCTGGAAGAAAATATACCAACATAACCCTCACGCAAGTTTCAAAAAAGTTCGCAGGACAATTTTGATTATCAAATTCGGGTTTAGTCAAGGCCAAACTTTTAATTGATCAAATGATTTTTCCAGGTGTCAATTTCTCAGAAGCTCAAGTTCTCAACTACTTCACACAGGTATCCTCAGTTAAAAGTGAAACAAGAACAAGAACGAGACAGAAATTTCCTAGATTTGCATGGATTACAGATTCTCATCGCTCTAAATCATATTCATTCCAAATCCATAGTGCATAGAGATCTCAAGACGCAAAACATTTTACTGAACAGGTTCGTATTTTCCTTTTTGGCCCTTCTATCTATTCTTGGAAATCTAGCAATATAAAGTACATTTTTTTATAATTTTAATTACAGTTTCAAAGACTGCTCCATTTCCAATATATATCCAGGATTGAATTTCTTGTAGAGAAAGAAGTTTTGCAGTTTTCTCTTCTTCTTTTTTTCAAATCATAATCCATCATTTTTGCAATACAACTTTTACTAAAGCGACTAAATAAGCGTTAAGTTGTCCCATATTTCTCGGCACTATAATTTTATTCAGTTTTTTAAAATTTCAACTCGCATTGTTACCAAACACTGTGGTAATGGAAAACGTTTTGCTAGCTTGGGCAGACACTTGGGTAGCGCCGTAGTACCATCGCTCTTCATCTAAAATGAAATGGGTTATCCAAGTATGTCTCAATGGACACCTCATGCTTTGACCCACCATTTTACATTGCGAAGTTGACTCACCTCATTTTGAAGGAGCTCTGTTGGGCCATAATACCACCCATCCACTGTATGGACCTGATACTGTTCCAACAGAAATCTTTTCCGTGCCCTGGAGCACTACTTGCGGAAGAAAAACTTCAAAGAATGTGACCAGCTTGTAATAAATCCCAAGACCGACTGGCTATCAACCTCGGCACGCTTCAGTAATTCCTATTTATTCTTTCTTCTTAAGCGGGTACGAGATGTTTAATACAGGCTTTATTCACACAATCAAACAGCTAATGTATCGGCAGGTCGCCTTCGTCAGAGCCTGGAAAGGTTAAAGTTGTTTACAATTCAATCAGTCAAACATTTCCATCACTTCTTAAGAGAAAATTGCCGGACCAAAATTACGATCGCATCAAGCACAAAGTCAACCTTGAACATACTCACTTCAATAATTATATGTCTTCCACCAATTGAACAGGTGAGAACAATGGAACGGTAATCACATAGGCCAGTAATGCACTATACCCATCAAAACAGCAGTCCTATATACCGACTTATATCACCGGTGATTACGAGGCATTCTTCCCTGCGGTTCATAGCTGACTTGGTCGCGTTTATCCGGAGCGCCTCAAGTATCTTTCGCGCTGATGTTTTTTGCTCCTGCTCAAGAATGGTGACCTCTATATCAAATTCTCCGGCATGCTTTAGGGTTCTATGTATACCTAGCGGGGTGTTTTTTCTAGTATGGCGCATGTCAGCTAGGTGTTCTTCTATGCGAACATAAAGTGGCCAACCCGTTTCGCCAATGTATTTATCGTCGCACGCTTTGCAAGAGATTAGGTACACTGTGCCTATGCTCATGCAATCACCGTTTCTGCCGTTAGGGCACATTCGGCAGTTTTTTGTTGTGCAGAGACGCTCATATAAACGATTACGAACTAATTGGCGCCTAAGAATATTTGGTGGTATTTCTGTTACTGACACCAAATGCTCTAAGCCTGCTCTTTTCAAACAACGTTTTATAGCCGTACTTATCTCATTCGAAAAAAAAAACGGAAGGATAAACGGGATCTTACTTTCTCTAGAACTTTAGTGCAAGAACGTGTTGTTTCCTCTGAACCTAAGCCGGGAGTTACAAAGTTGTAGCTATTAAAAATGACTTTTCCCGCGCTAGCTTTTCGGATTCTCTTCTCTGCTCCTCTCCGGTGTACACACCGGCGGCTGTTCGAAACATGTTTTTTGTTAGCGCCTTTTTTATGTGCGAGGGATGAGTGGAGAGATAGTGAACAAAAATATTTTTACTACTATGCTTTCGGTACCACTTTGCAATATAGCCTTTATCGCTTGAGTTTATTTGCACGTTCAGAAAAGAAAGCCAATTATCTTTTGGTTTCTCACGGGTGACTTTTGTATACACTGACTGTTCACCTAGCAACCCAAAACATCTGTCTAGCTCTCGCTGAGTCGAGTAGATGGCCAAGCACTCATCTATATACCTACAGTAGAGTAATGGCCGGAGATCAATCACTGGAGCTTCTACTTTGGACATGAAGGCAATACCTCTGTTAGGCGCCAGTCGCTGCCCCATTGCCAACCCTCTAGTCTGTGCAAAGTACTTCCCGGACCATCTGAAGATTGAACAATTCAGACACTCTTCCCAGAGTATCATGAACTGCTGAATCAATAAGCCAAACATGTTGACAGCTTCTTGATGCCTTGTAAGAAGCTCGTGTGTCGCTTGTAATGCAGAGTCATTTGATACGTTGGATAGAGAGAAGTGACGTCAAATGACTCCACTACGAACGCGTGTTTGGATTCGCGTTGCACAGACGGTCCAGGAACATCTGAGTGTTAGTCACATGGGCTGGAATGTTCTTACTAACGGGGATGTTATAATTCAAGAGACCATGCTATCCTATCTGTCGGTCCGTCTACACAGCTGATGATGGGTCTAACTTTGAATGCGGATAGGATTATTAGACATTAGATCATCAGTGGATACTAACTTATGTGTTTCTATAAGCAAGTATAAGACGGGACATGTTGAGAATTGAATTTTTAATTGAGCGATAATAGATGGTCTCAAACCTGCTGCTTTTGCCGTTTGGACCCACTCATTGTTTAATTTGCGGTACCGCCTCCTAAATTCCTTTTCAGAAGATGATCGCTAAAACGAAGCATCTTCAAGATGCCTTTTAGTTATTTCGATATCTAGCTGTATGGGAATGACTACGAACTTTCCACCCTTGTCGCTAACTGATAGTCTGATTTTTTTTTGCCTTAGCAAATCCCGGAATTCTCTCATCCACATTTTTGCACCTCGGTGAAGTTTGATTGAAACCTTCTAGCGCGATAATGAATAAGAGTTCTAAAATTTTCGTCCACAAATTTCCTAAATTTCCTATCAACTTCCTCGTTGGTGTCCTGCTGTCTGTAGAACGACTGAGGTAATGGTGGTATTGGCAAAGTCTCTACTTGCTGTTGTTCTTCCCTACTAATCTCGTCGGCTCTAGCTTTTTTACGGAGTTTGTCTTGCAGCTCATGTAGATCACACGCAACCTTACGCAGGGATACCTTAGAAATGGGCTGAGATGGTGAGAAGCTTGGACCCAATTCCAAAAGTGAGCGCGCACCATCAGGGAGATTCATGCCTCCTAACACCGTGACTACGGAATTTATTGGCGCATTACTTGCCTTATTGTAACTCGTTCGATCTTCTTCAGCGGTAGCCGTGTGCCTTCTAACAATCATATTATGTGATCTACTCAAGAGGTCATCGAACTCTCTCCGCAAAGTAACTTTAGCATTCAACTTAAAACATCCGTCGGGGAGTGGAAGAGAAGCGTCTAAAATCCAAGTAGACTGCATAGTATCTATGGAATAGCCTATATATGTTATGGAGAACGTAATTTTGTATATATAGTGTATATACACGTCTGTGTTCATTCGTGACGAATTGGGCGTTGACACTTGTGTTAGCGCAGAATGACAAACTCGCGTGAAAGACGACGCTACGGCTCCGGTACAAAGGACGAGGGAGGACGTAAATGTGAGCGCACCCCGCCTGACGTTACGGTAGCGCCGTTGGCGGACCTGTTCAAGTACGATTGATTTTGTACCGCCTTCCCGACCTATTTGTTCGGGAAGGGACCGTTCGAACAGTAGATGTAGCCGTAAATTGCAGTGGTCCGTACAATCGTTCCCATATCAGTTCAAATTGGATTTGATGGGGAATCAGCTAAAATTGGTAATGGATTTGAATAAAGAACACGGAATGTACTAATCGCTGATCACGTTTAGGAACTTTTCGTAAAGAGAGCTGACGTCACCAAAATATCTGCACTCAATTGAATTACTTGGTGCATACGTTCGCTATTGTCAGATGTTGACTTTTCTTATGAGGAAATCCCTTTCTGACTTGAATATATATGGCATATAATATAATTGCATATTTTGACGACATCGCAGTAATCGTAACGATGATGAGATGCGAACAAAACGTGAAGCATAGGAGGTCTCGAGCACACAGTTAATATTTCTCGGGGCTTACTGATCCCACTGCCCATGGTGTTTTCGCTTTACCTTTTCCTCAGCTGTGCTCTGATCACCCCCAACGCCACAATATCAGCGATGGACAGAGCTATCTTTTGCCGGATATTGTATTCGATCGCGATGTCTTTGTATATATTCGGTTCTATAAGTTTTAACACTAAAGCAGTTAACACCAGATTTATTAATCAGAGTAAATGAAAAATTGCATGATTTCAATCGTTAAATTTTGTTGTATTTTATTTGTTATTATCGGACAAAGATCTATCACCAATGTTGAGAAAAGCTTGTTTAGTTGCAGCTAAACTATATTTTCAATATCCGTGCAAGAAAGTTATGCTTTTTTGTAAAAGTCCTTCTCTTCGCTTTGACTGAACATCTGATTGACATGTCCCAACATCCAGATCGTTATATTTTATATATTATATGTTACCGCTTTAATGATACATCCGATACAGCATGGATCACAAGCAACTCCTCCAAAAAATTGGTTATATAAACTTTGAAAAAAGATTTAACGCGTCTCATACTGAATGTTGCTAAGCATTATAGAACTCATTTGATTCGACACATGCTTGTCAATACAGCAAAGACCCTCGTGCAATCTGTTACATGAAAATTTCGTTCTTTGCAAGAAAAAGAATGATATATCACGCGAATTTCACGTTTGCGGGTGTTATATTTGTACTAAAAACTATGGATTAAAGCTATGGACTTTTAGTCACGGCAGAAAAAATGGTACAAAATCTACTCGTGAATTCTCTTCAGTTCAAGAGGGCCCTGACGAGAACGTGCCAAGCTTCCATTGCGATCACCTCATTTCAGAAAAAATTCACTTGCGCTTTTGTTGTCGAGAAGCTATAGGCTGTTATGCAGATATCGGTATCCTCTCATATTGAACAAATTTGAGAATTTGGCAATAGAAGAAGAAAAGTCGATTTTGAAGCATTAATGATGTTGCCTAATGATTAGAGCGCATATGGCGCATTAGTTAGAAGTATACTGCGTTGCACACAAAGTCGATGGTTTGATCCCGCGCCATTGGGTCACCATGCCATCCATCCCTCTGGGATCTTTAAACTGCTAGCGGACTGATCGTAGAGTTGTCTGAAAGGATAAGCAACAGTGGTTCTATACAGCGGGGAGGCCACCACGAGTCGTTGTAAATTTCAACGCCGAGAGCTTCATCCTATTCATCCTTTGATGATGTCAACTGTCGAGTGAGAAGATTTCCTTAAATGAATGAAAATGCAAATAAAATCGTTCAGTTAAGCTTTCAAATGCTCATTCTCAAACCGTTACGTTAATATTTTCAAATCAAATTGGATAAAAAGTCATAAATTACAATCAAGATCGACTCATTCTTCAGTCAAAGCGAAGAGAAGGATCTCTACAGAAAAGCATAGCTTTCTTGCACGGATGTTGAAAATATAGTTTAGCTGCAACTAAACAAGCTTTTCTCAACATTGGTGGTAGATCTTTGTCCGATAATAACAAGTAAAATACAACACAATTTAACAATTAAAATCATGCAATTTTTCGTTTACTCTGATTAATAAATCTGGTGTTAACTGCTTTAGTGTTAAAACTTATAGAACCGAATATATACAAAGACATCGCGATCGAATACAATATCCGGCAAAAGATAGCTCTGTCCATCGCTGATATTGTGGCGTTGGGGTGATCAGAGCACAGCTGAGGAAAAGGTAAAGCGAAAACACCATGGGCAATGGGATCAGTAAGCCCCGAGAAAAAATAACTGTGTGTTCGAGACCTCCTCATGCTTCAAGTTTTGTTCGCATCTCATAATCGTTACGGTTACTGCGATGTCGTCAAAAATATGCCATTGTTCAAATCAGAAAGGGATTTCCTCATAAGAAAAGTCCACATCAGACAATAGCGAACTTATGCACCAAGTAATTCAACTGAGTCGCAGATATTTTGGTGATGTCAGCTTCTCTTTACGAAAAGTTCCTAAACGTTGTCAGCGATTAGTACAATCCGTGTTCTTCATTCAAATTCATGACCAATTTTAGCTGATTCCCCATCAAATCCAATTTGAACTGATATGGAAACGATTGTACGGACCTCTGCAATTTACGGCTACATCTACTGTTCGAACGGTCCCTTCCCGAACAAATAGGTCGGGAAGGCGGTACAAAATCAATCGTACTTGAACAGGTCCGCCAACGGCGCTACCGTAACGTCAGGCGGGGTGCGCTCACATTTACGTCCTTCCTCGTCCTTTGTACCGGAGCCGTAGCGTCGTCCTTCACGCGAGTTTGTCATTCTGCGCTAACACAAGTGTCAACGCCCAATTCGTCACGAATGAACACAGACGTGTATATACACTATATATACAAAATTACGTTCTCCATAACATATATAGGCTATTCCATAGATACTATGCAGTCTACTTGGATTTTAGACGCTTCTCTTCCACTCCCCGACGTGTGTTTTAAGTTGAATGCTAAAGTTACTTCGCGGAGAGAGTTCGATGACCTCTTGAGTAGATCACATAATATGATTGTTAGAAGGCACACGGCTACCGCTGAAGAAGATCAAACGAGTTACAATAAGGCAAGTAATGCACCAATAAATTCCGTAGTCACGGTGTTAGGAGGCATAAATCTTCCTACTGTTGCGAGCTCACTTTTGGAATTGGGTCCAAGCTTCTCACCATCTCAGCCCATTTCTAAGGTATCCCCGCGTAAGGTTGCGTGTGATCTACATGAGCTGCAAGACAAAGTCCGTAAAAAAGCTAAAGCCGATGAGATTAGTAGGGAAGAACAACAGCAAGTAGAGACTTTGCCAATACCACCATTACCTCAGTCGTTCTACAGACAGCAGGACACCAACGAGGAAGTTGATAGGAAATTTAGGAAATTTGTGGACGAAAATTTTAGAACTCTTACTCATTATCGCGCTAGAAGGTTTTCATCAAACTTCACCGAGGTGCAAAAATGTGGATGAGAGAATCTCGGGATTTGATAAGGCAAAAAAAATCAGACTATCAGTTAGCGATAAGGGTGGAAAGTTCGTAGTCATTCCCCTACAGCTAGATATCGAAATAATTGAAAGGCATCTTGAAGAAGCTTCGTCTTAGCGATCATCTTCTGAAAAGGAGTTTAGGAGGCAGTATCGCAAATTAAACAATGAGTGGGTCCAAACGGCAAAAGCAGCAGGTTTGAGACCATCTATTATCGCTCAATTAAAAATTCAATTCTCAACATGTCCCGTCTTATACTTGCTTATAGAAACACATAAGTTAGTATCCATTGATGATCTAATGTCCAATAATTCTATCCGCATTCAAAGTTAGACCCATCATCAGCTGTGTAGACGGACCGACAGATAGGATAGCATGGTTCTTGAATTGATAACATCCCCGTTAGTAAGAACATTCCAGCCCATCTGACTAACTCTCAGATATTCCTGGACCGTCTGTGCAACGCGAGTCCAAACAACGCGTTCGTAATGGAGTCATTTGACGTCACTTCTCTCTATACCAACGTATCAAATGACTTTGCATCACAAGCGAACACACGAGCTTCTTACAAGGCATCAAGAAGCTGTCAACATGTTTGGCTTATTGATTCAGCAATTCATGATACTCTGGAAAGAGTGTCTGAATTGTTCAATCTTCAGATGGTCCGGGAAGTACTTTGCACAGACTAGAGGGTTGGCAATAGGGCAGCGACTGGCGCCTAACAGAGGTATTGCCTTCATGTCCAAAGTAGAAGCTCCAGTGATTGATCTCCGGCCATTACTCTACTGTAGGTATATAGATGAGTGCTTGGTCACGTACTCGACTCAGCGAGAGCTAGACAAATGTTTTGGGTTGCTAGGTGAACAGTCAGTCTATACAAAAGTCACCCGTGAGAAACCAAAAGATAATTGGCTTCCTTTTCTGAACGTGCAAATAAACTCAAGCGATAAAGGCTATATTGCAAAGTGGTACCGAAAGCAGAGTAATGAAAATATTTTTGTTCACTATCTCTCCTCTCATCCCTCGCACATAAAAAGGCGCTAACAAAAAACATGTTTCGAACAGCCGCCGGTGTGTGCACCGGAGAGGAGCAGAGAAGAGAATCCGAAAAGCTAGCTCGGGAAAAGTCATTTTTAATGGCTACAACTTTGTAACCCTCGGCTTAGATTTAGAGGAAACAACACGTTCTTGCACTAAAGTTCTAGAGAAAGTAATATCCCGTTTATCCTTCGTTTTTTTTTCGAATGAGATAAGTACGGCTATAAAACGTTGTTTGAAAAGAGCAGGCTTAGAGCATTTGGTGTCAGTAACAGAAATACCACCAAATATTCTTAGGCGCCAATTAGTTCGTAATCGTTTATATGAGCGTCTCTGCACAACAAAAAACTGCCGAATGTGCCCTAACGGCAGAAACGGTGATTGCATGAGCATAGGCACAGTGTACCTAATCTCTTGCAAAGCGTGCGACGATAAATACATTGGCGAAACGGGTTGGCCGCTTTATGCTCGCATAGAAGAACATCTAGCTGACATGCGCCATACTAGAAGAAAACACCCCGCTAAGTATACATAGAACCCAAAAGCATGCCGGAGAATTTGATATAGAGGTCACCATCCTTGAGCAGGAGCAAAAAACATCAGCGCGAAAGATACTTGAGGCGTTCTTCATAAACACGACCAGTCCAGCTATGAACCGCAGGGAAGAATGTCTCGTAATCACCGGTGATATAAGTCAGTATATAAGACCGCTGTTTTGATGGGTATAGTGCATTACTGGCCTATGTGATTACCGTTTCGTTGTTCTCACCTGTTCAATCGGTGGAAGACATATAATTATTGCGGTGAGTATGTTCAAGGTTGACTTTGTGCTTGATGCGATCGAAATTTAGGTCTGACAATTGTTTCTAAAGGAGTGATGGAAGTGTTTAACTGATTGGATTATAAACAACTTTGACCTTTCCACGCTCTGACGAAGGCGACCTGCCGAAACGTTAGCTGTTTGATTGTGTGAATAAAGTCTGCATTTAATACCTCGTACCCCGCTTAAGAAGAAGGAATAAATAAGAATTACTGTAAGCAGCTCTGAAGCGACCTCATCGACTTTTTTGATCGCCAGCGGCATTCTTTTTGGGAGGGACTCATCCAATCTTTGCACAGCACATAGATGCATGTCACTGATTATGATGGTGATTCTATCGTTAATTGCTTGATCTCTTTCAACAAATAACAAGAGAATCCACAGATTTTTTTTGAAATACGAATGAAATTATGGGGCAAGTCCATATTTTTATGGTTGGAAAGCTCTAGGGTAATTTGATAAGCATGAGATAGCTCCCATGCATATCATGCGAGTATTACAGTCTCTTCAGTGAAATTTTCTCACTGAACGCCTAGATATTATTCGTCTTTATTTTCACTTTGTTCAAGCCTCCGCCATATCCAACGATTCAGTCGAAGTTCATGTTTATTGCGTCATTGTTGGGAAAAGGGTCTTTCTTAGCGAGCTGCAGTCGATGAAATCAACGAAGTTGAAGAGGAAGGCACAACGAGCAAATCTGCTACTGAACACTGGATTCAACGCTTAATGCTGGAAATCTTGACCTCGAAGACAGGCCCTCTTTCAAAATGTCCAACAAAGTTGAACAACGAAGATTTGATTGCTGCTTTGAAAATGAAACCTTGTTAGGTTCTTGCGATTGGTAATCAAACTTATGTTTCTCATGCAGCTGTACTAACTTATCTTCATTAGCTTATTTCGAAAAATAGTTATTAATGTTTTTGTTTGGGATTCATGCACAAGTTTTCACTTTTTTACAGGTGCCCTAGAACTTTCTTTCCAACCTGATATATTGAAATGAGAGATTTTCAGAATAAAACGAAAAGAAAGCAGAAAAAAATTTCGACTACAATATTCCTGCGAGACGATTGAAACCGAGAACCCTAGATGGCTACTTTCCTGTGTTAAGTGTTGCCCACCATACCAACCTTGGTCTTGAATCCGTCTTTCTTTCAGCCAAGCTGCTGAGAGTACTGATAAGGTAGAACATAGCTTGTAAGAAGTAGAGCAAAGCTTGGCCAGTTTGGTGAATGGTTACTGAGCACTGAGAGAGGGCAATAACGGATCCGAAGTTTAGCACAAGTCCCGAGTTGTGTTCGCATTATAGCATTCATGTAGTTGTAATCCGCATCGTACTCCGAACAACAAGGCACTAAAGAGATATCAGAACAATTTTTTGCAATCGTAGCTCAAGACTAATGAGTTTTTCAATATTCAGACTTCATGCAGAGAATATGAAATTTTTATCGCGAAAAAGTAAAGCAATGTGCGACGATAGTTTTTTTTCCTACAAAAAATTCACACTGTGTAAACAAATTTTCCATATTTTCACTCATACTATGGAAAGAGAAAAAGGTAGAAATTAAAAGAGAAACAAAAGCCCAAAAAATATTCAGAAAGAAGACGCTTGTCAAACTTTCTGATTTCGGAATTTCGAAGGAGTTAACGACAAGAAGTTTAGCGTCGACCGTCATCGGCACACCGAATTATCTCAGCCCAGAAATCTGTGAAGGTTTCCATTATTTATCTCTTATCTTATTCAACTGTATCCTTCCCTTACATCATCTACTTTATTCTTTAATTATTATTTTTGAAGATAGTTTGAGTTCACAGAGCATATTGTTCGTTTCTCGAGATTTCATTTATCTCAATACGGTGAGATCGGATCACGGGTCTACGCGTGGTGTTGATCAACGGCTCTATTATTAAGTAATTCACGCTCCTTTGCGTATCATGTTGCTTAATCAATTTTCTAGGTTCTAAAGCATGTGCTAGAGTAAACATCGACAAATCAATGGAGAAGTTATCCAAGAATTTTGAAGCTTGGAAAGTATGATGAGACTTATGAAATTTTTTCATTACTATTATTAGTGAGGTGACTTGGAAAGAGAGCATTTCTATGGAAAACTTCACAACTATTCAGCTTTAGTTTGGTTCTATTTTTAGCACTATAAGTGACTAAAAATTCTCTCCAGAGCTTGAAAAATTTGAAGGAACTACTTATCATTTACTCTTTTTTAGTAATGATCACATCTTTCGCACTTCGTTTTTGAATAAAAAGCGCTTATTCGAGTCGAGCTATTTCGTTGTATCTGAAAACTTCAGGAAGAGCGTATAATCAAAAAAGTGACCTTTGGTCTCTGGGATGTGTCTTGTACGAGTTGCTTGAACTAAAACGAGCTTTCGATGGTGAGAATCTGCCGGCCATCGTAATGAAAATCACCAAGGTAAGAATCTTTTTTAAAAAGCATCAGAAAATAAATCTAAGTGAGCAACAATTGTAAATGTTCGAAAGATGAGGTGTGCGAAGACGTAAAGTGAAAATCACGTTACCAACTTTTTTTTACTAAATAATAACTTTTTTCATAAATGAAGAGCGGCTCATAAGGCCACTGCTTGAACTCCTGTGCACAGAATTTTCCCATTTTTCGCACAAAAGTGAAAATTTTCACTAAAGTTTTACAGTGTGCTTATCCTCAAATTGGCAGCCACGCGTCAGCTCAAGTAAAGGTCTTGTTGATACCCTGTTACAGCTCAACGAAAGAAAACGGCCAGATACTAAAGGTATGAGAGAAAAAAACTTCAACCTTATAAAGCGTGAGAAAATTTCGGGAAATTCATTTGTTAAAGTGAAAGTAACTACAAACTGGATCAAAGAATTATATAAGATTCATAGGATATATTAGAAACAGGAACTTCCAACGTACATGTTTTTCAAGAGAAAATTCCGTTGTGTTCTCTCTGATTGAAAAGGGACAAATGCGATTTGCTGGAGAGGAAATTTCTATACAAATGTCAGTAACCTTTTCACAGCTGAGAGTTTCAGACTACAGCCACACGTCGTCGGTTTTTTTCAAAACACCTTCATAATGTTGTAACGTTCAACACAAAATCATGTTTCATATAACCACGTGTTTTTGTCTCTTGTCTCGCTTATAATTCGCTGACAAAACTCCTTCCCTAAAGTGTTCAGTACTCAAACTATAGCACAAGCTTCAAGGAACTCAAAACTATGATCGCTTCTCAAAATCTCTTTCGACCTTTTGATCTCCTCTGTTCTTTCGATCTGTGCTTTAAATCTCGCCGAACAGAGCTCTTTCTTCAGACTATTAGTGACCACTTGGTAGCGTGATGCTTCCTGATTCTAGCGATGCGCTTGTTTTCTGGAGATAAGGTTTAGCACAGAAAACAAGATCGAGTTCTACATTTTGCCAATGTTGTTTACCGACTACTCGACAGGGCTAAGGCTGCGGCAGGGGTGGGGCAAAGCGGAACGACTGATGTGTTATTATTCAATAGAGAATTTATCCTCTGCTCTGAAAGAAACTCTAAATAAAACGATTGAGTAAGATGCTACGAAAATTTCTCTACACATTGATATGATTTCCGCCTCCCAGCGAATTATGCGCGTGATAAAACTGAAGGCAAAAGGCGAGTGTCAAACATATTCTTTGATCTGGATGCTAGAGCGTTATAAAGGGGTGTCCTGAGAAACCGGCGACGAGAAGCTGTAGCCTGCTATCTCAGCCCTCGAATGGTTATTAACACTCCTATGAAAAGTTTCTTTCCAGTGAATGCGGTGAGTTTTTCATTTGAACCTTTCTATTCAGAAAGAACCGTTCGTTGTTCTGAAGGTTGCCATATATAACTAAATTCTTAGTAAAAAACTGAAAGCAAGTGTCACAAATGTGAATTAAAGTGTAATTTTGAACAGAGTTTTTGTCCTTTTTTCGTTAGCTGATCAAAGTTACTTAAGAGCTTCTTACATGTCCTTGATTCTGCCGATCACCCTCACACTGCACTTGGACATTGGCCGTCTCTCCTTCCCACATAATGATAAGGTACAAAAACTTATTTTTGCTAACATACTTTAACGTCTTTGGTTAGTAGACAACAATCTAAAATCAATCAGTCTGAAAGGTCACTACAGTGACCCTTTCACCATGCGTTGAGGGCAAATAGTTTGGTGTCGATTCCTCTATATGTAGGGATATATCTCAGAGGAGCTGACACAACCGAAAGGCATCGTGCTACTGATGAGGCGGAAAGAATGTGTCTATCACTTAAAAGTGCCATAGAAGAACTCATGAAAGCTAAAATGTGCCGTGAGGATGTGTTCGAACGTTTTCATTCCATCACGAAATCATAGAAAGTCGTCGATCCGTGAAGACTGAAGAAGCTTGCCGCGCATGAGACCAGCTTTCTTTCAAGACGACGCTCATCTGCCTAAGTAGTCACATATGGGTGTGGATTCAATTATAGTCCGGCTTTTTATTGGATAACTCCTCCTGCGCCTCAGAACCGACCTAGAAGCCCCTGTGCATTTATATTTCTCAAAAATTCTTCGCATCTATAAACTTAGCTGTGGATGCAGGTAAGCAGCAACACTTTGATTCTTCTCTCAAACTAAAAAGATAGTAACAAGATTTCTCCACTGTCTCTATGAAAACTATGCCATTTCAGCGTAAACCGAGTGTGAGCGGTCGCCTACGAACAACACCGACTTCTTTGACAAGTCGAACCGGTCAGCAGTTGGTTAAAATTCAAGAGGAGCCGAGGCGAACGATGCGATAAGGATTATGACAATCTGAAGTCGAAGCCTACACAAGAATAAAGCTCATAAATCATTCTAACTGTTTAAATTTTAAATATCCTATTCCTCAGATTAAGGCTCTTGTTGTGTAACGGTTAGAGGTGCCGTGCGACACTCACGTGGTCAATGGTTTAACCCCGTGCCCAAGACTCACCAGGTCTTCCATCTATTTGAGGTCGATGAATTGGTATCAGACTTATGTGGGATTATGCTAACACTGACTTGACAGATCGGTAGACCACCACGAGTCATTGTAAAAGACACATATACATTCAATCACATTGAACGATGCTCGATGAAGCCGAATGTATCGCACATTTCTCAGGGAATGATCAACGACAAGAGCTTTATTTTTCAACCTCTCATGCCTTGAATCATAGAAAAGACGAACTAGACATTCACAAAAGAACAAACACAGCAAGACCATTGAACATTTTTTTGCTTACATCTTCCCATAAAACAGCTCTCGTTTGGGCGTCACCATGACCAAACTATTTTTTTTTTTGGACTCCTTCTTCTTGTTAACTTCACAAGACGTTACGAATATGTAGTTGCCACGACTCTACAACTGAGCTGGATATACTCGAAACTACTTTGTCTGAATTGAACGCTATTATTTTACGCTATTTTCTAGTTTTTGGGTGAACTTCAAATCGTCTTCAAGTGACTTTTTTTGCTAGCTTATAGCGAAATTGTCGTGCCTCCTACATCTACATGAAATGGAATGCTTACTAATTAGTCTCATTTCGTTTCAGAGCAAGATAATGTTTCTGCATGCACACTTATTTGTCATCTACAGACGAGCTATTAACCCTTACATTTACGTTTCAGAAATCGAGATTTTATCACAGAAATATGCTAAAATTAACTTCGTAGTAGTGCTATTAATCTATTTAGAGGTACGACAAAATATTGATCCTGCCTTCGTATACTATTCAGAAGGTTTCTAGGCGATCGATAAGCAATAGAACTGGTTATCTGCGCTTGCTAAACAACGAGAGGCTGTTGCACAAAGTTATATTGCTACTGAAATCCCGGCGTTTTGGCTTACCTCAGAGCCGCCATGATTCAAGCCGATCGTCCACAGCCGTTCACACTATAGTCTGGATCAGCAAAGCCCTTTTATTATAAATGAAAGAATACTACTCAGCGTGTCATTTGAAAGACTTAACGGGACTGTACTGTTCTCGAAGTTAAACTTTATAACGTTGGTAGCTAATCCAAAGTTTGCTCCTTCATTTTTGTAGAGATATTAGACGAAGGTCACAAATAGAAGGATTCATGGTGTTAGAAAGATTTCAGTGCTACGATTATAATCATACTGTTACGATACTCAACGAATCACTGCGAAAATACGACATGCAGCTTTATCGTGCTTTTATCAACACTAAAAGACTTCTGCTTTTCTTCAAAGCATGCGAACTGGAGGCCTTAGAAGACCGCGCCTTTGCTACTCAATGCGTAAAAATCTTCTCAAGCTATTCAGCAGCTTCACGACCTGAGTCTGACAAATCTACTATGCTTTCTCCATATTTTAAAAGCTATATTTCAGAAAAAAAACTTATTAGTGTGGAATGCATGTGTAAGAGGCAAATTTTTGAGGCTGTAAGGCTTGTTATTTGTAGCGTACGTGCCTGAGACTTGGGCACCGCAGTGGCTAGTGATGTATTGTACTCACGAAGCAAGCTGCTTAATAAAGCGTTGGTTCGATTCCCTAACTCTACATTCTGCTGCGATCAGTAAATGGACGCCTAGGGAACGCTTTAGCTCGTTCACCTCCAAACTTTCTAGGGTAATCGTCTCGATCAGCGTTCAACGACTTTCATAAGGCGGTGAGATTTTCAAACACAGCCGAAACACCGCTCAAAATTGGACACATTTGAGGAGATAAAGGCGCAAAAAAGAATTTAATGCAAAAAGTGCTAGGATCTGCAGAGAAAACTGTGATGACAGATCGTGTAAAAAACGTGCATGCATTGGAAAGAAATATCTACAGCACTACTGAAAAGCTGTGTGAGAAACAATTGCGAATAGGGCGTGATTTGAAAAAAGTGAGATATTTCCGTTATCTCCACCGTGTTTCAGCCCTTTGAAAAAAACGGATTTTCTGATTATTTGAACGTTTTTATATCTATATTCGATAGCTAAAATTTTGAGAATTTTAGTGCTGTATTCTAAATTTTTGAAATTGCCTTTTTATGCAAAAATAAGATTAGATTTCTCACTCGAGCATTTTTTGCTGAACAGAGCTTTCCCTCGAACATTTAGTAAATATTCGATAGCTTGGAACTCGGCAAATCTAATAGTATACTTAGATTATATAAAAGACTTTTAATCACGCGTAGCAGCCTAAAGAAGAATGGGCTTCGCATCTCCTTCACTCTTGTTATCCGCGCCCTGTTTTAGCCTCTAAGAGAGACGCATCCTTTTTTTAGAGTTCTAAAAATCATTCAATAGCTTAAATCTCAAATACTATAACAGTGTACTTTATATTTTGAAATGAAATGGCAGATATCAGTACATCCATTCTACTCGTCTTCTCATATTTATGATCTGCAAAGGCTTTGGGATCTTTTACGTGAGGATCTAACCATAGCTTGTAAAATCTTTGTTCTTCATGAAAGTAAACCGATTTTACACGAACCTGGTGTCACCGTATTAGAGAGGCTTGATAGGCCCAAAGAGGGGCCGAACCATCGTCTTAGTAGGTCAAGTTTTCCTCAAGTACATTTTCATAAAAACGTAGACCATACGATATTTAAAAGCGAATAGTGCTATGTAAAAGTGTAATATTTAATACCTATGTAAATCTTCTGGAGTTATATATTTGCAGCGGAGACTATACCATTGGAGGTGTCGAGTGAAATGGATGTTGGTTCAATCACTCGCTGTGAGCTTACCTTGCCCTTCACTACTATACGATCAGAAGTTCAGGAGCAATGTGGAATAGGAACAAGAAATCTGCTCAATGTAAGTAGACCTCAACGACTGCTCTTGTTGAGATGGCGCCACTGATATTCACTGATATATCGATAGATTCCAAGACCTTGATGGAGTTGAATGCAATACGTTAGATCGAGGCGATTCATCAGCGTTGATTGTCTTAATGCTTTATATGTTTGCTTCCATTTTTCTTTTTACATCAACCTTCTCAAGCAGATAATTTTGAGTGCCATTACTCCTTGCGTTCTTCCAGCATTACAACATTTGTTTTTCGGATTTACATCCTAGTGCTATTCGCAACTGTTCAGTCTCATTCATCGTTGCTTCGATCCACTATATCGGACAAGTAGCAATGCATATCGTTTGGCCTCAACTGAATCACAAAACGGTAAGCCTTTGATTTCCGATGCTGAGTTATGTGACCCATCAGCGCCAGGTTTTGAATTGCAGAAGAATATCATGTTAGACATCGACTATCACTTAAGTTTATACTTTTTGGGAATTTCGAGTCAAGTAAGATGTACATTTCTTCATTTTTTTTCTTTTTTTACTTCTTTGTCGCTAGTTTTTTTTCTCTACTTTCAATTGAAATGACACTTGCCACGCATTAAAAGAGAAGTATGTGGCGTGCCACAGATCCCGATGAAAGACAGGTGCTTATAGAAATTTTACTTGGCAGACAATTTCAAGGATCATTGCCTTTTTCTGAGTTCAGATGTCTTTTCATTTACCGCTTTAATATCAAATAGCATCTTCAAGTGCTTTTGGTATATTTCTTCAACTTGTTCACTATTTGAGAAGGTTTTTAGTTTCTCGTCAATTCAATTACCTTTTTATTTAATGGCTTCCGTTGTCCTTCGACTACTGGTAATCATTTTGGCGGCAGCCACTGACGACATACACGCATTGATATCAATGCACATGCACACGAGTGTGACTACGTCCTATAATTTCAAAATTTCCACCTGGTCTCGCAGTTCATGATATTAAATGAAAAGTACAATATTCAGAGATACCCTCTAGGTGAAAGAAGGTTTTCATGCTCTACAATAGTGGCATTTTTCAAAGCTAATGGGACAATTTCCCTTCATAGTCAAGCAAGCTAATACCACGAAGTAGAGCGATTGAAAAAACTTCATGCGGCTAGCATTTTAACTTCTTCGTAATCTTCAAAACCGACAATTCAGTCGATTGTCCAGATTAGTTCGCTCTTGTTGTGGGTCTTCGTCTTCGCTGTCCTTTGATTATTCTTCGATGGAGCACCGCTTTTAGAACTTTTCTTCTTCTTATATCTTCGACAAAAATTTCCTTTACCGTATATATTAATAATGGTTGTTGTGGCTTACTGATATTCTATAGAACATTAGCACTATAAAAAAAACCCTTCGATATTGCATTGTGAAAGGTATACCTGCTATTTTTATTTAGTAAAAATGGACTCAATTCTTTTCTCCTCTAGATTTATAAACACTCATCGGATTCAATAAGATTCATCTGAAGCTACGTCTCATAGTTCTACCTTACTATTTGTTTTTACTTCATCAACCAGTCGATAATTGCCAATCGATTTTGCCTGGTGGTGATACTCATTCTAATCACGAACCATCAGCTGTCTCTTTCACACTCATTTGAACCTTACACATCACCAACCAGTCGGTTATTTGCTATTTCTTACGAAGATTTCCTGAAGAAATCGCTTCTACACGTTGAAGATAAGAAAGTGATAAAGCATTTCGCGTTAGCTTAGGTATGCATCTTTTGCGATGTTCTACAAGAATTAATAGATCTACGTTCTATTCCTTTTCTTGACGACTTTTGCATAACACCGTTTCATTGCCTTAGTTAAATGAAGTAAAGTATGCACGAAAGCGGTTAGCGCCTAACACCATCCTGTCTCTCCATTAGCTGATTAATTTACACTATGATAGTTCAGAAATGAATTTTTTTAAGAGAATAAATTACGGTATTCTATAGGGTATTGTCATACGCAGTTCGATAGGTTGTTTCACATCTTTCAGAGGTGTGGGGTCTGAAAGGTTCTTTCAGAAGTTCTACAGTTTGAGTAAAAGTTATCACAGAACTATTGAACCATTAAATGAATGTTTTTATAGTACTTAGTTTGAAAAATAACACTTTACACTTAGGCAATAAATTGTCACTCACAGTAATCGGCTACCACATTTTTAAATTTACGGTCCCTCATATGTGAGACATATTTTCTCAATTTTATAGTGCCTGTTCGTTTGCAATCGCGTACTGCAAAATTAATATCGACGTGGAACCAAACATATTTCTCTCTGTTAATTGTCATCATGCACTTCTAGCTCAGCGATTGGAGATGCCCTGCAATGTACACGCATCCATTAGTTCATTTTCGCACTCCAGGCACAGCAAGCCTTCCATCTTTCCGGCTTTGTTGAATCGGCACCTAACTTTGGGAGGAGAGTAGCACTGACTTGGTACATCGGTGAGCTACAGCAAGTAGTTGTATAGTCCAGCTATGCACTCAGTCACATTTAGCGAGGCTGCGTGAATTCGAAGGCATAGCGCATTATTCAGAAAATTATATGTTGGTGTTTATCCCTTAGCTTCAATTTCGCTTGTGAGAGGTAAAGCCTGGAATTGTTTGGTGTGATCAATCCCTTCTGGATATTCCGTGCATTACCATCCATTCTCAGTGCATTGCTTACAAAATAAAAGATAGCTTGACGTGGAAACAAAAAATGATTTGCATCTACATATCAAACAGGTCCGCAATCTTCTATATAGTCTGTTTTCCATTTTACAAATAAGTTATACTACTCGATTGGCTTACTGTGTTTGACTCATTTTGCATAGCACTGGTTTCAATTCCGGTGGGTATAAGTCATTCATTTCACTCTTCAACCAATAATGTTTAAATAATGGCCTGCAGTCTTATACAAGTACATAGTGTCGCCCATTGGTTGAATAAAGTGCCTCAGAAGAGACGCGCACTCGTTGGAGATCTCATATCAAACATATTTGGAAAGATAGAAAAGTGACTTGATTCATCGGTAAGCTACGGTACGTTATTGAGAATTGCAAATATGCATTCAGTTTAGTTGCTACAATGCTGCGAATGAAATCAAATACATGGAGCATCCCTATGTAATGATCAATGCCTGAAGATTCTTATTTTTGATTTCTTACAAATGTACTTGAGAGAGAATAATAAGTTTGGCATGTTTATTACCTTTACGCTAGCCCAACTCCAAGCAGACAATCATTAATAATCAAGACAGTTGTTTCAAGATTAAGAGATTGACCAAACGGCTCTATTGATTGCTCGAACAACTCGGCTTTGAAAAATCAAAACATAAAGTTGTTCCTGCATAGGAACTCAATTACACTTCATTACAGGCCTAGCAAATTTTAATTTGAATGTCTTTGTAGTTCCCCCTTAATTTTTGTAATATTGTAGTATGATTGTAGAGAAATCTCATCTCCATTAGATGATGTAGTTTTTTTCCCTTAGAAGTGTGGATCGTTAGATACCGTAGTCTACGAGAATCACTTGATAGGACAACATGATGCTAACCATAGTCTACGAGAGTCATATGAAAGTACAACATAATGCTAACTAACAATCATCATAATCCACCATTCACTCGATTATTACTATCACAGCGAGCATGGTTGGGTGCAGAGGCTGTCAAAAAAGGATAAACGGCGAATCGACTAGGTCTTTTGCTTTATTCACGAAATTGATGAAACCTACCTATACTCTTGTATTAAACTTATACTCTTGTTACTCTTATTTGTTCACCTTTATTTTCGATTCCAAGCAATTTCATGTGGTCGACGCAGTCACTTGGTAGCCAGACCTAAAGGCCTCTGCCAAAATAGCTCCTCAGAGCCACTTTTGTCACTGCTCTTATCGGATATGTTAGAGAAGACAAGAAAACCACTGCCCTGAGTGTTAACTCGCTGATCAACTGTTGACTGTGAAATGCCCTTTTCTCCGAGTGTTTTTGAGACCTCGGTCATAACAATGTAATCTGATATCACTTTTAAGCCTTTCATGAGTCGCTAAGGTAGTTTACAGTCAGGTAGGTTTGTGCATTACAACCTCGTCAATTGCACAGTGCCTTTCGGTTCACTTAGCTCCACGGGAATTTCCCATATAAAGGAACAGACGCCGATATTTACTCTTGCCGCTAGGTGACATATTCACCCTTTGACGTCGATTATCTATATAGGGTATATCCTCCGCGGAACTGACTGAACAGAAATGGATAAGGTAGTCCACTACTGAAAGTAAACATTTCACAAACCCATGGGTTTTATTGACGAGTTACTCCACTTCCTGGTGAAAAAATTTCTATTATTCAACTCCATTAAACGAAGTTGTATGAATCAAATCTCCATCACTTGATACTCTTATCTGTTAGTTGACCAAAAATATTATGTCTAAACATCACGATTATCAAGAAACGAGTGCAGATAGTTTTCTACACATTCGTTTCATCCTTTTTTTTGGTTTTTCAAAAATCTTAAATACCCATTTTGCCCATGGTTGAAATCTTTAATGTATGTAGAGAACTCACTCGGATTTACATTGATTCAAATCAATGCTCAGAGTTTAACCATCCTTCCGTTGGTTTCGTTGTATTGCCATCGTCACCACTATTTTCTATGCGGATTATCAAACACATTATTATTAAAAATTAAAATGAGCCAGTGTGTCTTACAAGACTTTTCGTCAGCATCAAAATGATTGTCAACCTATCAGTCATATTTGAGATGAAGCATATCACATAAAATTCCACAAGGATTAGAAAAATCTCCTCCATGTAATTTTTTTTGGAATTAATGCCTTAGTTTTACTTTAGTTTTACAATCAACAAAAGTAGGTGTATTATTTTGAAATACCAGCGGTCTATTAAGCATTGAAAGATTTGAGATCGTTAAAGTTCAACTCGTGCCATGTTGCCGTGGATGTTAACAATCCTCCCATTGATGCTGCTGTCATTGATAAGCTAAAATTTTTATATCTATATTTCCTCAGATGCCGTCGTCCAGTGCATCGTCGACTCTTGATAGCTATGACTTACCTGTGATCGTTGGCATGACAAGAAGTTTCCAGATGATATGCTGTATCATTGAGGTATGCCAAAATTTTATTATGTTCACATCATCAAGCAGAATCCCTTTTATTTAACCGCTTCTGGCGATGTTATGATGTTATAAATACACCCGTTGATGTAGAGTGATGCGCAAAACTTTTACGTCAGGTAGGGACTCGGACTCACATTTCACTCTATCGAGGGCGTGTGATCAGAGCGTTGCACTGCTTGCGCCTGTTTTGATAGATGCGTTGTAGCGTAGAAAGGTGGTATTAGAACAGGTGTTGGTAGTGCAACAGCCTCAGGTCCAGCACGAGCCCTCAGATAGGATAATATGTGGGTTCCAATCCCAGTTGACGCAGAAGTTTTGCACATCACTCTACATCAATGAGCATATGTTAACATCACTTCATATAAGCAACATAATATAGAAGGGCATACAGCGAAAAGGTTTGAAGTGAGTTAGATGCATATCGAATCTGTTGTTGGTTCGATCTTGCGGTCTTTCGCCTGGCAGAATAAAACACTGCTTATTTAGGTTTGCACAGGCAGCCATTGTATTCAAATATGGTCTAATTTAGCTTCTCATGATCTACTCAGAGTCGGGGTCGCTCAGTATGCTATCGTTTCTGATATACTCATTTATTTGTGGATTCAATCTGTTTCACATCGCTAAAAGATGGTAAGCTGACAAATTCGTGAACAATTAGGCCAAAAAAAGAGAAAGAAAAAGTAATTTTGACAATGTATCCTCAAGAAACTATAGACGTTAACACTACTAGTTACTCACTATTTCTCCTTCGTTACAATAGAAATTGTTAATGCAAAAGTTTTTTTTCGAAATCCATTGCTCTAAATTAAATAATGTGACATCACGCACTCCATGAGAATAGAGCATGAATCTCTTTTGTAATAGTCCCTCAAAGCCACGTGGTGCAGTGGTTAAAGATGCCCTGGTACATAAGCATGGTCGATCAGCGATGGTTGATGGTCCGTCGAGGCTTACCAATCTTTCCATAACTTCGCGATCTGTGAATTAGCTCCAGGCTTGTCTGGAAGGATAGAAGTATCGACTTGATAAGTTGACAGACCAGTCATTTCGAAGAAAAGATTTGTACTCAATCACCTCAAACGATTCTCAATGAAGCTAAATGCATTGCGCATCCCTCAGGGTTTGATCGCGTCGAGAGCATTCTCCTCTTGAAGCTTTAGCTTCTCCTGCGATCTCTCTGAACGTCGTGACAGGGCCAATGACAAAGCCTGCTATCAATTCGCTATACGTCATGGTTTTTATATATGAAACTTTGTTTTAGGATGGCATTTTTCCCAGAAAGGAGACGATTCCTTGCAGGAATTGATTTTGACTGTGTTTCAATCAAAATCTCGAAACTTTGAACTGTGATATTTGGATGACTTTGCTAGAAAGAAGCGAGGAGTGGCAATCAACTATTGTTTTAGAACTGTATTCATAAATACACCCACTAGAATTCATCAGTATCTCCTGCCGTTCCGTTGAGTAACTTGAGCAGGCATCAGTATAACATCCACTTTTCTTCCTTTCTATCGCGTATGAGAGTATTTCAGCGGGCTCTCTTCGCTGGAAGGATTCGCTGAGCATCAGATCTTCAGTGTGTGATTTTTGTGGAACAATCAGATTATCGAATCGGTGGTCTTCCTGTGACGCGCTTGACAACCCGAGTAATCCAGTCGCTGACGGCTCTCATCGGTTGTCGTTAATGCGCATCACGTGTCCAGCTCACCTTGTCTCTGATAGCCTGAAGTGTGGAACGGCATCTTTGACTTTCTATCGTTGACGTAGAATTAAAACTTTGGAACCTTCATCTCATTTGCGAGATATGAGATATCCTGCATCGACCTTTCAGCTGCGAAATCATAAACACCATGTGATTCTTCATCCTACTTACGTTGGGAACACGTTTATGATGCATACGTCAATGCAGGGATGATCGCTGAGTTGAATAGATAGAAATAGAATTAAATGTTCTTTGTTCTCTTCATTACATGTTTGATTTCTGAAACTCTCGCGAAGGCGCTCGCTTGTTCTCGCAACTCTGGAGCAAAGTCGTTTATCATATTGACTTCTCGATCTAGAAAGACGTAACTGGATCATTTGAAGATATTCATTCTGTTAAGTGTGAATGGAGCATTCAGAACCAATCCGTTCCTCATGAGCATCGTTTTTGTTAGATTTAGTCGGTAAGCAATTGTTTCGCAAGCGTTGTAAATCAATTAACATTCGTTCTGTTTGGGTGATGCTTACTGCTATGAGATGATGTTACTGGTGAAACAAAGATAGTGCAATTATCAAACGTCGATTTCCACTCTCATATTGTTCCATTTCATGTTCGCATAACGTTTTGGAGGCTAACGGCAATTAACTTAGGTGAGATGGTATCGCCTTGTCGAACCTCTCTCCATGTCGACAGTGATATCATTATAGAATAGTGGTATTTTTGTGTAAACTCTTGATATAGGTGATGTAATATTTTCCTATACTGAGATGGAATGCCTTGAGTGTCAAAAGTTTCCACAACTGTTTATTTTTCATATGAGTCAAAGGCTTTTCTTTTTCAACTAAACGAAATGAGATAGAGAGATCTCTTGCACTCTCGAGAAACTTCCGTGAGTCTTTAATAAGGAGGTGGGGGTAGTTTGTAGTACTAAATCCTATTCAAACTCTATTTGTTCGCATAGATCCTACGTCCGCTATTCTGTCTCATACTAAGGATGACTCTAGTGGAGAGTTGATAGACAAACAACAGGCAGATTAGGAAATAATTGTCATTGTCGTAAGGATCTCTCTTTCGTACAGTGACACAGTCCCGCTGGTCTTCCATTTATTGGGATCCTTTTGATCGATAGGTAATGAGTGAAAAGCCAAATCATTGCGTTGATGAGAACTGGCGGGAGAGCAACAAATCCATTCTCGTTCATTTCTTATTACGGTAAAAGGGCGCGGCTACTGAAGAGAACTGAAAGTATTCTGGACGATTTTCTTTATTGCCTTTTTGTATGCTGTAACTGTTTTGTCACGACGTAAGGATGCACTCATTTTGGTTCCAGAAAGGAGAAGATTTGGTAGGCTTTGCGAATGCTCTTCTCTGCTTCTGCAACTTTGTCCATGACTGCTGCTCTTCCCTCTTTGAAATACTCTTTTATCGCTTCCTTGCAGCGTTTTGCAAGTTCGGACGCGAGTTGGTGGTTGGCTTCGGCTCGCAAGATCTCACATTGGCGTATCAATTCGAATTTTCATAGGGATAAAAGACCTTTTGGTGACATTCGAATTCTATCAGATTATACTGTTATGAGGGAGGTCTCAAAATGGTCACTTGAGAGGTATTTTAACAATAAGGTTAATTGAGCAGAATCATCGAACTACTGATATGTAGTCTATATCCTTATTACCACGTCCGCCGCTGAGGGTAGGACAGAATTGCGATTACCATAGGTGTTTTTAGTCGTCATACTATATTCACACAGTCTTTCATCCTAACCGTTCCAATCTAGTCCGTCAATCTCAATGTGACGTTCTCCAAACGTTCTTCCACGCCCATTCTTCGTGTTAAAATCTCCATGAATAACCTTAGAATCTGCGACCTTCTCTGAATAACTTTTCCAAACTCATCCAGAACTTTCGACTTGGTCCTCGTCATAGCTTTATAGTGGCGCGTAAGCAATGAAGATGCTCAAAATGATATTGATCCACATTGTTTCAAGTGCAATCGTCCAATCCAGGTTGTCAGTTGTTCGAATAAGTCGATGTTCCTAGTCAAACTCCTTTTGACGATAACGCCAACACCACTGACACTTTTACCATTGCATTTTCAAGAAAAATTCTCCTTCGATGGTATAGACAGCGTGAACTGATATCTTCTCATCTCAACCAGCCGATAATGTCGCACCTTATCCATCTTGCTTGCATTGATAGAACTTCACTTGGTAAATTTGTATATGTTCATGCGTTATACATAGAGATAGTTATCTTAATTCGTTGCGATTTTGGTTTCAAATAGTATTGTATCAGGGCTCTTTCGAGATCGAGCGAATAAAGCCCGTCCTCATTACTGTATCTAGTTTTTACTATCCCCAAAGCATAACTTTCTGAGCTATGAACGTGAGCTCACTGGTGTAGCTTGCCAATACCTCTCGAAGTACATGGAGGAATTCATTTATTGAAAGAAACTCCTAACGAGATCACCGAAATAAGCAAAATCAAAAGAATATCAGTGGGGAGAAAGAAATCAGAAAGAAAAGCGCTTCAATTTAGGTACTACAACATCGATGGTCGTTATGATTTGAAACAGTTCGTCCGTGAACGTGAACCGACAGTACGTGTGCAGTATGGTATGGGTAAGTTGAATCGAAAATTTCAATGCTTATGATTACAAATTCGATTATTTCAAGGTTCATTACTTTAATTATCCAACAATTTCAAAGGCTCATACCTCGCCTCTTTTTGACTTTCTAATAATGTTACTTCTCTTCAAAAGTAATGCAGCCTGCTTACTTATCGCTATGAATATTCGAAACATGAACTTCGCGTTTTTGATAAATGTTGGTTGCCGGAACCGTATTTGTTTATTCTTGTGATAATCACTTAGATGGCCTGTCTCTGCTTCACACTGATGGATCGCACTTTGACTCTGTCGTTGAGATACTTCTGCTAAGAAACTCCAAAATCTTCTCAGGAAGTTTCAGACCCCCGTAGATGCTTGCTTCTCGACTTATCAGTTTCTTTCGAATATTCAGCGATTTTCCACACCGGTACGATTTCTTACGATGAGTATTCTGCCGATCAGTCAACTGCAGTGTGACACGCCGAGTTCTATTTGATAAGAGAGAATTCAATTCAACACTAGTTGAGGAACATCACATCGAATAGATCATTGATCCCTTTATTGCTGGGAAACTAGACATGCAAATTTGGGTGATGAAGCAAATCTGGTAGCTATTTTTGCCAGCTAAATTTTTTCACGGTCATTCAGTCACAAGGGGGCTGGTCATCACAATGGAATCAGTATTAACTTAGTGACCACTTATCAGTTTCGACGCGGCAAATTAATTTTAGAAATTTTCGCTCTATTCTTCGGTTCATCAAATAAGAAAAGTGCTTAAAGGGCTTGAAAAGAAAAAGTTATTAGAAATCAATTCGTAGAGCGATGTGGACCCAAAACGGTTTATTGATATGCGACTACCGTAGAAACTTGCTTTTTGAGTACATGACGCAAAACATGCACGAAGGACTGAAACTGTATAAGTAGAGAAAAATCTGTTCATCTCATTTTGCAATTCGCGAGATTATTGGCTATCTAGCTGATAGGGATTAAGAGAACAGCAAAACACTATACATCTGGACCCGACAAGAAACTTGTTACTTGGGTATTTTAATAATACAAATTGAAGAATATGGAAAACTTTCGTTTCGAGTGTTTTCTTGAGATCACGCTCAAATTTCAATATGCCTGGTGATTATTTTTGAGCCATGCGTGTGTTCTGTGAAGGGCGCTTATACAGTGCAATACACGGTTTCGGCCTTGCAACTTCGTAAGTTGCACGGTGCCTTTCGTCTTACACATTCCCTTTTGGAGTGAAACCCGTTTACATTTAAGAATCGCAGACGTACTCTTTACACGTGTCATCAAGTAAAAGAAAGTACACTCGATATCTCTTGTATAGTGTCCATAATAGAGCACGCGCATGGCCCAATAATAACCATCACCTATATTGAAATTTTAGCGCAGTCTTAGGAAAACATTCAAAGCAAAAGGTAGATATTTCACGAATACCAGCCAAGAGCAATCGAGTGTATAACACTGCCATTTGGTGATTTCCTTCACTTGATGGCACATGTAAAGAGTACATCCGCGATTCTTCTATGTAAGGGGGTTTCCCTCTATAAGATATTGGTTCAGACCAAAGGCATTGTGGAACTGACGGGCTGCAAGGCCGAAATACGTATATTGCACTGTATAAGTGCCCATAACAGACCAAATAGGTGGCTCAAGAATAATTATCATGCATGCTGGAGTTTAGAAAGCACTAGCACATTTTCAAACTATCTTCTTCCTTTATCGTCAACGACTTCCGTCACAATGCTCTGCTTGTTGCGCAGCAATATCTATAAACTAATAAACTAGAAACACGTCTTTACATAATGCATGTAGTCATTTATAACAGTATGCATCGTCTTGCGGTAAACTCTATGCTTCTTGTGCTCTATCCGTTCTCAACTCACCACGCTACATAATCGGACCGTATGTGTTTCAGTATTTTCGTTGTGAGGAATTTGCGAGATTTTTAACTGTAGTATTGATTGAATACAATAACATAGTGCAAATATAAGACAATGGCTCAACAGCTCTAATAGATAGTGGGCCCTGGAAATGGTTTACGTGATATGTCAACTAAGTTTCCTCCCAAGGTAAGTTCACTTAGATCCTAAGGAAAATGTGAATTTGAACGGTCTGGAGTTCTGGATCAGAAATTGTATGTGTCGGTTTCAAATTAGAATCCACCGTATGAACTACTCCGTGAGTGGGGTGCAATAATTCTTGACTGAGGTTTCAGCTACACTCAAACTGTTTTCTGAAGTATTCTTCATTGATATCGCTTTCAACGAATATTCTAGGTAAACAAGCGATCTGTGGTCAAACAGCCATTCACGTAGATATGATCCTTCACACAGCGAATTTCTTTCAGGAGTAGCGTCTCTCTTTCCTTTCGACAATTTTTCAACCGACACTTATATTCTTCTCATCGCAATCGAATGGATTTCCATAGTGAACATTGATTAACAACAGCAGCGAAGCAGTGTTTTCCTGCGGGATCCCTTTTCTTATGATGAAGATCGTAAGAGAGCAATAGACCATATGTATTGTCGTGTCCATTTTCAATGTCAGTCGGATAGAGTTCTTATCTAAGACGGGCCGAATTCTTGATCGACGGACGCCGATAGGATGGTATTTGTTTTGGTGACGCTGTCAAATGCTTTTTTCCCACTCAACAAAAGCTAAGATATGAGCTGTTGGGTAATTTCCATGGACAGCTTGTAAAGGCCAGCTGAACAAACAAGTAGGGTAGTAGTTGCGAAGATCGATTTTGAATAACAAATGATGCCTTTTTGGGACAATAGATACAAAAGGTAAAATGCAAAGGTGAGGGTTAACCAGTCATAAAAAAAATCAAGTTGTCAGTAGCAATCACTGCTTCTCAACAAGCTATCCTAGGTCTTGAATTAAGATCTATCAGCTCAACGAATATGGAGATCGATTTTAATGACATTTCATGAATATTTTGACCCTACAAAGGTTACCGAGGCCTTTCCGTCTCTGAGAACCATACTGGTACAGAGAATTTCCCTTCAACAAGTATATTACTGACTGGGAGGGGCTGTTATAACGCCGCCATAATAGGTTATGAGTGGCACTTGTGACACCATGAAAAAACCATTCTCGCTTTGTAACCAAGTTCCTTCGAGATAAAAGTGGAAATATTAAGGAAAGATGAAAAATAAAGTTAAATAAATTCAGGTATGTAGCTAAATAATATTAATTCAATTAGAATAAAATAAAAGCACAAATTTAAATTTTTGAAGTGTCCACTTTTACTTAACTCTGAGGAGTAAAATCAACTTCAGACTATGCCTTGTCTCATCTATTTTAGATAATAGAATGATCATTAATCATCTATATTTTAGCAATATTCACTCCTTTACTGATGGGTTTCCTGACATACACGATCATCACACTCGAAAACGGATTCGTTCATTTACTATTCAAGACGGCGAATTTCGTACAACTACTGCTGGCAATCAGTCAACTGATACTCGAATGCTATGAAGTCTACATTCGTGGAAACTAATCCTTTTCATTAAGGTTAGGAATGGAAAGACGTGAACATTAATTTATATAATGCAACTCTGAAATGTGTGACGTTAATGTATTAATAGAAAGATGTTAATAATCATTTATAACAAATAAAGTGACAAGTAGTGCGGTTCATGATACATATAAACATTAAAATAACCTACATTTCCATATATTTCGTTCGCCTACAGTATAGATGATGTCGTTAAAGGAAAAGGCAAAGTACGTTGATTAAACCCATAGGAATGTGCCATGCATTAGGGTTCATTCGTAACATCGTAAGGATCACTTACATATTCATACAAAGACCTCTTTTCTGTTATCCGGAGACAAATGAATATTCGACTTTCTTCGCTGTACAAAGATTTTTCATAGGATTGTTGGTATACATTCGAAAGCTTAAATCTCTTGCCAGCGATGTACGTTATCGGTTTTCCAAAATACCCGTCTATAACGCTGTAAAACCGAAATAAACCCCTTTGATTGCCAACTAATCTATTAAGCCAGTTTTACTAAAAACCGGTTCTCATGCAAACATAATCAGCATATTCTTGTCTGGAATTTTAAGCCAACAGAATTTGATAGATGATTTCATTCTAATACGCTTCACAGCCTTTTGTCTTGAGAGCTGCAATAATTTAGTCAATCATGCATCGTTTCGACTCTTAGTGGCAACGGGGATCTACACCGCGTGGCTATGAACAATTCACTCAAAATAATCCGCCTCTAAAGAAGGCAAAGACGTCGAAACGTCAGCCGATTGTTTTAACCCAATGCCCTAAGAAAATATCAAATCAGTGTTCCCTTTGCAGACATCTGTAATAGCGAATATCTGACCTGTATGATGAAGGGCATGATTTTCCCGAGCTAGTATCTAGGCTAGGCTTTGACTTAGAAAATTTCACGTGTAGCTACTGTGGAAAAGTTACTAGTGAAAACAGTAATATGAAATCTGTACATTTCCCTTTATTTCGCTTTGAAACGTGTTCAAATATTTGCATCTAATTTCCCTTCATTGTGTGCTTACAATCTACTTACAGAGACAAACATAACCTCCCATTCAATAAATTTTCAATGTTTATAAAACGATGTGTCCGATCTGACATGAAACGCTAACTAGCACTTCCATCTACCAAACACAGATCGGCGATTGAAGTATTTCAAACATGGTTTTCATGTTTTTTTTTAACCGAGAAACCCGTCTGCTACGACGATGACTGACTGGAACATCGGCGCTTTTGTGGAATGGAGTAGATTCCGTATCTGAACATCTGCGAACCGAGCACTAGTTGCATTTCTGGCAAGGCAAGTCGACTGATAGAAATTTTTTGTTGATTTTTTTCTAGGTGATGCCAAAACTAGATCCTTGATAGTTTCTGTGATTTTGCAGAGGTCCCTCCACTATCAATACACGTTGCGATTTGATTACCTTTTACTAGAAATAAGTCCGTGTTCAAGTCATCAAGACACAAGGTACACAAAACTCTTATGTGGTAGGAGAGAGCGGTAGTAATGTAACACTACTAGCGCCCTCAATGTCGCTGTATTGATTCTAAAACTGTACGAATTGAACAATGAGATAGAGGACTGCGTTCTTTTCAATAAAGCACTGTCGCCAGCAATAATAATACATTTGGGGTGAACCGAATTTCATCAACATTTCTTCTAGTTTGTGAGTCCGCGGCCAACATTACTTCGCATAATGTGAAACTTCATATCAGTGAACAAAGCAGGTCAGGGTGTATTGTATTTGAGAATGGCTTGAGCCAAGGCTCCATTGAAGTAAAAATGCTTTTCATCTTCACGTTCTTTATTACATATAAAGAAAATCTAGAACAGTTAACACTAAAGTCAATCAAAAGAGAAATTTCCGTGAGTATTCAGTGAGGATCAATCTTTTCCTAAGAAAAGTTCCCATGTTAGCATGTATACGATGCGACTGGGATAATGTGAAACGACAACGCCTGAAAAAGCTGACAATTTCGCTGATGCTAAGCGGTAAATCAACGAAGCAGAAAACTTTCACGCCGTGCTTCTATGTACAAAAATACACTATTTCATTTAATGTACTTCCCTCAGCTTCTAATACAGCAGTATGCTAAGATAAGACCCACTCTTTGATGAAAATGAAGTCTACTGTAATAACTCCAAACTTACATTAGAAGTAGAATTTCACATGGAGAATTTGCTCAATAAGCAATGGATCTCAGAGGCATCAACATTAAATCCTATTTATGACATTGAGACACAGAGAGTACTATCAATCACATCAAATCATCTACGATTCTACGTGAAAAGGCTTTCAATTTTGCTTAGTGCAAAGTACCTAGATTGAGCAGATTTCCTACTCTGTAACTGATAAAGAACTCTCTTTAGAAAGCTAATATTTATTTGTATTTATAGTTCTAAACAAAGAATTCCGATACCCAAAAAAGCTATATTCATTCATTCGCACGAAATTCGAAGAAATTGCAAGTGAGAATTCGAAAAGAAAATTCGAAATGAATGAATTATCACAGTGGTGTACGTCGCTGGAACGAGGTTAGCATTAAAACCAATCAACGGGATGGAACTAACGGTGGCTCGATGAGGGTGATGTTGCGTGGAATAGTTCGTCTTGAAAGGCACAGTATATATACAAGACGTAGAGGGACAATGTAGACGAGAAAAAAAAGGGTGAATAAAGCAGTAACTATGTAATCATAAACATTGAAAACACGACTGGAAGTATCGTAATTGAATAGTGATCCCTCACACCCATAAGCAAGAACTTTTACATGGACCACATAAGTGATGAAAACGTCAGCTGTGTTGTCAACACATCGAATAATATTACAGATTATCGACACGAATATGCCTCGTTCTGAAAGTACACACACGAAATGTTCACTGTGCACAGTACACAACTGATCGATTGCTATGCAATGAATGAACAGCCTCCTGACATGAAGCTTTCATATATGAGTAGAATAAGAATAGGTACTTCTCTGTTAAAGTGCGACAGAGTGAGATTCGACTTTTTAGGTTGAACAAGAACTTTTCATAAGAGTGTTAGAAAGCATTCGAAAGCTTAGATCTCTGGCTAGTGAGCTAGGTGTTCCTTCTGACCGTCTTATAAAGCGGCAACTTTCAAAATAGAATTACGTTTCACACTCGCGGCGCACTTCAGCTATTGATTCGCTGGAAGCACGAAAAACATATGAACGTGTAGGAGAAATCTTATAGTATCAGAGTCAAACGTTTTAACTACAGTTTCTTTCAGAGCGGAGAAAAAAAACGATTTTCGTATGGAATTCACGGCCAGCGCCCCACATGTCCTTCCCCTGCATACACCCAGCCCACGCACTAGTCGGAAAATATTGCACACGCGTGAAATTCGATTTTATATTCCTCGCTACACTGCAATAGAACGATCCTTTCAAAAAATAAGCACAGCGTTGCAGATGTGAAAACTTAAACTAACGAATCACTACGCTAAAAACCACATTTAAAAAAATTCACAGTTCCAAAGAGCAGTTCTGCCCTGCGAAAAATATGCGTGTATGAGACGCAAATATTTCCTCTCTGTTATAGCGTCAGAAAAAGGTTTTTTCAAAAACGCAGCACGTGGCGTATTAGCTAGAAATTCAACCTTTCAAATTATTACTAAAAGTGCAATGGAAAATTTTTACTTAGCGACAGGGGTCAAATCTTGAATTGTCGCCTTATAACAGACAAGTACCAAAAGATAAATTAATAAGTAACGGACGAAGCCTCATATTTTTTCAATATTTGCAGCTATGTGATTATTGACAATATACAACGATTTTCAAATAACTGAAAGGATCAAAGTGTTTCAACATAACGGAACTGTAGAAAAGACCTTTCTGAATCGTTATGTAGGGAATCTATGTAATTCCGTGGTTCTATGAGTGATATGTGCGCTACTACTTTCAATATGTCACTATGGCTCATTATGTAAATGCACTGCACTTGCTCATTTGAATTGAATTACAGTAAAGAGTACCCATCAATAAACTCGTCAAAAAAAGCATTTTACAAACCATGAAGTGATGGTATGGCCTCTGTGGTCAAACGTCCTCTACTTAACAGGGCTTTATACAGATATACAATAAACAAACACAGTGTGTAAAAAAGTTCTGTAACCAGTTGAACTGCAAAATGGACACTGCACGGCAAAATCGTTCGCTGTGTGCAGAAGATAGCTTGGGCGGAAGGTTCGTGCAGTTTTGGTTTTTTAAAATATGATTATTGCGATAGAATTGCATGGTTTTGATATCGTTCGATTGCATATTTTCTTGCATATATTTTCGCATACAGTTGGTATGCCAGTTATAAGATGGAGCTGTCTTGGGAACAAATTCGTTTGCTAGTCATCACGAATGGCGCGCTGCTTCACTAACATTTTCCGCTACGCGCCATTCGCGCATGATCAGCAAGCGAATTTGTTCCTGAGGCAGCTCCATCTTGTAGCAACTATAGTCAAGTTGCATGCGAAAATGTTCGCAAGAAATTACGCAATTGAACGATACTAAAATCGTGGATTTTCACTGCAAAAATTATATTAAAAATCCAAAACGGCACAAACTTTTTACACTACCTACTGATTTCCAATTTTGTTCAATAACTGAACTATGACCTATGACCTTATAAACAGGCAAACTGAATTCAAAAGTTATACGAGCTAATTCTGCTTAGATCATGAAAAAGTTGAGATGGTACATTGACAGAGTCAACAGCCGAGTTCAGCAAAGACAAAATCTCACTGTGGCCCGAAGTTATAGAAAGTGAGTTTTGGAATGCAGTTGGAAAATTAAGATTTGAAATTGGATGAAGTATTCAGAACTTAATTTAGACTTAACTTAATTCACTCCACGTACAACATGACTTTTACCCTGCTACTTTCAAAATACGACATTGTGGACTTGTTACCAAATCAAATGCAATGTAGATAATTCTCAGAGAAAAAAACGTTGTTAGCGAAGTTGACACATACCGTTGACTGACTCTACTTGCTGAACGCCTCAAAGACGGCCCACATTAATTCGTTTCCTTTTTTCTGCGCTTGTACATCATATTCCAGTTCCAGCAAAGATCGAACCCTCTTCATTGCAACCTTAACGACAGAATACGTTTGAGAGAACGCTGAATTACTTCGCAATTACAGAGTACAGTAAACTATCTCACAAACTATCCTTTTTAAAAGCTTACCCAAGGTTAGCACATTCAAAATGGATGGCTAACATTTCCGCGATTTCATCTTCTTCAAAACCATTGAATTACTCAAATGCCTGACAATTATTTTCGAGTCATGCATTTGGTTTATTATGGGCACTTAATCACTGCAATAGGAGCGCACGTGGAGCAGTGATTAGAGGTGCTCTACGTCGCACACGAGGTCAATGGTTCAATCTCTCGTTCATGGCTCATCAAGCCATCCATCTCTCCGGGCTCGGTAAATTGGTACAAGACTAGTCTCAGACTTGTCTGGGAGGATAAGCAGCACTTACTCGGTTCAGCAGAAGGCCACAGCGAGTCATTGTAAAGGCCAGATATGCATTGAATCACCTCAAACGACGTTAATGATTGAAAAACAATGCATGGCGCATCCGTCAGGGATTGATCAACGCCGAGAGCTTTATCCTTTATCCTTTTATACAGTGCAGTACACGTGTTTCAGCTTCAAGAGCCTCGTCAGTTGCATAAAGCCTTTCGTTCTCGCCAATCCTCCTTGGGGGGGAACCAAACCGCCTTGCACAGAGAAGGCGCGGACGTACTATTTGCACAGACCATCAAGTGAAACAAATCTCTAAATGGTAGTGATGCACACTTGACTGCTTTTGGCTGATACTTATAAATTACCATACCGCTAGTTCCCTGTGCTTGGTTGAGACCATGCTCAAATTCAATATGCCTGATGATTATTTTTGAGCCAAGCATTTGATGTACTATGGGCACTTACACAATGCAATACAAGTGTTTCATACATGGCTCAAAAAACTTCATCAGGCATATTGAAAACTGAGCGTAGTTTCAACAAAACACAGGAAACGAACGGTATAACTACTTATATGAAGGAAGGTCAGCAATGTGTTAACACCCACTATGGATAATTATTACTATTCATTTTTATTCATACTTGTCAGTAACTATTGATTGATGACTAATGTTAGTAATTATACTGAATCTATAGCATATGACAGTACACTGATGACCTTTCCCAAATACATAGTCAAACAGCTCTGAGGATAAAGAAGACCAAGTCGCTGGAATGTTAGCCGTCAATTTTGAAGAAGATATACAAAAAGCTTCCAAAAATGACAATTCGTGAGGCAGTTTACATTCTCCATGCCAAGAGGTAGTGAAAGTGGTTTCATGATTGCTACACTGCATTATTTGAGGATGAGATTCTAACTGCCATTGAGGTGGCTCAAAGTTCATTGCGAATTAACAGCCTTATTTCTCAACAAACCTGAAATCAAACCTCAAAACCGCTATCGTATATGATTCGTAAGCATGCCTTCAACCTTTACCAGAAAAAGATCTCTTGATCCTTCTTGATAAAGATGCAGTTACATTTGCGACAATTACGTCTACGTCACCTCATTTATTCACATACGAGAGATTTTGCAATTATATCTCATATGAATGCTGATTCCATTTCACAGTAGTGTATTACGGCAATTGTTTCCATATGAAATGATCAACAAGGCATACTCTGGGTTAGATATGAGAAATTTTCTGGTTATTCTCTGCTAGACGTCACGGAATGAAGAAACAACCTCTCCCGCTGGACAAAGACTGTTCGTTGCACTCTTGGTAATCGTTCGAAAGCTTAAACCTCTGGTTAGTGCGCTACGTGACCACTTTTTGGAGAAGCCTTTTTAACATGCTGTAATAAAAAGAAAACATTTTTATTCCACGCACGCGCATTTCTCAAAAGCGTAAGTTTTAGCGATTCCAACGCGGTGATTGTTTTTTGGAAAGACCGTTCCACTGCAGAGAAGCAGCGAAGATAGGAATGAGTTCCACATATGCAACGCACTTGTCCATCGGCTAGTGTGTGGTCTGCCTGGTAACCGTAGATATACGGCGTTCCGCAACCGATCGATCGATTACGTTGGTCCGTTACTGAGGAAAGCAATTCTTCCTCTTTAACTAAAGATTTTTCTCCGCTTTGGAAGAAACACCAGATAGAACGTATTACTCCGATACTACAAAATTCTCTACACGTTCGGATAATTTTCGTCCCTCCACCAAGGTAATAGAGAGAACACTTGACCTGTTTGAAACATAATTTTTCTCAAATGCCAAAGCGTTACAGAAAGACTTTTTCAAAAAACGGCCATGCAGCGCAGTAATCACAGATCTAAGCTTTTCAATGATTACTAACACTAAGAGAATTGAGTGGTGGACAAAACCACGACCTCAAGCGGGAATCGAACCCACGTTTCATCCTATCCGGGGACGCGTGCTCTACCACTACACCGCTGAGGCACATTTGCCAGACCACTCATTCTTTAACATCTCTATGTTAGCTATCAGCCACCAACCTTCAACAGGGTTTGGTCGGATATGCGATTTCGCTTTATAAATCCCATTAAGCTGACAGCCACTGTTATATCTAATACTTCGAAATTATAGTATTTCTACTGCTTTTTTGGCAGAAACCGCTTTTGCTCCCCACTCAGTTCTCTTAGTTATATGAGCAACATCATAACACTGCGAAAAAAAGCAGTAGAAATACTATAATTTCGAATTACTAACACTTTCACTAAAAGTTCCTCTCTAGCGAGAGCGGTCGTTTCTCCATCCCCTGCCGTCTAACAGAAAACAACCAATTTTTAAAGCTATAAATTCATAAAATTACCTCATAATCTTGATCGCTTAATGGAGCAAATGCATTTTCAAGAACATCCGACGCATGAGCGAGAATGATAAGTGAAAGCATCTTTTTGTCCATCCGGTGAACATCGTTTGTCCACTTACCTAACACGGCATCCTGGACTTCCTAAACAACGAAAAACGTGGAATTACAAAAGAATAGAAGATGATTCTTGCTCCTGACTTGATGCACGATGCAAACGGAATCGAACCGAAACAAAAAAGAAAAAGCTAAGAACTCAACCAGGCGAACTGAGTCCCCACCTTGATCAGTTTCGTTTTTTGATTACCGTCCGAAAGTGGATGAGTTGTGATCTCGAAGAGGAGAAAATTTTGTTTGTCAGTTGTCAAAACACCTTTCTCCACTAGATTCTTGGCAAGCCTCTCTCGAACATTGCGTAGTTGATATCGTAGCTTCAAAGGGTTCCATGTCTGAAAAATCAGCTAAGCTAACACAACAGAAAACCTAGAAATTTTTGAAGATTTCCAACCTCCCCACTAAGGTATTCTATCCAACTGGACACAGTCTCCGGTGGATTCGTTTCTTTCATATGTTTCAAAGCTTCATCAAGAATGACGTCACCAGTCTGTTCACTGTTCTTTACGGATACCTATGAACAAAGAAGGGCGCATGAAATAATTCAGAGAAACAGACTAAACACTTATCGTAATAAATAGCACAACAGTTACTCCATATGATAGACAATTGCTAGAAAAATACTCACTTTTCTCGACAATAACGACTTTTTGCGCATTCCACTACCTTCTAATTGAATCCTACCGCGAAGTGCCAGCTCGATGAGGACACATCCACGTAAACCTGATGAGATACAATCATTCCAAAATGACGTATAGCCCTGAAAAGAAGTCATAGAATACCCAATAATATAAGTAAAAGTGAACTATGACATTTTACACCTTACAAAGAGAAAGTCCAAGCAAATAACTGGTAATAAGACAGAAACACACCTCCCTATCCTTTAATCCTAATAACAGAATTTGTTCCATTAACGTCAACCGAGTTCCTTTGTCATTATCCTCCTAGAACAAACGGAGAAAATACGGACAGAAACAAAATTTTTCAATGAGATGGTGAACAAGAAATGAGACCAGGACAATAACATGTTGTGGAAGTGATCAATCTTACCTGATCCGATGATGCAGGTGAATCTGCATTGTCATCACTTCGATCTGCTGCTGGCTGAAATCAAACGTTAGAAAAATGCCCAAGAAACCACCAATCACCACTATCAAGTGATGTAGTGTGATGTGCTAAACTTTTGCGTCAAGCGGGACTCGAACCCGCATCTCACTCTGTTCAAGAGTGCGTCCTAACCCGCTGCACTACTGACGCCCGTTTTGCCATCACTCCTTTCTACGCTACAACGCATCTATCTGTTAGCAACCCACCGTCAACGGTTCGGCCCAGGGTCGGCTCATCACTCTATATCACTGGGTATATCTGTAACATCATACCACCGCTAAAAGAGGCCAAATAAAAAAATCCTATCTGATTATTCATATCCAATATCTTTTGATGTGACTGGGCTCGACGTCGTTACCGACTACCTAAGCAAAACCGTTGACGGTTGGTTGCTGACAGATAGACGCGTTGTAGCGTAGAAGCGATGACAAAACGAGCTCAGTAGAGAAGCGGGTTAGAGCACGCGCTCCCGGATAGAGTGAGATGCGGGTTTGAGCCCCCCTGACGCAAAAGTTTTGCACATCACTCTACATCATTGGGTATATCTAGAACATGATAACATCGCCAAAAGGAGTGAAATGAAAAAAAATTTTATCATCCAAATCACGATTACGTGAGAGTGCTGAGTGATACGCAAAACATTTGAGCGTGGTCGGGAGTTGATCCCGAGTTTTACCCATGCCAGGGGTGCCTGTTACCACTACACCACCTAGGTTACCGCTCTCTTGCCATTCCTTCTAGAACTATCCAAGCTGTCAGCAATCAACCGTTGGTCCGTTTCGCTAAGTGAGCACATATAAGCACTGACTCAATTAACTCTAGCCTCGATAGTTTATATCGTCGAGTATAACAAAGCGGCGGCCCCTGTGGTGTAAAGATATCACGCGCTCCGGTATGGAGGTGAAACGCGGGTTCAATTCCGCTTGAGAATGAATGTGGTGCATACAACTTAGCACCATCAGATGTAGATACATCAGACCACTGCAAAAAAAGCAGTAAAACAGAGAATCTTGTAAGCCACCAACAGTTTCGAGAACCAAGTAAGTGATCTGTTGGTTTGAATGATAGTTGAATGCGGTAAGTTGCCTCCTACAGCCTTATTTGGATTCTTCATTTTGGTCCAAACACCAGATCGATATGCTGAAAATGTCCCAGAGAATACTCTCGCTTCGCGATGCTATCCGAAAGATTTCGTGGATACAGACACACAGATCTTTATCAGTACTGGATTTCTGCACAAAATCAATGCCCCTCGAAAATCTCCTGTCATCCTAATCGACAAGATTTCTTCATTCAACCGTTTTTAAGCACTAATATGACGTCATAACTATGCAGCCATTATGCTGAGTGTTATGCAGGATTCTGAACGTCGGATGGAAGTTGAATACCCGTCTAGACCCTAGACCCTATCTGAAACAACAGAGATGACAGAACAAGAGTCCCCGGTTGCGTAGTAGTTAGCATGAGTCACCGAGAAAGGGTAAAACAAGGGTTCATCTCGAGTCCGAGGTTCCAAAGCTCTGTATATCACAGTCAACACTATTGTATATCCAGCTATCCTCGTTCTCAAAGAGAAAAGAAGCACTCAGATTGTTGTCGTCAAAGGAATAGCGTTGGATGAGATCGAACTTGCCTCTTCTTGTACTTTTCTTCGTCGTTGTACAACACCATCGGACATAATGAGTCGGTGATTTCGCTGCGAAGTAGAACAGAAAAACGTGAATAAAGAACAAACGGCAAGGGTTAGTCAAGAAATAACGCACCCCTGAAACAATTTCAATGAGTCATTCATATGCTGACATGCCGAAAAAATCGGTTCATCACGTCGCTGACTACACTTTATCGATCATATCATATAAATCAGGTCGTTCCATAAGTTTCGACACTGGAGCAATAGGCACCAGATTTCATCAACCAGAAGTGATTGAATCTTCATGATTTTCACATCGTTCGACAGCGGATTTTCTTGCGAACATTTTGGTATACAAGCGGACCCTATTTGCTCCAAGATCAGTTGCAGTGGGAACAAATTAGCTTGCTATTCAGGCACGAATGGCGCATAGGAGAAAAGCCAGTGAAGCTTCTTGAGGACGACCCAAACGCGACTGATTTTGCAAACTGTTCTCTCCATGGTTTGAAATTCGCGAACCATTCCTTATCCGTCCTTTCTACAACAGTATCGAGGCCTCACGCAGAGTGCTGGGTCCATGGTCCCGAAACGTTAATGGATCTTGGGCGATGATAGGATCACAGAAAGGACAGCTGGGAAGCGGTTCGCGAAGTTCAAAGCCGAAGAGAACAGGTGTGGAGAAAGTGGCGCTCGGGCCGCCCACATGAAGCTCCACTAACCTCTAAGGGACGACTTCTACCAGCTAAAGTGCACACAATTATTTCAAGGCCTTTCTCGCTAGACAAAACCTTTCTCATGGACATTTTGTAGCCATTCGAAAGTTTAAAATTCTGCGAGCTCAACGAGACGCTTGATTCTTCACCAAGTGTTTTTATTACGCTGTAGCAACGAGAATACAAATTTTCTTTCACACTTAGTTTCTTTAATTGCTCGGTTGGGGCTTGTATATGGCTGTTTGCCATACTGTTAGTAGTCATTTGATAGCCCAAATGTCGATGATTTCGATGCTGCATATTGATTTTCTGAAAGGTCTCTCATAGAATGCTATAAGCAGTGAAAAGAAGACTGCGTTTCGCACTCAAAGTTTTATCGTACAGAAAAGTTAAACACGCACAAAAAACGTACGACCATGTAGAGAAAATCACGAAGCATCAGAATAACACGAAAAACCTAAGGCTTTATTTCGTAAATGGAAGAAAAATCCCAATTGATTGAAAGAGGATCGCGCGCCTCTTACGAGTTGCGCTGTACGATCGATCAAATGCCGTCCCTAGAGAGTTACTTGCGCGCCGCTTCGCTGACATTCTCACCTTACTACAAAAGCGAATTTATTTCCTCAACAGCTCCATCTTAGAACAAGTACAGGCAAGTTGTTATAACAAAGTGTTCGGAAGAAAATGCGCAATCGAACGATATCAAAATCATGCAGTTTTAATAACTTCTGGTCAATAATTTGGTGTTTATTGCTCTGATGCTAGAACTTATGGAACACCCTAACAGCTTCGGAAAATTCATGATATCAGCACAGATTTGGCAAGGAAGAGGATTTCCCTCCAGAGAACAAGGAACACCAGAAAGAAAAACGCGCAAAAAAAAACGACAGGAAACAAAAGATAACTACGACGAACAAACAAGACGATAGAACTCAATAGCAAAGAGCCGAATATTTCTTGATGTGAGCTGTATCGCCCAGAAAGCGTGATGGCAGAACAGGAGCCTCGCCGTGGTGCACCTGCTTGACCGCGCCCCCTAGAAGGTGTGCGATGCGGGTTCGATCCCCCTCGCGTCCGAGACTCAAAGTTTTGCATATCACCTATAACCGTTATTGAGATCTACGAAATAGTGACATTTACCCGGCTTGATACATATCTCACGTGATTCATCACTATTTCATCAGATCTCCTCCATATGGTTTACCGCCTCCTATCGTAGTTGGGAGGGTGCTCGGCTTGGGCGTTGGACTGCGCAAAGTACAGCGGGGAAGTTCGACTTCCCTCCTCCCTTCCCTCCCCCCCCTCCCCACCAATAACGACCAGTGACCACCCACAGATAACCTACGAGCTTGCCTACTTGTGCACTCTATACTAGAAGGGCCGGCGACTGCTCTAATGTGGTGACGACCCGGGGAATCCCGGCTATGTTTACCTCGGTACTCCAGGGATCAAAACACCCAAACCAGCACAGTTTCCCTCTGCCAGGGCTCGCACTTATTGAAGACGGGCCGCTTGAGTATCGAAATGAGTAAGATTCATCAGATATCCATGAAAAAAAATGCTATTTTCGTTAAAAAAAGTCAATAGTTAGCGCAAAATCAGCGTGAAAAGAGTGATGGCAAAACGGGGCGTCAGCAGCACAACGGGTTAGAGTACAAGCACCGGAGAGAGTGAGATGCGAGTTCGAGTCCCGTCTGATGCAAAAAGTTTTCACATCACTATACATCACTCGGAATATCCATAACCAAAACAAAAAGAACTCTACTGATATCATTGATTTTCGTAGTAATCCAGGATATTTCCACATGTCGCCGGCAAGAACTAAGAGTATAAGCGGTAAATAAGCGAGAGAAAAACGGAAAACGAAAGAAAACGACGATAATTTGGCTTTTTCTCTGATTTTGAAAAGTCCAAAAGAATTCAGAGGATTTTTCAAAACACTAAAGTTAACGATCGACAGAAAACCCTGACAAAAACTGCCTGAACGAGGATAACTTTGGTTAGAAAACCCCCTATCGACAACCCTGACCGATGAGGGAAACGGCGAGGCTCAACCCCACCATGGAGAGACGGACGGACGGATGGATCCATAATGGTCGCCGCGGTCGGGTGATGCCGACGACCGCACCGCGACTGCAGCAACTGGCACGTGTGAAATTGTTCGCGTCAGGACCCACCGGGGGCCCGTCGGTGCTCTTAAGGGTCACGGAACCAACATTCATTCGACATGGGTTTTCTCTCTTGGCTTCGTCGATGACCGACGGTCTCCCTGTTCCAGATAGTCTTAGTCATGGTTACAGATAGCTTTCGCGTTGGGACCCTGGCAAGCCCGCCCTAAGAAGAAGCTCTTACAGTAATATCCTGAACAAGTGCGTCAATAATGCAGTAAGTTAAGATGTGCTGCCGAAAAGGGAAGACGCGGGTTCGATTCCCGCCCGAGTTTCCAGGTTTTTTTGCATCACTACATAGAATTCATGGTTATGAACTTGTTCTGAGGTTAATCGAAGATTTGCTCACTGCTGGGTTGTGCAGTTTCGTCTTTGCCTTGGATTCCTAACTTCACTTTACAGCGGCTATTCTAAGTCTTCGCGGTCTCGATTCCAAGAAATTTCTCGACAGCAAGTCCTTTCGTCGAAAGTTCTACCAGTTGATTCGGGATGGTGTTAAAGCCGAATTTATAAATAAAGGTAGGAATGAGAAAGTTAACAGACCGCCAAAGGATTATGTATAAGGCAAATCCAACTGGATAATTGTCCTGGAAAATGATACGTGATCTATCCAGCTCCTCCATTCGTCATGGATTCGCCCGTATTTGATCAGTAATTGATAGAGTCTTCTATAGCACGTAGTCCAAGTCTGTAGGTTAGTGGAGTAATAGGTTGGGGAAAAAGCTCTGAAAAAATGCTTGTAAAACATCTATTTATGCACCTATTACACCGACCAAAGACAAAACTAATATACCCATATGTGGAGTGCTGTGCAGAAACGTTTGCGTCAGCCGGGAGTTCGAACCCGGATCTCACTCTTTCCGGGAGCGTATGCTAACCGTTGCACTACCGACGTTCGTTTTGCACAGCACTCTTATTTACGCTATAACGCGTTGTCTGCCAACAGCCAACCGTCGACGGTCTGGCGGGGCAGCCGCTATCAGCATTGAACCCACTTGTGTTGACAGACATTGGATATCGATAGTCAGTCTAAATTGTTTTATAGCATACGCTCCCGGAAAGAGTGAGATCTGAGTTCGAATCCCGGCTGACGCAAACGTTTTTGCACAGCACTCCACATATTGGGTATACCATAACATCGTACCACTGCAAGTGGCAGTCAAAATAAAAAGAATTCAGACAAAACTATTGGTCAAGGTATTCCACTTCAACTTCAAGAATGCGTCAAACTTTTGCTCAACTACTAAACCCGTACTTTTTCCAACTGTGTCTTCGCCCCAAGCCAGATTGATGCGTTCACTTACCACCGTTGCATTTGAACCCAACAGCCATTCGTGTATTATTAACAACCTAATTTGCTCGCTTGTAACTACATCTTTTTTTTTGAGTAGAGAAATTACATACCAATCAATGCGAGAGAAGACGGGCTTCTAAATGAGCACAAAAACACAAAAAATGACCGAGACCCATGAAAAAGTTACAAGAATTCTCTCAGAACTTTTTCTCCAACCTATTACTTATATGTCGACGGCTATAAATCAATATTCGACCTCACTCGCTCGATTAGAATTTTCCGAGGAGTGTTAGTAACCATTCGAAAGTTAAATATGAGCTAGAGCCGCACTAACCGCTTTTGTAAGCACCTTTTTATAACGCTTTAAAATATGAAGTGAAAATATGTTCCACACAAGCAAGTGTTTTTTTTTTCTCTCACTTGCTTATATTTTGCTGGACAAAACTCCTTCCTTAGAATGCTAGTACTCTTTCGATACCACAAATTCGAAAAGCTCAAAAATCTGTTTGCTTTTTGGAAAAGCTCTTTCGATAGTGCTACAGGAGAAAAAAAACTTTGTGTTATACACGTCGATGGACACAGGTCTTTCTTTAAATCATTATAATCATTTGATAATGTAAGTTTCAATAATTCCAACGCTGTGCTCATTTTCAGGAAAAACCGTTTCACTGCAGTGTAGCAGGAAGACAAGATCGAACTCCACATATTTGGCGAGCTTGTTTACCTGCCATCTACGGGTTGGGGCAGGGGCTGTCGATTGGTGCCTGACGCGTTAGACATGTGGAATGCAACATGTTTCCAGTTGGAATTTTTTTTCGCTTTGAAAAGACTTTTCATAAACGATTGATTCAGCTACTACGAGATTTTGTCTAACACGTTCATATGCTTTTCGTGCTTCACGTGGATTAAACGCGTGAGGAAAATGAATGCGCGCCGAAGGTGTAAAACATAATTTTATTTTGAATGATACAGGCGTTATAAAAATGCTTCTTCAAAACCAACTACGGTGTCGGTTCTAGCAATGGAATTTAAGCTTTCGAATGACTACCAATCGCTCTCATGATAGATTCTTGTCCAGCTGATGAGGTTTGAATATTCATTTATCGCCGCCTAACTTACAGGTACCTCTAGTGGTTCGGTTTGCGTTTGCGTTCAGAGCCTTACGATCCCTCCCAGGAAAAAGCCCCACGTCCCGCCACACTCCCCCATTCCTCACAGGTTCGCTCGTGCTTCATCGCCTGAGGGATTGGTGTTTCTAGGATGGCCTTAGTCTGTAGGAGGTCTTCTCATTTACACGATCCTTTGTCGTAATTCAGTGTGCGGAGGGATTCCCTAGTACTTCTTCAATCCGTTCGTTTCTTCGCATTCATCGTCCTCAACAACATTTAACACGTTTCTTCGACTACTGCTTTATGGTCCTTTTTTTATGAATGTCTTAGATATAGTGGTCGAGACGACTCTCTTTAGCAGTCTCGGAGGTAGCCCAGCTAACGCTTTCCCTAAGGCGTTTCTTTGATTGATTTCAAGAAAGTGGTTAAGAGAGGGTTCAAACCCTTGCTTTGCTCGTCACCTTGCTTCCTGATTCACCATACCATTGACCACTGATCTAATCCACCCCCAATCTATAGGACGTTAGGGATTACATTTTAGGTAGTGTCACACAAGAGTTACTTTCTTTTTGCTTAGTAGGTCTAGGCGTGCATCACAGAAGAGGAGACCTTTTTGTCTAGAATCACCACGGTGTTTAGATTGTAGCACCGATTTGTAGACGTAATTCACGCTGTTTTTTCACGAATAGTCAAGACTGAAGACTGAAAAGCTCTTCTTGTATGCCCATTTAGTACTAAAGTAACAGATTAGTTGGCATTGTTGTTAATGCCTAGCTTTCTTTTTCATCGAAGCTACCCCCAATCATCTTGACTAGGTCGCGAAAGTTTTTGCGCTATAGAACCATGCTGAAACCAAAATTACTTGTGTGATTTGTTTTGAATGGCAAGAATAGTGAAATCGGTCGACTTGAAGTCCTTCTGAAACGTCTCGTGGGGTGTTAAGAGAATCAGCTTCGATGATTCTTTTCTCATGACTCCTGATGAGGTTGATACATAGTAATTGCGGTTTATTTCATTGTTGAGGTGCGTCTCCTTTATAAAACTACTTGAACCACCACTACACTGTATGTTCGTCAAGAGGTATTGGGTAAAATGCATTGTTGATGTTGCGAGTTGTCTCTGCTGCGCTTTTGTAGCCGGCGTAGTGGACACTGTAGTACTCGACATTAGTTTAATAAAAATCGGCAAAGGACGATCAAATTTAGAGTTGCAACGAGCGTTATTGTTAACAGCGTGAGTCAACACGTGCACCAGACACTCCATCTTAAACATCGAAACAGCATTACTTGTAGACGTAAAGAGAGTGAACAACAATAATATTCAAGACATTACTGATCTAAAAAAGCTATGCAACGATCTGAGAAGATCCCTTCGCAGAACATGAGCGCAGAGGCTATGTTGGAACCTGTTATACGATTCGCAGCATGCCTCCTGTCTGGAAATTCACTTCTTCGGGGTGAAGGAAAATCGCCATTGGTGATTGGAGTCGCATAAAGGGTTAGCTAAGTGGCGATGACCATCTCTCCAATATGGACATAGAACAATGAATGCAACTTCTCAATACAGTTTTTGGGTACTGCTCTATGTCACCATCTTCACGATTCAGTCCACGAAATATCTGATGTTATGAAGGTAAAAAAAAAACGAGGAATGTGTGAAGAACGTTTAAACAAATTCATCTTCGATTTCACGAACATATCGAGGATTATCAGAATTCGGCAGAAGAACTCTAAGTGTCTCATGATTCATCATTATCCGTCGTGATCCAGCTTAAATCATACTTTAACAACAACGAATTTTTCCTGAACTTTTCTTTTGTGAACGTTGTCACATTCGTAATATAGGCATTAATCTTTTTACAAGTTTTCTATCTTCTTTTCATTAATTGTTCCGCTAAAGGCGTACTACCTATTTCGAGATGTCAGTCGACAATTCTTTTCAAAGTCTAAATAAGAGTAAAAGAATCACAATGCTAAATCACCTCGTCTCTGGTAGCAATTGACTGGATAAAGGCAAGTCTCTCTATCCGTGAGGATAAGCAGTTACGTGTGGCGCCGATTTGGAGAGCGATAGCACGGCTGTCTCGAGATTCCAATAAAAGTAAATCTTTCTTGACCTCTAAGCCATTACTCGAACTAGAAATTGTGCTTGTCTCATGCGATTCTTTTTAATAAACGAGTCAGTTTAGGACCACCTAGTGTTCTTACATGTCAGGTGATACTTAAGTAGTTATTTTATGGTAAGTTGATCGAAGAGTCAATTGGGTCTTTTGGGACATATCTTATATGAACAACGTACTTATGTGGTCCTATCCTATGTAGTATTTCTTGTAGAACTGATAATGCTAATGAAACAAGGCAACAAAGATTATACCCTGATTGGTTCTTTAGACAGGATTGGTCTTTTTTATCCATAAAACATCTTGACAAGAGTTAAGAAAGATTGTCATCTTTTTGTAATATTTCTGCTAAATAGCGAAGGGCTGTCATTCCATATATGGTGGATTTTTGCTTTTCAAGTCATTATGCTACACCCTTTTTTAAATTTAATTTTCTGAATCTTAACAGTTCGAAAAGAATACGCCACGTACATTGTAATAAAGGACAGAACAGTCGGCGTCGTTTAATCCCTTAGTGATGTACTATGCATTCATCTCCATTCCAAGCATCGTGAAGATGATCGATTGCATATTTGGTCTAGACAACAACTGCGGTGGACTATCGATGTTTCAGGTCAATTTTTTCTCTTCTATACGACGGCTTTACCACCAGTTTGCTCACACCCACACGTCGGAACGATCTGAAGTGCATTACTTACACGGAATCGAACCAGCGTCTTCGTGCATCGACCTCCTCTAAACATTGTGTTGCATGTGCTGTGTGTATGATACTATACTAGACAATTTACATACCATGCTAAGGCAGTGAAGTGAGAAAAAAGAAGAAAGGACAATGTTTTGAAAGAAAACAGAAGTCTATCTGAAACACAAACGTTTTAGTCGATATCTCAAGACCTTGCTTAGAATTACCGCATCCTAACAGCATTCCACAAGGTCTGTTATTGGCACTCATGAAGTGCTGAGCACGTGTTCCGGCATCTCAGCCTCATTAGTATCACGGTTCCTCTTGGTTCGGTAAGGATATGTACCCCTTTATAGAAGAATCGACACCGAACTATTTACACTCAAAGTACGCTCAAAAGGTCATCGTGGTCCTTCTTTCAAAGTGATTAACAGTCTCTGTTTCCTTGGCTTAAGGATACTACGCCATATATATATATGTATATCACCTGTCACCTGTCACCTGTCGTCCCGTTGATCGTCGAGTGACTCGAGCGGGTACCAGCAACTCTTCCATTTTTCCCTATCGCGTGCAAGAGTAGCCCAGTGGGTCCTCCTCGCTCTAGGGATTCGCTGAGCATCATATCTTTCTTCCATCGCTTTCGTGAAGAAATCGGACCAACGGGTCAGTGGTCTTCCTTTAGAGCGCTTGACGTCCCGAGGAATCCAGTCGGTAACGGCTCTCGTCCATCGGTTGTCGTTGAAGCGCATCACGTGTCCGGCCCACCTTATTTTCGATATCCTGGCGTGTAGAACGGCGTCTCTGATTTTCGATCGTTGACGTAGGTCGGAACTTCGGATCCTTTCTCTCATTTGCGAGATACGGGATACTCCTAGCATCGACCTTTCGACTGCGCGTTCGATAACGCCAAGTGACTTTTCATCCTGCTTACGTAGCGACCAGGTTTCTGCTGCATACGTTAGGGCAGGGATAATTGTCGAGTCGAAAAGGTGGGCACGGAGTCGAATGTTCTTTGTCCTCTTCACTACATCTTCGATGCTCTTAAACGTTCCCCAAGCCGCTCGTTTCCTCCTGCTCAACTCTGGAGCTAGGTCGTTCATCATGTTGATTTCACGACCTAGATAGACGTAACTGGAGCATTCGGAGATTGTCGTTCCGTTGAGCGTGAATGGGGCATTTGAAACCCATCCGTTCCTTATGAACATTGTTTTCGTGAGACTCTAATTCCTAGAAATCTAACGAAAACAATATATATATATACATATATAATATGTGTATACATACACATATGTATATGTATATGCTAAATATACATATATATACATACATTTATATCATGTGTATGTGCATATAACATCCAACATAAAGCTCTAAAAGGTTAAAGCTCTCGGCGTTGGTCAATCCCTGAGTGATGCGCCATACTGCAATGCAACTTCAGCCTTCATTTTTAACTTCGTTCAAGGTGATTAAATGTATATCTGGCCTTTAGAATGACTCGCGGTGGCTTCCCGCCGTGCCGAGTTAGTGCTACTTATCTTCTACACAAGTCTGGAACTAGTCTGATACCAATTTACCAATACCGGAAAGATGGATGGCTTGATGAGCCATGAGCGCGTGATCGAACCATTGACCTCGTGTGTGACGCAGAGCACCTCTAAGCACTGCGGCACATGCCCCCTCACATGCACTATATATGTATACTATATATATATAATATATATATATATATCAACCTTCCAATAGCCTATTTTAAGACCGCGCTCAAATAAATATATCCTGACGCATATTTAATTAAGATAGTCCGTAGTAGTTAACTTTTGACACTTTACTGGTTGTGTCTTCCCATTCTCTTTTCATTGCGCGGATCCCATCACATCTAGCACATCACTATCTGGTTAGCACGTAATCTTACAACTTCCCGATAGCTTGGCTGGAGCGTTCCATAGGCGTTCTTGTTGACTATCAGAGAGTGCTGGAGGCCGGAATTTAGCCCGCGCGTGCCGCAACGAGCGTCGCGACCCACTCGGCCACGGCGGTTCCCAATGATTAAATCGTAGAAATAGTTAATAGTTAGAAAGTGTTGATATATATATATATATATATATATATCTTAGTGACGCTTCAGTAGCTTTGTAACTGTCGATAACGTTCCGACCACACAATATAGAGTCAACTCAAACAAGGGTCGCTAAACCTTCGCCTACAGTACGTAGCATAACGACAACAAGTAAGGATTTAACCAACGTACCTACAAGTTAGATGAATAATATGCGATAAGTGGTAAAGTATATAAAGCAGTTATGTAAGCGATGACGAGTAAGCTTCCAAATATATAAGGAAAGTTGATGAGAATCGAGTTTCCTATTATTCGTGAGTTTTATCAAAAAACAGGTCTATGACATTAAATACATAGGATATGATGAGCACCGATGACTTTGGATACATTTGTATCGAGTGCAACCTCAATTAGCAATATATTGAGTTGACTTCAGAGATTATGATACAAATTGTCATGTGAGACGACTTTGGAAGAGTGACTTAGTAGGAATCGGGACAAGTTCCAATCATCCAGATGGGTAGGATAATGTTGACTGAGATCAAATCTAGCACAGTGTTGGGGAAATGATTGGTATGGCGAAAGAGACTCCGTGAAATACCTACTGAGAGAGTGCTTGGCATTATTCTAGTTTGGACTTATTGGAGTATAGATGAGCGATTCAGTGTATAAATTGCTGTAGTAAGCGATATGTGAAGCTTCTGCAATGAGCAAGTAAGATAATAAGCAATTTTGTGAGGTACGGTAATGAGCAATAGAGTATCATCGTGACCATGAGCATAGGCCGTCCTCGAGACCATGAGCGCGGATCGTCTTTGAAAGCATGAGCCTGGATCGACTTTGAGAACATCAGCATGGATCGACTTCAATACCATGAGCTTGAAGTACACATTTCTGAATGGTATATAGAGGGTGTATCAAAAACGACATTCCGGATAATATACATGAAGCATTTGAGTAAGGAGTGACCTCGAAAACAAGAGAGCAACTCTAAAAAGGCTGACGGTGCGACATTACGTGTAAGTGTGAGGTATTTGAGGAAATTATAGCTACTTGGTGGCGAGTAAGCGGATTTCGAAGAGTGAACTACTGGTAGAGGTGATTAACTGGAACAACTGAACTGTCAGACTACCGGACTACCTCCAGTGTGAGGCGGAGTCGCTGATATAGGAGACGACGACGAAGGATTACTGATAAAGCACAAAAGGTTACAGGCGTACAACTGATGGAAAAGAAGGTTCAGAGTATGAAAAGCTTCAAATGCACGCTTCAGTGTAAAAGGAATGACTTGTCTCGCTTGTGAAGGCGATTGCTATCGCATCAAGGAAAAGGTTGTGGGAACAGCTTGAAGTTAACGTTCGTGTGAAAGCGATGATAACGGACCAAAGAAAGGCTATGGGAATGCAATAGACTAGTTTGTAGGAGAGGTCATTTGTAACTACATTCTAGTTTGAGTTAAAGTTCTAGTATCAAAGCTGAATATCACGAATAGAACATAAAACATTTGATATTATGCTATAGAAACTGGCAGAAAGCGTGTCCTGGATCACTGAAGGATTTCTATGTGTATTTGTTGTTGGTCGACTTGTCAGCATTCAATATATATAACGTATGCAGCAGAAACTTGGTCGCTACGTAAGCAGGATGAAACATCACTTGGAGTCTATCGAACGCGCAGTCGAAAGGTCGATGCTAGGAGTATCCCGTATGTCGCAAATAAGAGAAAGGATCCGAAGTTCCGACTTACGTCAACGATCAAAAATCAGAGACGCCGTTTTACACGCCAGGATATCGAAAATAAGGTGGGCCGGACACGTGATGCGCTTCAACGACAACCGATGGACAAGAGCCGTTACCGACTGGATTCCTCGGGACGTCAAGCGCTTCAAAGGAAAACCACTGACCCGTTGGTCCGATTCCTTTACGAAAGCGATAGAAGAAAGATATGATGCTTAGCGAGTCCCTAGAGCGACGAGGACCCACTGGGCTACTCTTGCACGCGAAAGGGAAAAATGGAAGAGTTGCTGGTACCCGCTCGAGTCACTCGACGATCAACGGGACGACAGGTGATACAGTGATACGTACATCACATACATATATATATATATATATATATACATATATAAGGCGATGAACGCATGTGGCGCAGTGCTGAGAGGTGCTCTGCGTTGCACACGAGGTCAATGGTTCGACCACACGCTCATGGCTCGCAAAGTCATCCATCCCTTCGGGGTCATAATCTGGTACCAAACTGATCTCAGACTTGTTTGAGAGGATAAGCAGCACTGACTTAGTACAGCGGGAGGCCACCGCGAGTCATTATAGAGGTGCATCCAATCACTTCAGAAGAAGTCAAAAATTGAAGAAGAATGCATGGCGCAACCCTCAGGGATTGATCAACGCCAAAGAGCTTTACCCTTTATTTATTACTTTATATATGCATACGTGTAACAAGCAATACAATCAACTATTTTCGATCTTGCACAAGAACAATATAATCTGATAATCTATTATGATCTATCATGAGGTTTGTTTCAGGCACATATGCAGTGCGAGGCATGTGTTTTGGCCTTACAGCCTCGTCAACTGCACGATTCCTTCACGTTCAGTCAGTCCTCGGGGATATAACCCTAGGTAAAAGAATCAACGGCACACTTTTTACGCTTGATGTACGGCGAGACAATCAATGTGGCTTTCCTCAAGAGTGACTGGCTGTCGATTTGCATGCGCATGGCTGTTACGTGGGCATATGTAGCAGAAATTGCAATCGACTATTTTGAGACCTTGATTATGGACAACATAATCTGGCAACGTATTTTGAGCTTTGACGAGGTCTTATGCTCACTTATGCAGTGTAAATCAGTGTTTCGGGTGATTGATTCACCGTGTATCGAGGGTAAAATGTTCGTTGTCGATCCCTCTATATAGGGTAAGATCGCCGAGAAACTGACTGAACGGGAAGGCACCGCCAACTAACTTGGCTGGAAGGGGAAACACGTGTTTATATATTATATTATATATATATATATATATATATATAATTAAGTAGCAGTGAAAATGGCACTTTTTGAAGGCAATTTTCGGATTCTACTCTCTGCTCTCTTCTACTGCACGCACACACCGGCCGTTTTCGGAACATGTTTTCTGCAAACGTTTTTTTTTTTGATGTGATGGGTTAGTGAAGAAGGATCAAACCAGGATATTTTTTGTTGTTTGGCTTTCGCTACCAATTCGTAATGTAGCCGTTGTCATACAGATCAATTTGCACGCTCCGAGAAACGAGTTAGTTATCTTTCGCTATTCTGTGGTTGAATCTAACGTGCTGTGACTGTTTATTAGGCATTCTAGAACACCTGTCTATTTTCTCTTGATTGGAACAGATATTTAGACAATCGTTTTTGTAACTACAGTACAGTAATGGCCTTAGATCAGCCACGGGGCATCCACTTCACACATGAATGTAATAGCTAGACTAAGTGCCAGTTGCTGCCCCATTTCCAAACCTCTCAGTTACGTGAGGTATTTTCTAGACCATGGGAAGACTGAGCAGTCCAGGCACTTTTATGAAAGAACCATGAGCTGCTGTATCAGCAAGCCGTACTAATCATCGTCCCCAGGGTTGATAAGAAGCTCATGGATGGCTCGCGATGCAGAGTCATTTGACACGTTTGGTCTAAAGAGTGGTCATATAGAATGACTCCATCATATACGTGTTGTTAGGGCACACGTTACGTAAACGATCCAAGAACGTGTGAGTGGTGTTCGTAAGATGAGCTTGAGCTATTGGTGAATGAATATGGTCAAGAACCATTATATCATATCCTGACAGCATTTCACAAGGCTGAATAAAGATAAACGCTAGCTGTTGGATAATGACCGATGTAACATCTCGTGTTTGGCTTAAGGAAGAAATTTGGGGATTACACAGGTTTTTTTTTTGGAATGCTTGCTATCAATCGATAACAAAAATTATAGAGATGCTATGGTATATGTCGATCATAAAAAGATAATGTTTTGCTATCGAACTAACTGTTTAGAACATTATTTTGTTTTTTTTTTAACGTTTTGCTGATGAGAGTTGTTGCAAATAACTACATTTCAAGTAAATGTAAGGCAGTTTTTTCTGAGCCAGTTGAAATATCAAATCTACATAGTATTAGGTATTGGCTAATTACGATAGTCCGAGAAAAATATATGTACAGAAATAAATCGTGGAAAAGTGAGCTTTCAAGACTGTGAAGGTGGTCGTCGAAGTCGGAGGACTGGCTTGAACAAAACAACGACAAGGTATGCGCCCTGCCCTGTACCATAACTACTCCTACAGTCACTGACAAGTAAGACGGAATAGAGATGACGGCACAGCGTAGAGATGAATGCAGAGCTTAGCTAGAGATTTGAAGTCGTCAGACTTAGTGGTCAGATGTAGCAAGAAAGAAAAATAGAAAACTTTTTGAAACAAAAGTTCTTCATACAAAGTTTCATTCACCAAAGTTTGCGTTTAGCCCTGCGGCAACAACAAAAGTTTCATTGCAAATGTATGGAAAGTCGAATTTTTACAAATGCGAGCATTGTAATAACTTTCTACGAATTCGTTTGCCATATAAGCCAACTAGACAAGTCTCATTTGTAGAAAAGATATAGCACGTTCAGCCTAAGTGTTCCACTGTAATGTAATTTGGAGAAAAAATTTATTAGTATGTCATATTCCAATTACAAAGTGTGTTACAATTTATAAGTGATCGAAGGTATTACTGAAACTCTAGTTTCATTGAAATCAGCGGCAATTGCCATATTCCGCATCAAATCGACCCGATTGAAATTATAGGACTAGAGTCTGCAATCAACTTGGCTGTTCAGACAATCAAGATCAGCTTAGTGCTTTTTATGACAAAACGTTCGTAATTTAAACTCTGCGGATCAACTGCAAAGCTATGTTTGTAGGGATATCAATCACACTGTCAAATGTAAAAGATATTAGTAGGGATATCAATTACACTGTTAAATGTTAGAAAAATGTTACGACTTTTTCAATGATCTCAGGTATTATGAATCTACTCCAAAGTACTGTACTGAGCTTTTTTAAAAGAGGAACAGGAATGTTGATTGACGATCACTGTATAGGTGAGATTAATTTAGTTTTCAGCGTTTTACTATTTACATGATATGAATTTATAATACTAGTGAAGTTATGGGTAGCTGCATAATGCGAATCGACAGTAGTGCGCGCTATGGCATCCGTCGTCTGTATGACGGTCGATTTCGAGATCGGATTGCATGTGCTCTTGGCGAATACTGGAGTTGACGCTGATATTCTCTAAGGTTTTGTTCTGCTTCTGCTTCGATCATCGAGATCTCCTCCCGGCTTCGGCGCAACGCTAAAATATTAAATGTCAGATAGAACTTCACACAAACTAAAAATGTGGCGGAGTTCGTAGTTTACTGCTTATATACTACGGTATCAAATCTGGCGAAGAAAAATTCCGAAGGCTTTTAATCTATTAGAGAGTTGCCGTGGACATGACTGTGCATTTTCAGACTTTTAATTGTCCCAAAAATAATCGAATCCTTATGATTTCTACAGAAAATCACTTTTTTTTTTTGTTCGAGTATATATAGTTGTTAAAACGATTGTTCACAGAAAATGACCGCTTTCATATTGAAACCAGCACTATCAGATTATATCAGAAATTACTGGAACGAAAATCACAAATTCCTCTTTTTTATGCAGGGCTTGGATTTGGAACACGACAAAATTTTTCAGAATATTACTACAAAACTACAAGAAGCTCTATCGACTTTCCATACCATTTATTTAAAAAGTAATACTCTGAATAGACTTACTGCAGAAAAATTGACTTTTCTGAAACGATAGAGTACAGTTTTTCCCCAGATATTAACCGTTTAGATCTTCAGTAACGAAAAAACCCTCGCCGCTTGTTGAAAAATCAGGTAAGGTAGTATGTGATTGTACTGTACCCATTTCGTTTTGTGAGACATAAGCCATTGATTGTATTTCTTAGGAAATATAATACAATTATAGAGATTCCACGAATGAAAGAATGATCTTCTTGTGAAAATATTCATTGGAAACGAATAGAAACTGTGACTATGTGAGAAAGATGTTCTTAAATTACGATTGAAATCTAGGTCTCGTAACTTCTAGGGATTGTGGTAGAACTGCCCAACGACGCTATCATTTTGATCTTTCTGAGCCTTGAAGAAAACCAAATCCACCCAAACTACATGTGATAGAATTAAATTTTGCAGTAGCGAATTCGAGTTTGGTCATCAAGGAAAACAGTCAGTTGAACAATGTCGGGGTAAACAGAATCGTCTTGGCATTTACGAATGGAAGATTTTGAACAATCCTTTGTTCTTGAGAAGATTTTTGTCAGATACAAAAATTTGAGATAAGGTAATAAAGTTTTCAAACAAACCAGGCTTCATCTGCAGAAACGCCTCCACAATACTATTCAGTGTCCGGTCTTGCTTGACGCATAGCATGGTGGTACGACACTGAAACCAAACAATATTTATCACACCAGTGATCTATTAGCTTCAAGAAAAACTTTAAGATGGAAAAACACACAAAGAAGAAGAATTAAACCACATGGAATGTGTTGTAAGCTGTTCTGTGAAGCTCAAACCGCTAAACTACTGGAATGTAATTTTGCTGATCATTTGAGTCAATATGTCATGTGATCTGTTTATGGCAACTTGTACAGCCCGTTATACGTGTTTCGGCCTTTACGGCCTCGTCAGTCGGGCAGGCCCTTCGTCTTTAACCAATCCTCTCGGGGATCCCTACATTCCCCTATATAGAGTGGGCGACGACGTACCATTCACAAGTGTCGTCAAGTGAAATAAATCATTAGATCGGCAGTGTTTTACATTCAATTTCTCTTGGCTGGTAATTTTGAAATATTACAACGTTCGTTTCGAGTGTTCGCTCAAGACCACGCCCAAATTTCAATATATCTGATAATTGATAATATAATGGAACTTGAGCGTGGTCTCAAGAGAACACTCGAAACATAAGCTGTAATATTTCAAAAAATATCAGCGAAGAGCAATCGAACGTAAAACACTGCCGATTTAATAATTTATTTTATTTTACGGCACTTGTAAACTGTAAGTCGTCGCCTGCTCTATATGGGGGATAGAGCAGTCTCGGGAGGATTGGCTAAAAACGAAGGGCCTGCCCGACTGACGAGGCTGCCATGGCCAAAATCGAGATTCGTGTATCGAGCTGTAGAAGTGCCCACAAACAGACCACATGACATGTTGGCTCAAATAAAAATCATCGGATAAATTGACATTTGAGCATGGTCTCAATAAACGCTCGAAACCGCTGTTGTAAATGAATTACTTTCTGTGTTTTCAAGTGATGATATAGACATATAAACTATATAAAAAAAAATTATTGAGGAACGGATAAAGAGCAGAAACGATGAGAGATAAAAGGATAAAGAACAAAGCTCTCGGCTCTGAGCGATCTACGAGGGATGCGCTATGCATTCATCTTCGTCTAGCTTTGTTTAAGGTGATTGAATCCATATATGGCTCATATAACGATGCGTGGTGGCCTAGCAATATACAACTTAGCGCTGCTTAGCCTTTCGTATAAGTATGGTACCGATTTGTCAACCCTCAGGGAATGCTTACTGAGCCTTGAGCGCTGGATCGAGCCATCGACTATCGATTGAGCGACTACGCGGAGCATCTCTAACCAATGCATCACACTTTTCTTATGGAATAAGATGATGGAAGAAATTTAAATTGATGCAAAAAAATGATATGAAGGTACCAATACACTGTGAAAAATGCTCTTTTAAATACCTGAGGACATTTTTCTGAAAATCCGGTCTGTTTAACCCACGACAGAACGCATGTAAAGCAACACTTATGATTACACGGTTCAATACTGTAAGTAAAATTTTATGAGTACAATTTTAGAGAATGAACAAATCTGCCAACGTTGACTTTCTGCAAATATCAGTAGATGTATCAACACATTAAATCAACTGTTTTGAAATCTCGCTCAAGATTAATCACTCTGACAGCATATTTGAGCCTTTTGTGAGGTCATTTATGGAACTTTCAAAGTACACGACATGTCTTTCGGACTTTAAACCTCATCAGCAGTAAGGTACCTTTTGATTTAGTAAGTTCTTTGTGAGATGTAGCTCCTGCATAGAGGAATGGACGCTGAACACTCAACGTAGAATAATTTTAAGCGAAGATCCAAAATAGTCAACTGAAAGTGATATTATACATCCCTTTGCGGAAGGCGCCATTTTTGGCTGGCGCGCGGTTCGGACGGTTACGAAGAGAGGGCTACTAGCGAGCTTTCTTATGCTAGTGTGGCAGTTTTCTGATGAAATTCTCAATTTTTTTCGTCATGAAATGTAATTTATGTGTCAGTGAATGGCTAAATAGGATAGAACAGACTTCAGTAAGGTTACATTTATTAGAATTGACGTAATTTCTCCATTTATAATTCACACTTTTAAAAGGACAAACCAAGTAATTCTGAAAAAAGCAATATTTGCAACCTTCATCGATATTTTGATATGATATTTTATTTATGCCTACCCATAACTCTATCAGAAAAAGTTCATACGAAGTCTTTTCAGTGAGATTTTGATTATTTCTGGCGAAAATGCTTCTAAAAATCAAAAGAGTTTACGTGATCTCAAAAAATTGGCTTGAATGAGAAAAAATGTATTGCGGTTGCAAATCGTTATGTTTGCACATTTATAGCATGCAATATGTCAATCCTTACACTCCACAAACTTATCAAAATCAAAGTTTTTCAAACTATCGATCGACAAGAAAAACTTAAAGTAAATAAATAGCAATATTTAATAACAGCTGGTAATTAATATACTCCTTTTCGCAAGGATGTGCTTTTTACCGACTGAGAAAAGCAAGATTTCGGTAATCACTAGCATTAACCTTGCCAAAATTATTTACAACATGTCTCGTTAGTGATATTATATCACTTTTGCTAATAATGTTTCTCTGAAGACTCGAATTTCGCTTGGAACACGCACCACTCTTCGTAACTGTCCGAACAGCGCACCCAGGTGAGGGCCATAATGACCTCATCGTCCGCAAAGGGACATACTGGCGTAGCCAAGCAAACTACAATCGTCAATCAATCACTGTGATAGAATAGCACTGTGATCCTTTCATCATGCGTTGAGTGTAAATATTCCGGCGTCAATTCCTCTAGTATAGGGGGTATATGCGTATATCCCCCTGGGGTTCTTTCTAATTAGGGGGAACAAACGGAAAATCAATCTCATTGCAGGTGAAAAACTTTTCATAGGAGTGTTAGTAACGATTCCAAAGCTGAGACTTGTGGGTATAGGTGCACGCCGCGGGCTTTCAAAACACTTCTTTATAACGCTGTAACATTCGAAATGAAATCGTGTTCTATAAACCACGTGTTTTTTTCTCTTATCTCGCTTTTTTTCGCTGGTAAAAACTTCTTCCTCGGAGTCCTAGTACTCAAACTATAGCACAAGCTTCAAAGAACTCAAAATATGCCTGTTTTTCGAGAAGCTCTGTCAATCTTTTGATCTCCCCTGCTCTTATGATTTGTGCTTTAGACCTAGCCCAACAAAGCTCTTTTCTTAGACTATTGGTAATCATCTGATAGCAAAAAGTTTTTCGATTCTGAGATGCGGTTATTTTGTGGAAATACGGATTAGCGGTGAAAATAAGATTGAGTTTTACATTTTGGGTAACGCTGTTTACATGCTATTCAACAAGATGAGGGAGGTGGCAGGGGCGGGGCAAAGCATACGATCCATATTTTGTTGTTCAATTGGGAATTTTTCCTCCGCTTTGAAAGAGACTCCAAATTTAGCGATCTACCGAGATACTACGAAAATTTTATCACAAATCGATATGCTTTGCGGTTTTCAGCAAATCATAAGCATGATAGAAATACAGGCGAAAGACGGGTGTGAAACACGGTTTTTGATGTGGATGCTAGAGCGTTATAAAGGGTGTTTTGAAGAGCCGGCGACGTGAAGCTGTAGTCTCAAGTCTCAGCTTTCGAATGGTTACTGACACTCCTAAAAAATCCCTTTCCAGTAAATCAGATTGGTTTTTCACCTGTCCCCTCCTAATCAGACGAAACCCTTCTCCCCACCCTTCCAAGAAACTGCCGAAGGGTATCGTGCTACTGTTGAGGCTGAAAGGCCAAAACACGTGCCTTGCACTCTTGCACTTTATAAGTGTCATAACAGACCGCATGAAGGGCTCAAAATATGTTGTCAGGGTGTATCAGTAAGTGCTTACATTAAGGGAAAGGAAATGAAGGAGAAATATAAAAGCATACTTTGCTGGTTTGAAAAACAAGTTCAGGCAAACACAGCAAGTTAGGTTAGCTTCGAGCTGATCAAACAACGAACCATCGTTATGTTCTTGCCGAGTGACCTTAATCTCACGTGATGAGAGGATCAATCTTGTCGAGTCACAAGAGACAACATCAGTGTTTCCAGCGAATTAGTTCGGATCATTTCATAAGTCCAACAAAACATCGTTATGCTCGTATTGAGTGAAATCAGGCAAAAATTGCTTATTCAAATGCTTTTATAGCTGTGTTATGTCGAGAAATGCTTGATGCTATGCAAAACTTTCGACCTTGGACAGGAGTTGGGCCCTCGCTCCATTTATACCAAAACGCGAGCTATCATTGGTATTGTTATTGTGGGGACTGGAGCACCCACAGAGATTAGCAAAAGACGAGAGAGGGCAACTGCCCGACTGACGAGATCGCAAGATCGAAACACGTGTATCGGGCTCTATAAGTCAGCCCTCATTGACAGACCACTGACATGCGTGGCTCAAATAATGATTACCAGGCAAATCGTAATTCATTTATTTGACCGCTTCTTGCGGTGTTACGATCTTGTAGTATACTCAGTGATGTAGAGTGCTGTGCAAAAGCATTTGCGTCAGCCGGGATTCGAACCCATATCTCACTCTTTTCGGGCGTGTATGCTAACCGTTGCACCACCGACGCTACTTTTGCACTGCACTCTTTTTACGTTACAACGCGTAATCTGTCAACAGCCAACCGTTTTTGCACAGCACTCTACATCATTGGGTATATTATAAGATCATAACACTGCAAGAAGCGGTCAAATAAATGAATTACGATTGATTGTTAATACTCAATATCTGTCAGCTTAAGCGGGTTCAATGCCGACAGCCCCGCCAGACCGTAGACGGTTGGCTATTGACAGATAACGCGTTGTAATGTAGAAAGTGTGCAGTGCAACATGAGCGTTGGTGGTGCGACGGTCAGCATACGCTCCCGGAAAGAGTGAGATCTGGGTTTCGAATCCCGGCGGACGGAAATGTTTTAGCATTTCGTTTGTCTCACTGCCTTCACCGCTTGTTTTAGGATTAAAATTTCTTCATGAACGTTGTAGAATACTAGTTCCAGGCATCTCCTCGCTCAAGGACTCAAGGATAGCCAGGCTGAGGCGTTCTGTAGGGTGTACATTACTGATTGCCGGGAGTGTTGTGAAATCAACCCCGCATACTGTTACGGAGCATCACTGGTCCTTAGGTCGTCACAGGCCTCATTAAGCTCTGTATTTTCAGGCTGGTTAGTTTGAAGGGGACGTGGTAAAAGGTAGTGATGAGAAACAGTGACACAACGACAAGACTTGCAATCCGCAGAATTATTTTGTCGCTGTTACAACGCTGTCACAATCATGTAACAACATATCCAAGCACACACCGAGTAAAAGGTGAAACTTCAAGCTTCAGGCGGTAGTTTGAAAAGTGCTATAAGAACGGTGAAATAAGATTCCTTGAGGATTATATTCGGCTGTCGGGTCAACTGGGTTCAATGGCGATGTGTTTTCCAGACCGAAGGGGTAGCAGCAGAGCACTGACCCCAGTGGCGTTTCGGTAACACGTTTCCGTATGGCTGGGACGGGGATTCAACTCCCGTCTGGAAAGTTTTGTATGCCACTGGATGTTTTATACAAGACTTTTCTAGCTTTCAAGGATTTGATTTCGGATCCAACGATGCACACTACTGTTGTGATAATTTCGGTTAAATCTTAAACCACTAAAGAAAAAAAAACTAAACCTTACTTAGTGTTCGAATATAAGTAACACTCCAATGATGGTAGTAACAGGTAACATGGATATAGTAATTCTAAATATACCTGCTGATTTTGCGTATTGCCTTCACTTACCGTTCTTGTAGGGTTGTTAGATAAACTTCTTTCTGTCTCACTTTCTCCGTTATAAAATCGGAAGTTTACACTACGAGGATCTAAAATTTTTTCAGAAGATCGATATGATCAAGAAACTGTTGAGTCTACTACCCAGCAATTTAAATTTTTGCGGTGGAAACCTGAGATTTCCTTTTTTGAAGAGTTTCAACTAAACTTGGAAAGCTTCAAGCTGAAACATGGTGCTTGTGCATCTATGCTGAGTTACCAAAGAATTGATTCGATAGTGAATATTGATGTAAACGAACATTATAACGTACATCTACAAGTGCCTAATGGCAGTAACGAGCATTAAGGAATCAAAAAAACCAAATCGAAACAAAAGGTCTCTCACTCGTGGAAAGTGTCAACACATCACCAGACATGAGTTTTTGTCCTCTTCTTGACACCGATATACCGTTTACATATACCCTTGTACTCCTGAACAACGTCTTCAATTAGTCATATCAAAGAAAGCGATAAGATCAAAACAAAGCAACGACTGAACAAAAAAGTTTTATAGTCTTTACATTTTCGGGCACGCACACTGCGATTAGGTACAATTTTTTCTTTTATTACCAACTTTACCTGTCTAGAGCTGGCTTTATGCTATAGTGTACTACCCCTCTCAGGACACTTCTAGTCAGTTCGGCATGTGTACCAGCCACATGAGAACTAGCACGAGGTGTGTGACAACCTGAAATTCGATTCATGGTGATTGGCTTTCCATTTCAATAGCTTTTGACTTCATTCATCCAAAGGACGGATAAATAATTACTAGTTCTTTTATGATAGGCGTGTTCTTAGAGGAAGGGTAAAGACTCAAAATGATAATAACCACAAAGAAACGTAGAACGTAAATGTACTTTGCAGACCAGTGTTATAGATATGGGTAACGCAGCGTCTGCTCAATGGCAACCGCTTGAAGAACACGTTCGACCTCATATCTAACCAAGGAAGCCTCCTACGCTTCCGAAATGGCTCACTTTGTGTTGAACCCGTATGAGAAACTTCCCTCAATTCCATAAAGATTGGAGACTGCTGGTGAGAGGCCGGAAATATTCTAATACTGTCTTCCCAGAATTATACAGAAAGTTTATGTGACCTGGATTCAGCAACATTTATAGTAAAGATCAAATCCTCAATCATCAAGAGATACCAAAGGCTTCAGAGAATGATGGATGCGATGAACAATTAGAGAAAATGAAGCTCTGCATTTCACACAGCAATGATTGATGAATATGTGTGCATAGAAAAATCAATAAAGATCAACTGTCAACTTCATGAGTCTGGAGAAAGAGTGAAAACCAATGACACATAATCATCGACTATAGGGGATGGAAACGACCAATGTTTAACACGTCGACGGCAATAAGTTCGACATCACGACACACCAGAGGATCGAGCCGTTAGATGTGATTGGTCCACACGTGACAAAGGTTCCTTCCCCTACACGTGAACAGAGGTTTTTAGTCACTTTCAATAGACCATATTCCATGGTTTCAATAAACCACCATGCGTAGTAGGAGATGACATGACTCATGTGCTTGCCAACTCATCACCAAAGTGTAAAAAATTTTTTTGCATCAAAAAAGAGATCGTATTCTTGCACAAACCCCGATCGCTGTCTATAATGAAAACTCTCTTGTCTTCCAAATATCGTACATGAACAGAGGATTCTGATTCCCACGTGAGGCATGGACGTGTACTATCCATAATTCCTGCTCCTGACGCTAATTATACCAATAATAGAATGTTATAATCAGTTTGCAAGCTTAGGACGGATGCAACATACCTGTCCTTTGACCGAATGTCAAATGAATACATTTTGGTCCTAAAATCATACTTAATATAGAAGTGCTTGTTTGAGGATTTTCTGCTGCTCATAGTTCGCATCCAACTCACCCGCTAGCAAAGTGATTCTATCATGAAAAGCGAGTTCTTTTTCTTGACCACATGAAAGTGCAACTTTATTGGTTAGCACATTTCCCGAACTGAAATTCACGTTAGAACTACTAAGAAATAGAATTATTTTAAGAAGAAATTTATAGAAGGTTAGCCAAAGTGTCACTTTTAAACAGCAAAACAACATTCCAATATTAATGAAGAGTTGGATAGATATCTACAAATATCCAGTACACAATCTATATTTGTTATTGGGACATCAGCACAATCTGACTCTTTTCGTTATGAATTTTTAATAAACAAAAAGAAAATTTTTCATACCTGCATGGAGTAATACTGTAATATATCCCACCGCGACGAACATTACGATAGATATATGCATGAGTTTGTAATAAGTTTGATTCCGGAAATGCTATATCGCAAACTAAAGCGTCATTTCTTTCGTTCTTTTTCTTCATTACTTGAATCCACGAAATAAAATAAAGAGTTGCGCGAAAAATTTGGATTGAGCAACGAATGCGAATGAAATTCTTTCTGTCATTCTTTTGCTTAACAAAAATAGCTAATTCAGTAATATTTCTTGTCTCAATAACCTGCACACTGGATGCTCCCTAATACAACGTCTAGCGGTGAGACAACCTGTGAGGGGCAATCAAAGCTCGGGGTTTGAGTGGTCGCCAGGCAAAAGGACAAAACGAGCACGCCTATGACACGTCATGTAGACTGCTTCTTGCTTCGTACCTAAAACACTAGAGGAGACTCCTCTGATATCGACCCGGAGTGAACTCCAAGAGGTTGCAAGCGTCTTTTTCTGAAACCACGTAAACAATGGGCAAACGCGTTTATGACTAAAGTCAATCATCTGCATCCGCAGAAGGCAACGCGATCAGAATCATGGTATAAGGCTCGCTCGATCTCGGCTGACGCAAACGTTTTTGCACACCCCTCTACATCATTAGGTCTATTTGGAGATCTGGTGCTCAAGAATTTCATGGCGCTAATTTGAAAAAATCGATGGTTCATTTTTTACGAAAGCCTCTAGCGTTTACTTTGGGCATTCAACAAATATGAAGTTGGATCTAGATAGAAGACGGAGAGCATCACGAGACACTTCAGAACCTTTCAAAGAAGCCACCGACGAACCAGTGGGCCCTAGACAATGTGCCACCCCTTTTCAATCCATTTCTTCCCAACGATCTGTCATATTGCACAGAGGTGAGTCAAATTTGAATTTAACAAATCTTTGTTTCACCTAGAGAGCTCTTGGATGGCTTCTGATATTCGACCAACACTCACAACTTCTAGCTGTGATGAATGGGTCAGATCTTTGATACGTATCCTATCTGGCACAAGAGAAGATCCATCGATAGTGAAACACAGACGGGCCGGTCATATTATAAGGAGAACACGTGATAAATGAGAAGTGAGAAGAAGTGAGAAATGAAAGAAGCGAGCAATTGCACTCGAAAAGAGCTTATTCGTACTCGAACGGTTACCTAAACGATGAACCGACATATTCGTGGCTGATGTCAACTCTCTGCATTTGCGGTGAAACTGAATTTAGGAGCACGAAATGAGCTTTGCGGACGTTACCATTTTTGAAGCGGTCATCAGTGGTGGATGACGACTGAATGAGAGAAACGAATGCAAGATATGTTGTGACCCGCATTACTAGTGAAGACGGCCGTCCAATTATCAAAGTAACACGCAAATGGAAATGTTGATGGACAACATCGACTGAACTCAATTTAAATTCAACTGTCATTTGAAGGATTCTAGTGAAAAATAAAAGGTAAGACATTGGTATATTTCATTGTTGCCTAAATATTCCTTCAAGTTGAAATAGTCGCCATAGATAATTACTGTACGGACAGATATGCATTGTACGATGGTATGCACTGGCTGCTGTTTGTGTGGACAACAATCATCCTTGCATACTGGTCAGCTTTTTTATCACTTTAATTGATCTACTATGCAGATCCCAGTACTTTGAGCATCCATGTCGTTTTTTCGTCTTCATCTTAAACGTCATAAAATACCGGTCGTGCACGTTTCCTTACAATATTGGGAATAGACAGACTAGGGCATTTCATAGGTTGTTCGTTTTTGACAGTCGGAAAAAGTTTTGGGGTAGAAAGTCGGCTCCGCGCTGCGCCGAGCATCACAATCACTCTGCCACAGCAACCCTCCCCTAGACTGATTAGCATAGTTTATAAAACGGAATAATGAGATGGTACTGAGTAATGTCCTGACAAAGGAAGTGATTTCGGTAATGGAAAAGAAAATGTTGCAGTACTAAACCAGTGCTACTAACTATAACTTTTTCCGATTGTATATAAGGATTTCTGGTCAATATGGTATAGAGCGACTGCATTCTCACTTCGCCACAAGACGGAAGGGCGAAGAGGCTGATTCTCCATATCTGAATAAGTCTCTGATGAGGCTATCGAACAGAACTCTTTTCCAGTTATCACAAAATACCACTGATAGCAACACCTTACCTTACAGTTCAGTTGCGACGACCACCAAGTGACACACCGAGTAAGAAAATAAGACCTACTCAGTTTTTCAGCTTTTATTATCCATCATGCTAATGATATGGTTTAGCGATCTTTATCACTCAGTGATCTCCAACCTAGTGGTCGTTTCTGTAAGGTGCATCTTGCATATTTGGCTTCTACGGACGCATATCAAGAGTAAACCTTCAAATACTCTAAAAAGCTCCTCAACCAGAAAGAGAAGGAGAGAGAGACAGACAGGCACACAGATAGGTATAGACATGGCCTTTTTATATATACGAGCGCCTAATCGTGCTGAGTGTGCTTGCATATATGCGCATAGTATCACAGATGATTCAGTGGAAACCCTAAAATCAAGTGATTGGAAAATGGGAGAGATGAGCTAGTTCTCTTCCAACTCTACGGTCACCTTAGCAAATAAGCAGCAACTTAACTGTAAACAAAGAGCTTTATTTTTGAGCGCTAAAAATTTTCGCTTCGTGGACGTCGAGCGAGACCCTTGCTGAAAAATTTTTTAGACAACAGGATCCTTCCGCAAAAAACTGTATTTCTCTTACATGCCATCAAATATGAAGAGTCGCAAGAAGACGTATGAATTTTTGAATGTTGATGCATGACCGGATTGCAGTCTCATAAGTAGAAACTACAGAGTATTACAGTGGCTCAAAAATACCAATCATACGAGTATCGTACGATCAGCGGAAGGTAAACATCAGATTCAATTGTCTCAACTGAAAAAAATTACCTGTTGATCTTAATCAATCCGTGAGGAATACGAATACTCTCAACTTTATCAAGCATTGTTATCGCTGATTCAAGGCATCTCTGGATTATACAGTAACGGCAAGTGGTCTACTGACTTGTGGGTCAGTATTACTTTCCCTCTGGAGATGTCTAACATACCGATTTCCCAGATGTATGCAAGGAATGGTGAGCACCGAGCGTGGAGTTGAGCCCATGCCGATGTGGGGACTTCAGCGCACCTTTACATCACTTTTCCATATGTCTTATGTGCAAACCATGTACAGATTTTCCATCATCGACACATGCTTCGATACAAGAGGCATAGTAAGTTAATAATTTTTCATTGAACTGCAAAGAATTTCAACAGCTTCCCTGTTTATAAGCATGACTGCAAACACCATTATGGAGATATGTGTTGAACCCGACTGTTGGGACGAGACATGTAAAAATCAAAGATGAGAATAAAGTCGAGTTATAAATAATCACAACACGCAGAGCGTAAGCTCAATGGTACAACATCCATTTCGCTTAGAATGATCATAAAAATTGGTATAATATACAACATAATACGATATTTGCACAATGATATCACGGTGATAAGATGAAAACAACTAAATATTGTACATAATCCATGAGACGATTACGGACTTGAAAGGGCTTGTTTCTATCAGTTCAAGCTATATTTCTAACATAGCTGCTCGGCAAGATCTTATTGTGAATAAAAAAATTGTAAACAGCATTTTGCAACCACATCAGCGCCAAATTCCGATAAACATCAAGTGCTGTATTCACAATGGATGAGACCTCAGGGTTGATTTTCATGATGATCTGGTCAAGACATTTGTATCGAGCTAGATGCGCTTACAATGAACGTTGATTATACTTTTTATAGCAATTTGTACCTGAAACTCTGTGTTAGATTACCACACAGCACTTCGCATGACTGCTTAGCACTCCAATAAAAATTTGGCGCTATTGTGGAATAAGTGGAATAAGTGGAATAAGGATGAACCCGCGCTATCATAAATAAACAATATATTGTGCAACAAAATTAAAGCAATCATGGAGTCGACTCGTCAACTTATGCGGTATAAAGACGATACTAAAGAATAGTGGATTGCAATTTATGCAGTTAATTGAGGAAATAGCACGCTTTCCTAACTCTAGAAACGGATCAAATAGATCTTTAGAAGGTTTTTATCACGTGTTATTCATATTTTCCTAATAAAGCTTTCCCAACTTGAAGGATGAAAAGTATTATGTATGTCACAAACAACTCTCTTTCTCCACTTCTTCCGCTATGTCCTCATTAACTTGCAGTTGTTGCTTTTCTGACTGAGTACTGACGATATCGTTGTAGTATTCGGCTTTGTGTTTTGCTTCGTTGTAGTACTCATGCTTGCCTAATAGCTCTGAAAGAAACACTATAGAATCCAAAGCTAAGAGTGCTACAAGTGCAGGTCCCTAATTTATACGAATCTAATTTATTTATTTCAACATGAATAAAAAAGCTCTGGACAGATTGAAAAAGGATAGAGGACATACTGTAGGTCATCTCTACCTAATGCTCTACAACTGCTTCAGGTGCACCTAATATTTCCCAATTAACCAAACGATGTAGAGTGATGTACAAAACTTTTGCGTCAGTTGGGATTCGAACCCATAATTCACCCCATGCGGGGCGCGTACTCAGCCGTTGCACTGTCAACGCCCGTTTTGACACCACTCTTTCTACGCTACAAAGAGTCAAGGGTAGCTACTACCCACGCCAGACCATAGACGGTTGGCTTCTGACAGATAGGCGCCTTGTAGCGTAGAAAGAGTGGTGTCAAAATGAGGCGTCGGCAGTGCAACGGTTGAGCACGTGCCCTCGGATAGGGCGAAACGTGGGTTCGAATTCCACCTGACGCAAAAGTTCTGCACATAACTCTACCTCATTGGATATATTGTAATATCATACCACCACTAAAATTGCTCAAATGAAGAACATTTCTGTTAATGTTTTAATTCGTGTCACAGACCGAGAGAAGAAAAGCAATGATCGACACTAGCTAACTGATATATTAGTTGAATTGGGTCTACTGATGAGTACAATGATATTCCTTTCTCCTGCTCCGATGGACGAAAAAGGGTCTGATTTCCAGTTTCTATGATCAGTCATGGAAGAAACCATCTCAAAGTTGGAATTAATTCTATATGTCTTAGGTGTAATGCATTCTTCGTAGTTGTTAACCAACCTGTCCCTCCATTTTCGTTCACTACTACAGGTGTGTACATTGTGGCATGCTCACTTAATAATTTTGCATTCGGAATCAGATAATTACCATCGTCCATACCAAGCTCAGAAGGTCGTGCTGATGCTGCTGAAAAAAGTTCGATTACTGAAGGGATTTTGTAATGGTGTAACAATAAGTTTGTGTCCTTTGATTGACACTGCACAACACGACGTTTATTTGATAAATTTGGAGAATTCAAGTTCCTAATAACAGTCCAAAAAAGAAGAACTTAGCAAGATAAACGATAATGTTCATCAACAAAATCAAAAAGTGACGGGTAAACTAACGTCGTATCATTGGATCTGTTTGGTATCGATGTGAGCTCGTTGACTGCAATCGTCGCACATTTCGTGGAACAAACGCCTAATTCATTGTTTTCAATAGAAGATTCTTAGACTAGCTTTACAGAGTGGCAATATTTTCAAATCCTATCGATGATATTCTCATAAATTAGAAGTCTGTCGCTGATTTTTGGACAACGAGTCATTTTTGCTGGCTGTGACTCTTATACGTCCTCTTATCGCTAGGCTCTCAACTTGCAAGACTTATTTTATTAATTTTTTCTGACCATAAGGCATACCGTCTCAAAATCGGCACTTGGAGTTTCGGGGTTCTCACACATTTCAAAGTAGTTCAATGGATCTGTAAAGTCGTTATCCGTATCGTTCAGCAATTCTCGTAGAAGATCTCTCTGACATTCCGTTTCGATAAACGCCTGTGGTGTTGCTTGGTCCTGAAGTATATCATAAAAAAATTCAGAACGTGCATGATAATCGCGCTGTCTTAATACAAATTATTTTCAAGATTATTATCACGGTGCACTAAGGAAATGAGACATTAAGAATCACCTTAGCAAGTTCATCTATCACTCCTAATAACCTACCGCCATAGTCTACAATGTATTCTCTATAGATGGACACACCTCGACGTAAAGGTGAGGAATCCGACAGAAGTTTTGGAAACGCTCATGCAGCATAGTAAATGTCGGTCTCGATTCCGGGTTTGCCATCCAGCCTGAAGTATGAAGCCTGTGCACAGATGATTTCTTAGTAAACCTGAAATTTTTTTGCAAAAAACGCGAAAATCTTCCCGTAATGGAAATCAGTGGCGTGATACTTAGCTAAAACAAATATTTATGATGTTTGGTCATTGAACTCAGTAACTTCACGTAGTTCAACAACAAACTATTTTAGAGCTTGGTGAGAAACTAAAACACCTAGACTTATAAATATCAAGCGTCAAATGTGGAGTGAACAAGTATAATCAGATCACACTAAATGATAGCATGAGCAAAAATAGCTACTTACTTTCACTCAAAACTTACACTGCAATAAAACTTGATAAAGTTCGATCGAGCAGTTACTCGGTTGTGAAAGACGATTTCCGTCCTGGAGGAAATTCTTGATCGAGCAAATATCCATACCTTGGTACGGACTCTGCAATGAAAATGCCAGCAATCGGATGCGGACTTTATAGGGAGAACGATGTAGAAATCTCATAATAAGTGACAACACACTGAGAGATCTGAAGAAAGAAGTTGATTACTTCTACAGATTATTGCTGAGACAAACTACTTCAGTGACGCAATAAGTAAAGAAAAGACACCTTCTGCACACATAATGGCTATCTTAATGCTGCGGATCCGAGCTGTCAGGCAGTGTAAAGGTTAGTTAACAACCAAACGGGTGGAGAGTAAGTCTACCATTTGCTTGATTGATAGGTTTCCAAGACTATATTATACGTCAAATTTATCTACTTCCTCGGCCAATTTATAAATTGAGTATTAAAGGTGGTAAGTCACAGATGCTGTGATGCTGTGAGCTATATGGTATTATTAATGGCTATTTGGAATAGTCGTCTCTGTCGAAACATCTACTATAACGAAATTATAAAGGCTTCTGCATGGGAACCATGCCACTTAATACATTCTCGACAAGATGACCGACAGCGAATCTCACCGCTGTGCAAACCGTTCCAATTTCCATGCGAACCAAAGTCAGTATTTACTCAATAATTAGTAATCATATCTTTCGTTCCGAGTGTTTTCTTGAGATCACAGCTCCAATTTCAATATGCCATGAAATCATTTTTAAGCCACGCATGTCATGTGGTTCGTTAAGATGGGCTAACTTCCAGAGCCCGATAGTCGTGTTTCGACCTTGCGGTCTCGTCAGGTCGGGCAGTTGCCTTTTCTCGTCCTTTGCCTTATCACCAAACACAGAGTGTTGTGCACTCAATTGCTCTTGGCAGTATACTTACTTATGTACTTATCTATATTTACTTATCTAATATTTACTTTATTTATTTATCATATCTTTCGTTTCTATTTGGCGCAGTGATCAGAGGTGCTCTGTGTCGCACACGTGGTCAATGGTTCAATCTCGCACTCATGGCTCACCAAGCCATCCATCTCTCCGGAATCGGTAAATTGGTACCAGGCAAGTCTCAGACGTGTCTGAGAGGATAAGCAGCACTGACTCGGTTCAGCGGGAGGCCACCGCGAGTCATTGTAAAGGCCGGATATGCATTCAATCACCTCAAACGAAGTTAAAAATGGAAGTCGAATGCATGGCGCATCCCTTAGGAATTGATCAACGCCGAGAGCTTTATTTTTTATAATCCTTTATCTTTCGTTTCGAAACGAGGAAGGGTAACTGCCCGACTATGAGACTGCAATGTCGCACCACTTGTATCGGGCTGTATAAGTTAGCCCATCTTAACAGGCCACATGACATGCGTGGCTCAAAAATGATTTTATGGCATATCGAAATTGGTATTGTAGACGCCACAGACTGTTTCCTTAAAATGACTGTTCTGATATTCATGTTGTAAATCATAATTGTGCGTTTTTATGAAAAAAGTTCGTATCGTTTTGTACATTTTAGGCAAGATGCGAGGATAGCTTCAAAAAATGTGTATTATCTCTGAAAAAGGTTGAGTGTCGCGAATGTGTAAATATATGCTGTAGGGCAATAATCTTCTTTATTTTGTTTGACGAAACATTTTCTTCGTGAAACCGAAGGTATGCGGGATAGCGCAACTGTTATCAAACAACAAAGTAATAAGCAAGGCGCTGTTTCGATTTCTTTCTCTAATTTTTCTATTAATCAAATAACCAAGAACGTGTTTGCTCAGCTACCTTCATAGTTGTAAAGAGCGTCTCCTCGATCAGCATTCTACAACATTCAAAGAGAAAACGAAATCCTCAAGTAGGAACCAAAGCAACAGGAAAGTACTTGAAACTTTTGTGGAGGTTGAATGCCAGGAAACTATTTGAAATATGAGCTGGTATCCACATAGTGATTTTCTTACCAACGAGACAAGCTTGTAGTCGCTTTTACAAGCTTCGTAGATCAGATAATCAACAAAAAACTAACATAAGAACGTGATTGTGTACCTGGCCAAATGTTAGTATCTCCCAGCACGTCACTCCGAACGCCCACACGTCAGTACGATGAGTGTAGCTTTGGTCTTTCAACGACTCCAACGCCAGCCATTTTATCGCCACCTTGAAAGACCTGTCTATTTGATTTATTTACAAAATAGACCAGTTCTTCCTCTTTCCAAGTATCTCAATATTCAGCGAATAGTCATAAAGCAAGTGAAATCCTAATTGTGAGCTACCTTTCCTTCCATGACCTTCACTTTCTCTTGGCCGTAGTCGAGAAGTTTAGCAAGCCCAAAATCAGTCACTTCCACGTGATTGTGTCTTTTGACAAGCACGTTTCTCGCAGCAAGATCACGGTGAATAACCCGGTGCTCATACAGGTACCTCATGGCCTGTAGAGAAATATGCACTACAAAGAGATATGTAGATCAACTTACTTAGAAAACAAGAATTCATAAGTGTAAAAACCCGGCAACGAGATGGTTTGAAAATTGTGCTAGCACGACAGAAAAGAGAGAACACATTCGATCACAACAGCAGCCAACATAATGCGAATGTACTTTTTTAGATTTATTAACTTTGGACGGAGGCGTTTCGCCGCTGCTTACGCATGATAGTGACAAAATCAAATATATCGCTTTTTGCTTTTAGGTATTGTATTATGTTGCAATTTGTTTGTTAATGGCCGACATAATCTTCATTTTTGCTTCTGTTTTGTTTTATGTATATGTGATAGTGATGAGCTCATGATTCACAAAGCACCCACTGCCAAAAAAATGAAAAATACGTTGTTTTTATAAACTCAATTTTCCGCAAACCACAGCAGGCGTTCGGTGCCCAAAATGGAAAACTAGAAGAATGCAAAAGCAGAGACACTTCTTTTGTTTACTATAATTTCTAATATTATCTGAATCTGACTTACCGACGATATCTGATAGCAGTATAGTAGTAGATCCTTGCCACAGAGATGCGCTTTATGCTTCTTCAAAAAGCCGAGCAAATTTCCTAATGGACGCAAGAGTGTGACCTATAAAAGAGCCATGGTATTATTCAATAAAATTCTTTGAAAATGGTTCAAATGATTACCAATTGGATTCCTTCTTCATGGAGGCAAATACCGACAAGGCGAAGGAGGTGTTCATGACGAAGCGACGACATTTGCATAGCCTCGTTCAACATTTCTGTTTCCTTGAATGGAAATTGCCAAGCACGTTATTCTCGTGTAGATTTTCTACCACATCGAATCAAGAGGTTTAAAATAGAAATTAAGTAGTCAAAGCTAAAGCATTGAAAGTGCAATTGTTCCTACCTCTTTGCCTGAACGCGTTCCTTTGACCAGCTTTATAGCGACTGGTACCTTGATTTTGCCTTTGCCTTTCGGAAACCAGAAACCCTGAAAATAAATGTAGTATCTTCTAAAGAGTAAGTGATGCATTAAACGAGTGTTTGGAGATTTGGTAAGAATTTCTAGCAACAATCCATTACGTTTCCCCTCAACGACAGAGTACGGTGTGAAGTATAATCACGAAAGCTCTTAAGTGCGAGTAAAAGTATGAATTTCAGGGCTCGTCAAATTGCCCATTATCCCGTCGGAGCCCTCGCTGTGCCTTTCTCTTAGCCGTGTTTTAAGCTATTCGGTTATGGAGCCCCCGGAAAGGGTGATTGAAGGTCTGAACCACCTTGGACTTCTAGGTTTTCCTCGTATCCCAGCACTCGTATTGCCAGTATGAAATAAGAATTCTGGACCGTTACAGTGCTTAGATATCTCAGAAGTTCTATGGGTGAGCGGATGATACGACGAATGATGACTACTGAGAAAGTGGGACAACATCATCAAATGGAGCTGATCATTTTCAATCACTTTTAGAATGAATAGATTTTTTATGTGAATATCGACGAAAAGGAATTAGGACAGACAGTATTAGCCTCATGCAAGCAATAAGCGAATCATAAAAGCGCCAAAAAATCAGAATTATAGAAAATGTGGTGCAATGTTTCCAAAGTCTTAATGACATCAATACTTCAAAGTATGAGGTCATAATATAATATGAGGTCACAAATATCGAGTAATTGAGCCACCGATGAGTTCCAAAAGTTGAATAGCTGCGTAGAAACAAGGCGCAAACATAATCATATGTCGCGCAGCGGAGTTTCGGATAACAGGTCAGCATTGCCCCCTATTGAGCGGTGATAATGGAGAACTTCATCACTTTTTGAGGCAGAGAAAATCTCTCAGGTAACGACAATCGTAAGAGAGCCATGCCGAAACCACGGTTTCGGTTGTATAGCATTACGTAAGCATCACAAAATCATTCGTATATTTTATTACTAACCGCATATACAACTCCGAATGCTCCAGCACCCAACTGCGTTCCTTTAGTTTGTAATTCACTGGCGGTTATCAGATTCACACGACTCATATTTGATCGAATAGATGGATCTGAATGAGATTGCTCCACCCACTCAAGAAATAGTACATATTGGAGCGTGAAAGTAGAGCGCATTTGTAGTGAGTAAAAAATTTAGTGTCGAAATTTACTGATATTGTTTATTTTGAGCAAACAAAATTGAAGCGTTTATCCTTCAGTTTGGTATCTCTTTATCACAAACCATACCTAGAAGAAACCGTTCTGGGCGAGGATCAGAATCTAGTGAGCTTCTTGTCATAAATGATGTAAATCCAGCGCATGATGCCACGCCGTGGACTTAGAGACATTTGTCACTTGCAGTACTCTTTTGCTGCGCTTCTCTTGCAGACCCGCGTATGTAGGAATTTATGCACGCCGTCTTGAATGAGCTACGAAAGTGACGTTTCATCAAAGCCCCGGAGCTTTTCCCACTACTGGCTAGATGGAACACGTGTGGGTGAAAGACGAATCGACACCTCCGACACTTCGACGGGAACTTCAATCCACGAATAACGAGAGTTCCGTTGTTTGATTGTCTTATGTCGGTTTTTTTTTTCTTGTAGGACGATCACATGAAACTTGATGAGATTAGCGGCCGCAAGAAGTGCATAAACGCCGGCGTCTGAGAGACTATCCTGGTGTTAAAAGTGAAAGCAAGAACTAGTCTGTATGGCGAGTCGTGGGCTTGTCTGTTTTGTTCTTCACCAGTGACGTTCCGTTTAACCTAAGATTTCATCGCCTCTTACAAGTCGTCTCATCACCCGACGTCATAGACGGGAGCCCCAGTGTGCAGGGTAGGAGAAGGGAGGCAGAGAACTTTTTGCTGGATAAGCCGACTTTTTCCCTGGAGTCCCGAGGTCAGAGCCAGGGTCTCCCACAGATCGTCGCCACACCAGGCAACCGTCGATCCTTGAGGATCAGAAGGAGTTCAATACCTTGCGACTAGTGCTGAGACGATAGTCACTGATGGTACGGTTTACTCCTAGTTAGGTTTTTCGGGTAGAAACGCCGGACTCCTTCTCAGCTTACTTGGGTGGCCTTGCTGGGGGCTAATCTATTATGTGTTTGCAATCGATACCCAATAACACCTCCCACCGCAATGAGGCGATAAATCATTGGGGAACGACTGGTTGTGGAGAAAATCCATCCGTTTAGTTCAAAAGTAGACTGAATGGAATGAATTTTCACAATGTGCATTCAGTTTTCTTTTCAAAATTAACTTATCAGTTGATTTATATACAAAAAATGGCCTAAATTAGTTAGAAAGATAATGCATTTGCTTACCGATTGGTGTCATCTCTGGTATATCCACATAATTACTGATCTGTTCCTTCAATAATTTTCTTTTGAACGTCCTACATCGTATGCATACGATCTAAATGTATTTCAGTGGAGAACCAACCTAATTGGACCCAATAGCTCCTATTATGAAAATCAAGTTTCTAATGAATACAGCCACACAAACCAGCATAGAAATAACTAAAATTGCAAACACGGTCGCAAAAATCATAGCGATCATTCTCGAGCGTTTCTCACGTTCTTTGTTCAAATCAACACGATTGCACATTCTAAGCTCGTCCAAAAAAGGAAATTCTTCCGGACATTCAGCCAAACACACCTAAAAACCAGCGAATCGTTTTTGAGATTAAAAGCATTATGATTAAGTTTCAAGTTCAATAATTTTATCAAAATTCGAATATCCCCAAACATAAATTCTGAACTGCACTCTTCGTTGCACTCCAGTGTCCTTCATTCCACAAAGAATGTGGGATAAGAAGGCGTGTAGCAAAATTGCTTCGATGAAACAAGCGGGTAATGTGGATTAGTTTGAATTGTAATAATAAATATGTTGAGTAAAGAAAGCTCACATTCGGTTCTCCTTGAAGTGTTGCGAACATGCATTGAGTACACTCAGACTCTGATGGTCCAGTACAACCGTACCCTCTATCGCACAAATGGTGGCAGCTGCATAAGTAATTTTCACTGCTACTTTTTTTGTTCCCATTTTTACTGGCAAAGAACCCTAGTAACAAATACACTAAATTACAAAATTGCTCAAGAAATTTTAATTTTTGGAGTCCAAAAAACTTTGGCTGAAGAACTTCTCGCACAAAGATTTTACAGAGCAAAACGTTGTTGATATTGAAGAGATTTTATGGAAGGACATCGTAAACGAGCATACTTTACGTTGTACCGTCGTGCCTTCGTTTATGAAAAGCTACGATCAAATTTGGCTTTTAGAGAGTGAAAAAAATTTAACCTTTTGCAGATCCCAGGTTGTGTTCCATTTCGAGGAGATGCCACGTAATGTGAGTCTAAGCATTTATCGAGGCATATTGAGTCTTTAGTCATCTCATTTGCATAATCTGAAATAAGTAGCGGAAAATGTAACGTTTATATTCAAAGTGTCAATCAAGTAAATTTTTGGAAACGGAATCATTTTTGGCCTTTCCTGATAAGGAGGAATCAAAGAAAACCGACCTCATTCGCTGGAGAGGAAGTTCTCACAGGAGGGTTAGCGATCATTCGAAAGCTGAGACTTGAGGCTACAGCCCTACTACTCCGGTTTCTCAAACACCCCTTTATAACGTTGTAGCACTCAGATCAAAAATAATGCTTCACACTCGCCCTTCGCCTTCATTTTTAACACGCGAATAATTCGCTGGAAGCCGAAAAGCATATCAATGAGTAAAGAAATTTTCGTAGTATCTTAGTGAATCGTTTTCTGCAAAGTTTCTTCCAAAGCGGAGGAAAAATTCCCAATTTTAAAAGATTTTATCGATAGTCTCTCCACGCCCCGCCATTTGCTACGCCACCTGCCACGGCCGCCACCTTGTCGAATAGTCAGTGAACAGTCTGCCGAAAATTCAAAACTCGATCTTATTTTTCCTGTCAAACCGTATTTCCAGAAAATAAGCACATCGCTAGGATGAAAGCATTACGCTATCAGGCGGATACTAATAGTCTGAAGGAAGAACTCTTTCCGGCGCGGCTTAAAGTACAAATCAAAAGGCCAGAGAAGATCAAAAGATCAAAGGAACTTTTCAAAATCAAACACATTTTTGAGTTATTTGAAGCTTGTGCTATAGTTTGAGTACTAGCACTCTCAGGAAGGAGTTTTTTTCAGCGAAATACAGGCGATATAAGATAAAAACAAGGGATTTTACAAAATATGATTTTATCTTGAATGTAACGGAGTCATAAAGGGATGTTTTGAAAAACCGACGACGTGGATCTGTAGCCTCCAGGTTCAGCTTTCCGATGGTTACTATCACTCCTATGAAAAGTTTTTCTCCAACAAACCAGATCGATTTTTCATTTGTTGCCTTTTAATCAGAAGAAACCCTTTTTTCTTGAAGCCGTCGTCTCTACAGCTTCTGTGATTATTGTTACTTTATTCAATTAATCAGGTAATTAAACTGTAAATAGAACAACATGCAATTAAAATGAGAAATCCTAATGAAGAATTCCTAAAGTGCTTGCAAATCGAAACACATCAACAACCTTTGCAAATGCATCCGTTAGCGATCGAGTTCCTACCGGACGAGGTGCATCCGACGCACTCTTCATCGCATGGAACACAGTGCTAAAACTGATAGCAAAATTGCTGCAAAAATTCTACTTTTAGTGCAAACTGTTTAACAATGTAAATACATGTTTTTTCGATCGATTGACAAAGCAGTTACATGGTAATTATATGTCTGACTTGGGGCGGATCTGGCTCAGTGGTTAGAGCTGCTCTACAACACAACGTGACCGTTGATTCAATCGCGTGTTCTGGGCTCATGAAGTCTCTCTACTCACTTCGGGAGTTCCGAAATCGGTACCAGACATGCCGAGCTGTATAGGTGCCGACCTGATGCGACGAAAGGCTACCGCGAGTCAAGACCAGTTATGTATCAAATTATCTATGACGAAGCTTAATGAAGTCAAGTACTGGCGCATCCCTCAAGGATTGATCAATCTTCGAACGCTTTGCTCTACATCTCTTAAACTCGGAGACGAAAAGTCTATGAGAATCGCTCCAGAGCTGACACTCACAACAAGTTGAACTCCACTTATTGACCGAGTCGATGGATAATGTCCCTTGACGTCACGACATGCCTCATGCATTGATGGGGAGAATAGGCATCGAATTACCTAAATTATGTTAGGTCGCTTTTGAAACGTCAAAGATCAATGAGTTTTTAATGTACCTCGTATTCACGTGACACCTGAGCATATAAGCACTCACTACATCCGCCAGGTCCTAGATGGTCTCCTGGACCGGTACATCTAAATGCCATCGCCAATTTACAAAACACAATCCAAGGGTTTTCCTATGTAGATAAGTCTTACATATGAATCAAGCCAATTATTGATTATCGATAAAACATGAAGTTTTGTATAGAATCACTATCAAATGTGTAAAGTTTACTATTTGGCTTCTTTACACGGGATAGGCCTATACTTCTCCGGGGTGATAAACATGTTTGCCTACGGCTCACAGAACACATAATCCGAGGTATGAAACACTCAGTTTACGCAATAAAATATTTTTTGATCATAAATATGGAGTAGCCAATTCTGGTGATTTGATGAGGATCGAAAATAATAGTTCTCGCTCATTATGCCAGTAGTGGCTTTTCGGTAAAGCTCAGAAGATGTCTCAGATTTTGATCATCTAGGAAATTCATAGACTAAGAACAAAAAGTAATAGAATAATACAAGACATGCAAGAGACGAGAACTAATTTACACCAGCACATCTAAATGACCATAAGGTAACGCCAAATCCTATGAAAGACTGAAGGAGGAACTTCGACTACCACTGATCAATTTGTAGAATTCTATCTTCCTACTGATGTTGAGTGATCTGCACTCGAACGAGAGCCGAACCCGCGCCTTATTCTATCGAGTGAGCGTCAGGTCCACTGCACTACCGGGACTCTTGCACTGCTATCACTTTTTCTTCGATGCGGAGTGTTCATACTGTCGGCCTTATAATTTACTATATTCGTAATTTTACACAATATTGTAGTTGAATGAGATTTCAAGGCATTTTGCCGTAACGCCACTTTATTTCAACGTCATTTATAAACACTACCTGAGATTGGAGCAACTCTTGTGACATGGTTTACATTGTTTGTTGTATTCGTAGTGATTGGCTCCGCAGTTGGCTAGACAGATAAGCTCATCATTGGTTTGCAGTTGAACATTCCGACACGAAGTACAGTCCCGCTCAGATGGACCTACACTACATATAGCGTTAGCATGTGTGCACTTTGAGATTGTATAGGAATATAATACCTGAACATGTGAGGCACTCTTCATAACACGGTAAGCATTGTTTTGTGGTGTAATCTTGGTAGAATCTGGAAAAGAAATCTTTTATACAGATCAGTATAGCGTGTACCCAGTCTTAAAGACAACGCAAGACATCAGTAAAAGCTGTTTTGTAAGAGTGAAATGCCTGAAAAGGTTGATCGGTTTCTGTCTTTCCATTCTGGACCGTAAAGACGTTCTAATGTCCCTACGTGAGTAAGAGTCCTTTAGGATTCGCAATTTTGACTTACTTCCAAAAGTTGCCTTTCGTAGCCGATAAATTCGCTTTCTTTTTTCTTTTCTAATACTGATCAATAGAACCATTGTCTCAAAGAAACAGCAAGCCCTACTCTTGCAAGGTGTACATAGAAATCCCGCTCAAATGACACACTCCTTTAAGACGGTTCGCAACATGTCGATATATGATTTCCTCACAATTAAGCGACACACATCAGATTTACTAGCGACACTCCACCAAGTAGTCTTCTCAAGTCACAAATACGATTACACATCAAGTATAATTCAGGCCTATGTAATGTCTAGTATGATGGCAGTGATGAGAATAGCATAGAAAAGTAATTAGGGTCAAGTCTTTATGTGACGGAAGTCTATTACCAGCTGATTCCGGAGCAGAATGATTCTTTGATCGATGGGAGAGACATTGAATAGACAGTAAGTTGATCAGCGTTTCCTCCAGAACATTTACTTAGACATCCCATTGATGAATTCATTGCAGAAACGATTTGAAAACTCGAGAATATGCAAGAATCAAGACTTTCCAACGTCATTCGTTAATTTTTCGGCCCCACTTGCTTAATAAGTCTAACTCGGCATTTCTTATAGAGCTGAAACCATTCGCTTGTAACAATTCGGACTACTTTCACCAAGCCTCGGCATAAGTCAAAATCGTTGGCTAACACCTTGGATTTTTTTTTTTGCTTTCCTCAAAGCCGCCAAGATAATTATATGGGGAGGTCATCGGTGTGTTATAACGCACTGTGCCTTTTTTTTTCATAGTGCGTCATAACACACCGCTAATCTCTCCCAAGATTTCGCTCAGCTGCTCTGAAGATGGCGAAATCGTCGAAACGTTAGCAATTGACTTCGAAGGGAGAAGTGCGAACCTCGGGCAATTTCTATGTTAAAAAAGGACAGTTTGTGAGATACCCATTTGTAGTTCAATCAAGTATGGATTGCGGTCATCAGAAGAATAAAACTAGAGGATGAAGCTCCCGACGTTGATAAATTCCTGAGGGATGCGCGTGCATTGGTCTTCAATTCTTAATTTCGTTTGAGGTGATTGGATGCATATCTGGCCTTTACAATGACTCGCGGTGACCTCCCGCTGTACCGAGTTAGTGCTGCTTAATCTCCCAGACAAGTCTGAGACCAGTCTGGTATCAATTGATCGACCGCGGAGTGATGAACGGCTTGGTGAGTCATGAGCGCGAGATCGAACCATCGACCACATGTACGTCGCAGACCCGTTCTAACCACTGCAACATATGCGCTCCTATCAGTGATGACGCGCAAACCAGAACGGATGCATAACAGAACCCGTACTTACCCTTCCTCAGGGCATTCCTTGACGCAAGTTTCATTGAGTTGCCAATAGCGACACTTCGTGCACATAGTCGGACCTCGTCCCCAGCATCCAAGTGCCGGATCACATGTCTCGTCACAGATTCGATGACGTTGCTCTAAATGCCTCGTGACATATAATTAATGATAATAGCAAGGACAATAGAAGACAAGGGAAAAAATGAGTAACGATGGTACGGCTTCTGATTTCTCAAATGAATACTCGCTGGGAAAGATTGAAAAATACAGCATTTTATCAAATATCAGTTTTTAAAAGCGTGGGTTAGCGTACGGAGCACGTGGACAACAAATTTGTATGCACCATATACGACATATGATGTGCGGCGAAAAAGGCTATGCAGCTTCTCTTCACTCATAACCCTTCAAGCCTTCCTTAGACATCTTCGTCTTCGCTTTTTCGATCTCAACATTTCTATTCACATCGCACTGTTAACGTTCTCTTGAGCACACACAGGATTGCCAATAATGGGATTTGTTAAGCAATGACTGATGTTTTAGCGGTTTCATCTTTAGTTTTTCAACTTCATGGACAACACGGATTAGGCAAGGCAATTGCACCTGAGATTAACTCCACTTTGTTGAATGTACTTGACTGTTTATGTAGAAGTGGGAAAAAATCTCAGTCCAAATCAGTATATTAGTATCAAGATTAGCGAAAAAGAGCAGAAAAAGTACACTCATGGTATAAAAAATCGAATTTGAATAAATCTGAATATAATAGGTAAAAACGAACGGTTGATATTCATATCCCCGGTCAGTAAACCCTCTAGTGACTTCTTTCACTTGACGCCACGTGTAAATAGTACATCTGCGTCTCCTCTATGTAAAGTGTTGGGTTCCCCAAGGAGGACTGGCTAAGAAGAACGGTACTGTTTAACTGATGAGGCTACCAAGGTCGAAACACGTGTATTGCACCGTAGAAGTCAGACCATATGCATGGCTTGGAAATAATTTTCAGGTATAATAGGTAATCTAAATGAATAGAAATAATAACTTATAATATAAACAATATAAGACATAGTCAAGCAGAAACATGGGAATATTGTCGACTGACGACTGAGAGGGGGGATAGTGCAGTGGTTTTATGCAGGGCACCAGCAAACAATGTGATAAGCAAACGGGTAGGTCGATACCCCTCCCCAATACTCTCGCAGTCAATGAACGGACGTCCCTGGGAACGCCTTAGTTCGGCTACTTTCAAGATTGACTGAAGAATCGTCTCAACCAGTATTATAGCGGCATTCGTAAGGGAGACGAAATTTTCAAGCGGCAAACAAAGCAATAAGTGCCCGAAGACTTTTGCAGTAGGATGAATACGGTGAAACGAATCGAGTGCAAAAAGTGCTAGGATCCGTACAGCAAAATTGTCATTACGGGTTGTGTTGAATAAAGCATAAATAATTAAATGCTGACCACATTTTCTGTCCATATTCTTAGTGATAAGCGCTTGTGCATTTGATGCGATAATTTTGTCCCATTTGATTGTCTGAGCATAGCACAGTCCATGATTTTCCGTAATGATCACACTACCGGCTTTAATCTTCTAAAAAAATCAATAACTAATGTAAAATTAAGCAGAGATGGTCGAGAGAAAATGTCACGATATGACAATACCTTTAATTTTCGCAAACCAAGTTGTTCAAGGTTGTCGTTTTTATTTATTGCAAGAGCAAACTTAGATCTGAAATGGACTATTCAGATTTACTCTACAAATTAGATCAAAGCTTCAAAAAGAGCCGTATTTCTACTTTTTTCGTTACCTCATGCATTATATCGAACAGGTAACCATTTATGTAAGCTACTTATTATATTGTTACAGACCTAATTAAAAAACTTCAGAATTTCCCTATTGCATATTAAGTGTGTAAAAACACAAAAGAGCAAAATCTGCTTACACCAATGTCACCAGATTTCAGATGTTAGATGTTGTTTTCTTCTTTGAGAAATAGAACTTTTAACTGACGTCACCAGACTGCGCCCTTCGATGAATTCGAGATTCTCGAGGAACGACAGATTTCTCGGCGAAATCGTTTGTGTAGCCATCTGCACATACTCGGAGATCATTCGCACACTTTTCAGTATATTTAAATCATCTCGTGTATAACCATCCGCAGACCTACAATCTGATCTGATTATGCATGTGTCCCAGAAATTGTGCATCAATATTTGGGACAGGCACTCGCAGTTTATTCCATTCTAAACAACGTACACTTAATTACATGTCATCAGATTTTCTTGGTGTGAAAGAACATTTCAATGAGAATATAATGCCAACATTAAGATTCGTGTATATACTCCAACAGCAATAAAGATTGAAGATGCATTCATACTCACCTCATTTTCGAGTCCTGTATATCGATGAAGCCATCAATTTCTTCGCATCCTGTCAAATTTCGCAAAATTGAGCCGGTCAATACTTTCGTCACTTGGCATACTAAAGATATTTCTGTCATGCATTTTCGAGTGACCTCTTCATGTTGTTCTTTTCTTATCAATGTGAAAATTAGGTGAAAAAAGGGTTTTGAGTAATTATCTTTGTTTACGAAATTGGTTGACTAATGTACCATCATGTTTCTTTAATGCTGATTTGTGAAATCTTCAAGACAGTGGTATTCAGATAAATCTGCAGTGCACAACTTTTCAGAACATCGATCTGTTGTTTTAAAGAAGAGTTTACATAAGATAGGTAAGATATTTGTATGTATTGGTCTGATTCTAACACTCTAGCACTTTACCTCAGCATTTGAATATGTGTACATCACTGTGAATGAATAAAATATTTCTTTTGGATTTGAGTGACTGCATCGAAGAACTCTTCAAAGCACTGTAGAAGCCAGCGATGGAATGATCTCCGTTTCTTAAGTCAGTATGCCATCGCTTAGAGGGACCACTTCTCTGCCAATGAAGAGGCATGCGATGGCTGATACGTACTGTGAAGTTTATAGTCGTTATTCTAGCTAGTCATGCTCACTGATTCAAATGTGTTGCAGGGTTATTCGTTAATTCAATCCCTGAGGACCTTTTCTTGCACCCCGTTAAGTCCTCACTTCTCCAAATGGACGACGAACTGCGATACCACCACAGCGAGGTGGCTCTGGAGTGTCACCAGTGCGCAGACCTCTTCGTTCTTCTCCTACTGCAGACAAATATGCTCCCATATTTCTACCTTATGAGTAAACTCTCTACGGGTATGGTGTATCTACTTCTTCCTCCAAGCAGCACCTAGTAAGGTTTTAGAGTTTGAGACCCGACGCTAAGCATCACACTTAGAGTGACCACTCAGATACACATGTAGCCAATGCGAGAATGTTTCAGTAATGACTACATTTGGTGGAATTACGAAGAGTGCTAATGCAGTTTACATGTTAAACGTGTGGTTGTTTGTATTGACGGTTTTACGATTTAGGTTATATTTAATAAGTGTTTATTATTTGGATATAAGATCGTGAAAACAATAAATTGTGCATAAAACAATTAGTTATGGGCAGTGACAAGTGAGTACACCGTAGGTGATATGTTTAAGTGTGAACTCACTGTGTGAATAAACATTCATAAACACCCAACTCGTTCACGGGGAGTGATTATAGCCTACCAAATGCAGATGTAAAACCCTAACTGATTTAGGAAAAGCTGTCCTCTCCGTGATTTCTCATCAATTGATTATTTGCAGCAGACTTTACATGGAGAACAAACTAAACCCTTTTGAAGCGCATTGATGAATGCTCACTTTGCGATTAAACCATTCTGAACAAGTGTCCCCAGTGACCTACCATCTTATCAAGACGAAAAACCCTTTCTAAGCGCTGAAAATCATTGTTTCTGTAAGGGCACTCTGCGCCTGTTCACATACTATACTGTGTAAACTGCACACTCCCTTCAGCAGCAGTGCTCTTTCGCCTACAATGAACCCGTCCAAAAATTAGTTTGTCATGGATATATAGATGAGAAATTGCTAAGAAGAGATGTTTCCACGGACGACGCATAAGGTAGCACACTCTTGAATTTCGCTAAGCATTGAGTACAAGAATCCCAGACAAATCTTGTGTGCTCTAGAGTAAAGCGTTCGAAACGAATTGCAAGGATTACGTTTCATGTCATCTCCAAAGTGCTAATGATAGTCACATATGGGCGGACATCAGGAAAATGATAGAAATCAATTAGCGTTGTGTTGAAAGGCAGTAGTAAATCACTAGTAATCATGTAAAAAACATCGACAAATTGATTTAGGTTACCTTTAGGACAGATTCCCTTACACGGTTCACATGTGCGTGATTCCCTCGTCATGTCATGGTGTGATCCTTCAGAACAATGACGAACACATGCATCTCGTTCTATCAGTAGTTCTTCTACAACGAATTTCGTTAGTGTCACTGCTGTGTAATTCAATCTTTTTTAACTAATATAAACACATCTGGAAATGTAACGACGCAATAAAATCTAATAAATTTGTAGATTGATCGGTTGAAATTATAGTGCTTACACGACTACTAGCATGATTACGCAACCATTGATAACGTGCACAATTTCATTGCATTATATGCTCTACAAAGAAACTATTGCTTACACCGTCAAGTAAATTCTTGAAGTGTTACAACCGTTTTCCATTAACTTCGCGAAGAATAATCAAGACTTCTATAGATTACTGAGCTGATATGAGATTCACAAAAAAATTTATTCGGCTAATCATGCACATTCGTCTTCTTCAGAGCTCTGAAGCTCAGAGCTCTGAAGAAGACGAAAGCGCCAAATGATCATAGTCTTGGTAGAACTCTGAGTGTAAACACCGAATAATCTAGCATTCTTTAGGGGTTACACTGATCAGTTGTCGTTGTCCATAGACATCCTTACATATCACTCAGAAAGCTAAACATTTATAGAAGATATACATGCAAACTCTTCTCCAATCTATGTGGAGACGAGAAAACAATATTTTTCTCCAGTTTCAACGCCATCAGAATGTTGCACTGAGGATACTGCATCAATAGGTATACCAGTTTCCGATATGACTTGATGAGCACAGGTTTTGTACTTTGGGCGCACTTATCTATTCAGAAGAATTGGTGGCACAATAATGGTGATGCCGATCATCACGTGCATGATGCTAGTCCGACGCTTTCTTAGAGTTACTGGTTTACTTTCTTCCCAAGTGGGAGCACTCCAACTCACGCCATTTCGGGATTCCAGGCAAAATTGACTCCAGCTGTATTCAGCTAGGCTCACAAAGATGTACCACAATCCTCAAGGTAGAACTGACTAACAATCTTTTCAGATTGCGAATCAATTTCATCCTTCCAACCTTTGAAGAAGGCGAAAGCGTCGAAACGCCAGCCATTATTATAGCATATCTCGATAAGGTTCATTGTTAACATTTCCACGTTTTGTCATCAAAAAACACGGAATTAAACAATGCCGAGGGTTACTGGTAGGCCCGTTTTGTGGATATACGAAGTATTCTGCTCCACATAATCGTTGTGAATGAGACTCTCAAAATAATCAGTAAATAATGATATCATCTACTCAACTTACTTGGACATTCAGTAACGCAATATCGATCATACATATAACGTCCTTTCGGATTCGGTATTAACATGCCTCGTTTCTTATCGTGTACCATCATTGGAGGACACTGATGCACACATGCACCATCAAGACTAAGTTGCCGACATGCCTAAAAATTAGATGAAGTACTCGTGGTGTCATTATCACTTCAAAATGCTGCTGTTCTCGTTGTTGTTGTGATTTTTGTTGCTGTTGTTGTTGTTGTAGCTGTTGGCGTTGCTGTTGTCACTGTTGCTGTTGTCATCGTCGTCTTTCACTTACCACGCATTGATGGGCATCACGTCCAGTACATCCAGCAGCACACGCCTCATGACAGCATTCATATTCAGACGAGTTTACTGGTAGAAAACATTGACGAGATGAACACTTATCACCGCAAACCGATCGATACTCTAGGAAACAATCAATACTTTGAAAGATTATCGAAAATCCGATCGATTAAACGTTTGGGCTTGGTACCTTCTTGGCAATATTTTTCTTTTCCGCTCCAACAATGTTCACATCCTGTACACGTTAGCAGTTCCGAATTACATTGTCGGAATGCTGAGTCGGATGTTATGAGACGATTTGCAGCGTCGTCTTCAAGTAGCTGAAAAATGTTAACTTGACTGCATAAAAATTATCTAGTTTTTTTTTTTGGGGAACATGGCAGAATTTTGAAGTGAATTTTTTTCTGGCAGCGTTAATAAAACTGAGACGAACACGAAAAAGAAGAAAAGAGTCAGATAGAGATATTTTTTGCATGCTCCGTGTTTCCTATAAGATTGTCAACAACTTATGACGCTTTTGAGAAGAGGAGTGCTTCTAAATACCTATTCATAGCGTTTGTCACTGTATTTAGAACATTCCGTGCTTACTAGCACTATCTTAAATTTTCTTTGGAGATGTTTAGACGATTTACAGCCTTTCACAAACACCCACCTCATTCCAGTTCACTTTTGATTGAAGATAGCACAAAAATGTGCTGTTCTCAATTCGTACGTTTCCCTTGTGAATAGCTGAAAACATGTACTGAAGTAAACTTGAGAAAACGGAATTTGACGTTTGGATTTTGCGCCATAAACGTAGTAAAATAACTTTCTAGTTTTATCGTTATCTCTATCGGATAATGCACTATTATAAATTCAGAAACAAAGTATTATGTACTTTCTTTTTATCGATTCTTCATTCAAAGAAAGGACTTATTAGAATCCTCAAGGCTACAACATAAACTACACCCTGTAATAGCGAGATGAAATCTCATTTAGAAAAAACTTTGAAAAGTGCGAAATATGTTATCAGATTATATTGCTTTAAGCGAGGTTCAAAGAAACAGTCGAATATGGAAGTAAATTCTCAAGCATTAAATGCATGAGACATAAAATCAATTCCACATTACTCTAACTTCATTCACAATACATTTTCTTTTTTATTTTCTTGAATTGTGGAGGTCAATTCACATTCTTCTCCGCTAACGAACCAACATTACAGGAGAAAAGGTTTTACATCTGCACAGTTTTTCTTGATAGATCATCGAGGTTATTAGAACACTTATTTGATTTATTTGATTTACTGCTTGCTGATGAAGTGAAAGCACGGAGTGGTTACGAAAGCAACTCAATTAAGAGTCGAGCTCAAAACTTTGATCACTACCTAAGCTTTTCAAATGACTTGTTATGACAATCTCAAAACAACTGGGAACTATTGAACAATGTCGATGTTAGCTGAAATGTCGGTCTTGCCCTTGTCATGTTTTGGAGCTTCTCAAATACATTATCTTGCATAACGTTTGGTTAATTATATTGTTAAATTGCCATGAAAAAAGTGCTATTTTCTTCGTAACACTGCACGAATTGGTGCAGCTTCAATGGAGAACGGCAATTTCTTTGGACTAATACAATTTTGAATAATGTTTGTGCATAATACTGAGAGGATTCTGAAAATGATATAATTTTATTCGATGAAAAAAAATGACTGAAAAAGTTTGTATGTTCACACACCTCGTAGTTTTGGCATACGTAGTTCTTTTAATTCCATATTACTGCTTAACGTCAACGCAGCACTATCATCAAGCAGATCGTCACCCCAGATTATTTTCAGATTTGGAAAATCGATACTTCGGACATCGACGTTGGTAGATCAAGAGGTAGCCTTTTATCTGAAACATTCCGTAGTAATCAGTTTCAACAATACTTGCCGTGCTTCTCTTTGCTCTCTTTAATAGTGGAAAAAAGTTTTATCAATTCTATTCAGGTTTATTAGATTTAGCTTTAATGTGATAACATATTTTGAGCTTTTCCAAAGGTCTACTACGTCATTTGTACTCTGCAAGCCACGTGTTTTGGCCTTTTAGCCTCGTTAGTTGCACGATGTCTTTCGGTTCAGTCAGTCCTTGTAAGGGAATATACCCTCTACATATGAAGAAAACGACGCCGAAATATTTACACGTGTCATTAGGTCATGAAACCGTCCAACGAGCAGTGTTGTACATTCGACTGCTCGTGGCTGGTAAAACGTATAATGTCATATTTTCTTTTCCAGTTTTTGAGACCTTTTTCAAAACGATATAATCCGGGTTCACTCTGATTAGAGGAAAACAAATGAAAACAGATCTCATTCGCTGGAGAGGAACTTTTCATAGGAGTGATAGTAACCATTCGAAAGCTTGAGGCTATAGGCGAGGGCTTCAAGCACAAATCAAAAGACCAGGAGAAATCGAAAGTTCAAAAGAGCTTCTTAAAAAACACATTTTGAGTTCTTTGGAGCTTCTGCTATAGTTGAGCAGTAGCACTCTAGAGAATGAGTTTTGAATAGCAAAATACAAGCCAGATGGGAGAAAAAACCGTGGATTCATGAAACATGATTTTATATGAGCTACAGCGTTATAAAGGGGTGCTTTATAAAACCGGCGAGTGGAACTGTAGACTGAAGTCTCAGCTTTTGAATGGTGACTAACATTTCAATGAAAATTTCTCTCCAGAATAAGATTAGTTTCTCATTTGATCCCTCCTAGTCAGGGAGAACCATAACCTGATAGCATATTTTGAGCCTCTCAGGAACTGACTGAAGCGAAAGACAGCGTGAACTTACGAGGCTGTAATGCCGAAACACATGTCTTGCACTGTGTAAGGCCATAACAAACTTCATGAAAGGCTCAAAATAACTTATCAGATTATATTGTTCTGAGCGAGGCCTAAAAAACAGTCGAAAGAAAGGTTTATCTCTAGAAAAATGTAAACGGAGTCGATCCGTCAAAATTTACTGTTGCCTAGATATGTCGACAAAAAGTGGATAACACGATTGTATAATGCATTTTGCGTATTCATGAGAATGAAAGTGTATTGTTGGTGATTCTGTTTGACACGTGACAGCTCAGTTCTCCTAGGCTCTGGTTTGGCCCGCACGAGAGCCAGCAAGCTTCTCTTATTCCACAGATCACAAAAATTGTTGCTAGACATTTCTGAAGCAATTTTTTCCCAGTTCTCTTTTGAAAACGCTCTAGCACTGCTATCCTAGGCAGAAACCTCGAGACCTCATTAAATGGTAGTTATAATGATGAAGTGAATGAAACTCATGCAGTGCTGAGATCCGCACAGTGTAATACATGCGATGGAGCGTCATACATCAAAAAAATGAGTAAATAAAAATTGTTGATTATATGTTACTCTTATTGTCAAAAAATAGCAATTTCATCACTCCATCCTAGACTAGTCCCAAAATTTTCTATTAATATTGAACAGCTAAATGAATGTTTTTGAACTTGTGAGCCATCAATGATTTGCCTAACCAAAAAAGGCTGAAAAGAGGCTAAGAGAGGGAGAGGAACATTCCTACATATACATATATATATATATATATATATATATATATATATATATATATATGACGTAGAATACTGGTCGAGTATTTTATTGTGACCTAGCTGTGGGTTCCATAGGGCGTTCTTGTTGACTGTGGGAGAGTGTTGAGGTGGGGAAGAGGGGTGGAACTCGGCTCTACGCGCGCCGCTACGAACATCACAGCCACTTAACCACTGCGCCCCCATGTATACGTACATATGTATACTTACATATATATGAGTATATATACATATATATGTAATATACATATATGTGCATATAGGCACATATATATATACATATATGTACTTGTATATGTATATATATTTATACATATGTACGTCTTTTTCAATACTAGAGAGCCTGATGTCATCTTCGCCATCATAATTACTAAATGTGAAAACTTTGATAGTAGATTCATGCAGTGCTGAGATCCGCACAATGTGATACTTGTGATAGAGCGGTTTGCATTTAACAAATGAGTAGACAAACACTGTTGTTCAACACAGCGTACTTTAAAACATTTAAATCATAAGTCACATAGTGCAGTAGTTAAGGACTTTGCATGCACACGTTGTTGACTAAACTACGCTTGTGGAGGGAGTTAAGCCTCATTCCTTGAAGTTCTGAATTCTGACAATAGATTTATATGGGAATATTGAGAGAAAAAACCCACGGCTTCATATATTGATAGGTCGCGAAAGTGCATTCATATAGACTAATTATGCATTCACTCATCTCTGCGATGCTATGATTAGTATCGAATGCATGACTTCTCGTAAGGGATAGGCAATTCCCAAGGTTCCATAAAAAGAATACGAGAATACCAATGTTTTCCACATACAAAGTACCAATAATTTCCTTACACAATGTTTGCACAAGAATTTAAACGATGTGAATTCATCTGATAAGAACATAAAAAGTATGTGAGATCACAAAGTGTCAGGATCAAAAAGTGATGGATGAAGGTGGTATTTTTGAATTGATCCGTACCCATAAAACTACACTGTCATGGTAAGCACGGTATCAGTGAAAACTTTAATAATGGTGCTATCACTGTGAATATGAAATAAAAATTTTACATGACAGCAATGTCGTCAGTAATTCCCATATGTTACCTACGAATTTAAAGACGTCATTAAAAAATTGTCAAAGCCAGAAAAAATCACGGGATCGAAGTCATAGAATACCATTTGACCATAAGTCGTTATATTTGATGTATTTTGCTAGACTTGAATTCGGCGAATACTGATTTCAAGTTTTGAAAACACTGCTTATCACTGATACTTAGATCCGACTTTTCAATGGGCCAAATTGGGCAAGAAAACAGAGATAAAGATAGAGGCGAAGAGATGGTCTGAATAGGCAAAGGAACAGAAAAGTGCAAAAGAGAGATTGAGAACACAGAAAGAGGGAAATAGAGGGAGAGATCCTTGGCAACGGTATTATTTGAGAATTCTGACTAACTAATGATATTCTGTATCTTCTAGAACGCACACAACCAGACAAGTGCCATGTTTCCTTCAGCATAGGGGGATTTTCTATATAATGTGAATTCTAAGTGATGTCGAGAAAGAAGCTGTATAAAAATGCCTTTTTGCACGAATGGTACTGCGTTTGCTGTAGAAAACTATCTTCATGGGTCTTGATCTATAATGAAAGCTTTTGCATCTTCGGTGATGTTTTCAACTCAAAGATTCTTTCTTTTACTGTAAATGGGAACTGTCTTATGCTTGTTTCAAAATCAATTCGCTCATAACTGGTTTTAATGGTAGGAAATATTGTTCGTACCTCCTGCACATGATCGAATATTCGTAATTTTCGACTAAAGTCCACGTCGGTCCAATTTATTAATGTCGTCTTTGTTAGATGAGTAATTTCCACGTTACCGTATACCCGCGTGCAATTCTGATACATCAGTGTCAAATCCTCGATTCGATTATCCGAACCGGCCAACGAACGACCATTATTCGTGCCGGAACAAACTGAAATTGGCACATGTCAGACAATATTCTATATACGAAGTCTTGAAAGAATTGCACAATGTGGAAAATGCAAGAAAATCCAAGTGATCATGACATGCATTACCTTTGAGAAGTTTTACCCATGTATTTTGAAAACAACACTGGGACCAATAGGGGCAGAAACGAAGGATATCACCAATGATGAACATTAAAATTTATTCAGAAGTATAGATTGAAGTATTTATGGCCATCTTACGTTACGATCTGTGAACAAGGCAAATAATAAAAATTTAATAACTTCTTTTCAAACACTAGTGAGGAAATTATATCGTGAAATTTTGAACATTAGCTAATCTAAACTAATAAGGTCTGAGTGCTTGATGAAAGAAAATTTTGTAGATAAAAAAGACGCTCTAATAGAAATTTCCGAATTGTTGTGGTAGGGGGTTTAACACTGTTCAGTTCATTTTAGATGTTAAACAAGATTGATTTCATTTGTCTTTATTTCAGTAAAATCTCTTAGTTAGAAGTGTCATCAGCTAAACACTGGTAAGTTCCACAATCAACAACCAAAACCTGATAACAGTCGCTATCGATTATTATAGCAATAGATTGATAACTTACAACACTCTGAATTGACATCGGCATTTGCTTGACAACCTGACGATCGCCAATAATGATTAGTGGCTACCGTAATTTGAAGAATTGCAAGTAGTAATGAGTAAATTACAGTAGACGAATTCATAAAAATCACATAAACAACGAGCCAGTGTTTGAAGAACGCTTCTATGGCAGATGATATGTAGGGGCGGGCGAAAAGAAATGGAAAGCAATTTGACTGAATGCCTCGACTGGCAGAGAGGAATTCGTTTAGCAATGATAATTTGGAGCATTTTCCTAATGAATGAACGATATATTCGTAGAATTAGTCTAAGCTAGGAGTACAGGAATTGACTAATAAGGTATTTTTTAATTGCTTCAATAATTCGATAGAAATTTGATATCATAAAGGAAACTGGCAGCTGCAATTTTAGGTGATCATAATTTTGTCCATCTTATAGGTATAATGAGAAATCTTTTCAAAGATTATATTATTCATTCAAATTCTCAGTCTACAGTAGGTACGCGAAGAAAGCGACAACTGCAATCGCCTTAAGCACGGCCGAGAAAAGCTTTTATATCAACCCGCTCGGGACGGCAATAGAAGTCGCTGAGCGCAGCGCGAATCGCAAAGCGGCGCGCGTTTTTTCGTTATGCAATAAAAATTCTGTTCACATTTTAGAGAACAAATTTTGTCTTTCCCGTTTTACTCTGGTATATCATGGTCAGGTCTACACGCTCATATGCGTATGAAGCATGCATAGCTTTTAATGTAAAGAAAAACTGTAGTTCACTATGCATTCATTCTATCTTTGGCATTCATTCAAATTTATTAACTGTGCACAAAGGATTTTTCGATATAATTTTTCAAGTTTTGATAAGTTTTATTGCAAAGAGTACCCGAAATTCAAAGCGGTTAAAAATAGAAAAAAAGCGTTGTTATCAAAAGTGAGATATATACCGCACGCGATAGCACTTCATCGATAATTCTCAATGGTTTTTGGCTTATTTGTGTACTTAAGGAACTAAGACCTAAATGGAGCTATGGACCAGAAATTATTCTATCGTTTATTGGTAGTCTTTTTTTATGTACTTGTACTTTATTAGGAACATTATTCGACGTTGCAATTTTTGCCATTGGGCATGCTCCCTGATTTTAAATGCTCTACGTTTCACTTTTTTTATCGCCTTCAAAGAGATTCTCTTTACATACCTCGAGTTTAAACCTCTCAATATAACATCAATGTGACCACGTACAGGTGTTTGCGGCCGTGCACCAGTGAACCACAAGTCTGGCTATCCCAGCTGCTTCTCATGGGCATCCTCCCCTACTTTCACCACTTGGTAACATAGACCTTATCAATTTCTAGGATTTTTCCGTTGTTCACATACACGGAGAGGAGCCGAATAATTATAAATTATGAAGGAACTCTGTGTAAATAATTCACAGGTGTTTTCAATAAAAAAATACTAGGGGTACTCCATATTTTCCGCTTGTTCATTGTTTTCACTTCAAATTAGCTCTCTTCAGAAGTGCGTCGACTGAGAAAATTGCGAGTCAATTTGACCTTTCCGAGCTCTAAACAAGGGGAAGGCTTCAAAACTCCAGCCAATATTAGCTTTATATTGAGAGAAAACCGATGAAAGGATAATCGCTGAATGGTAGAAGAAGGTGCCGTCAGCTAGAATTCTGTCATGTTTTTCATGACGATGTGAGATGTTCAAGGAGACGTAATGCTCAGGTTCTATAAACCATATGCTCTTCACGAACTGAACATGGTCCAATGTATGGGAGTTGATTGTGGGAAAGACATATTCCATGGCCATAGGACGATTGATGAATAGGAAAAGACGGTCTCACTCTTGCAAGGTAAGGTGACAAGAATACACGATAAGAGTTGTAAATATGTTCATTTTTGAAGGAGACTGTTCTTCTGCCAAAAAATACGGCTTGTTGGAACGCGTGGGCGTATTTCTCATTAGAAATAGCCATAAAATGTTTTTCGGCAACATGCTGTTTCTCCGTGACAATGAGATATTCGGACGATTTATTTTATCAAATGCACTTCCATCAAAGATTGCTGTGAAGCTCAAAGAACGAGCAAATTACACCAAAAGCAAAACGTTATCTTCTTTTTATTAGCAGAGAATACTACGAGAGTTTTTCTTCTATGAAAAAGTTTAATATCAAAATCAGCACTCCTCACGCTATTGCTTACTTTAATAATGTTTCGTATAAACCTAAGAAAATTGAGTGGTGAGCAAAAACATAGCCTAAGGCGCTAATCGAACCCCACGTTTCATCCTATCCCGGGACGCATGCTCAGCCACTGCACCACAGAGGCACATTTGGCCAACCAATTGATAACATGATTTTAATAGGCAAAAAAAAATGGTGCTAACTTTAATAACATGGTTAAGATAAGAAAAAAAACATCTGGTAGCAGTTGCAAATGATCTTCCTTTTTCCAAGGATGCCTTTTTTCTGTAGAAATACAGCGAATTTTTTGATACGTGGTTACTCGTTTTACTAAGGTAACTATAGAAAAGTTTCTTGGTGATATTATATTTCTTCTTAACGATAAAGTGCCTTTAACATATAGATTCTACTTATAAATGTCAATAAACCCGTTATATGTATTCAAGCGATGGGCTAAGCGCTTCGGACGCGAAACGTAATTACTCTTTTCGCCTTTACAGCGTTGTATGGAAATTCTATTGAAAAACTAAGCTTAGCTTCAGATCATCCAAACTTAAGCTGCTGAATAAGTTTTCAAAAGGCCAGCGGAAATCTATCCAGAGACTCCAACAGTAAAGACAAAGTACCGAGTGTGAAACATGATAACATTCTCGCTGCTACAACGCAATAAGAAAGGCTCTTTGGAGTCGAGCTCATTATCAAAATAGCCGAGATTTGGGCTTTCGAATAATCAGTGGAAGCCTAGCTATCTGTTCAGTGAAAAGGGCTTCTAAACACTTGTGTACCAGCACGGATACACGCCGTTTCGAAAAGGTTAAGAGATCATATTCGCATATGCCGTATACAGCAATGGGCCATATGGAAGATGAATGCGACAATGTATTACAGAAGCGTTTAGATGACACAATTACCTGAACACCTATCGTCCCGTTGATCGTCGACTGGCTCGAGTCGGCACCAGCAACACTTCCATTTTTCCCTATCGCATGCAAGAGTAACCCAGTGGGTGCTCCTCGGTCTAGGGATTCGTAGAGCATCAAATTTTTCTTCTAGATTTTTCGCGAAGAAATCGGACCATCGGGTCGGTGGTCTTCCTGCGGAGCGCTTGATATCTCGAGGAGATGACACAGTATGATACTTATTATCATTGCATTGCTCGTGCAGTGCTCTCGCGTCAGAGATTCTTCCTAAAGCAGCGCGAGATATCCGTTTTGGACAAATTCTTCCCTTTTAGCTCATTGAGTACACCTACTATTGACTTCATCAATAAAGAAAAGCAAAAGAGAAAAAACGCTATGGACAAATTTCAAGGAGACAAAATGTCTATCAAATCTGCAAAATTTCTCACACTAGCTGTTTTCCGAGCAGGTACGGATCAATTCTTCATTATCTATACATAGCTATTACGCCTCAAAATTTAAAAAAAAAAGTAGAGACCTCGGAAGGTAGATGCGATTTTTAAAAAATGTTTCTTTCGACAATTTGCCGTTTCTACTTACGCCATCTACTTCTTTCACTTTATTTACCATTTTTCTCCTTGAAAATGAAACTTCTCTAATGTTTTTTATAGAATACTTCTAGCAAATTTGAATAATACAGTAGTTTTGCAATTTGTTCCTTTTTCAAAAAGTAAACATCGAAACTCCCCACAAGACACACTAAATGCTACGAAGACAGAGTTTGCTTTGATCGTGTGACTTTTATGGTCTGATATGAAAAATTTATGAGTCACATATAAAAAATCTTATAAAACTTACGACAAGTTCTCGAAGTTGATAAACCTTTTCTTTCGTAGTATACCTTACTCACATTGACAATTTTCCCAGATATCAACGAGAAATTATTCTGAATTTGGTCTACGCATTCTAATTTGGACAGGTGGTAATGGTATTATAACGCAGATTTTGAAAGGATAATCAGTTCAAAATCTAATTACATTTGCTCAGCTACCCACTAGGGACTTAAAATTGTTGCTTTTACGAGCAGCAAAAAGTGATCAAACAACTAACCACATTGCTAAATGCAGATATTTCAGCTGTTTTCACTCTCAATTACAAGGCCTTTGCTACAATGTCAGCACCAACTTTCATTTAACTTCGTCGTATATGATCCCTTTTATTGATGAGCTCAAACGAGAATATTATAGATCGTAGTTATAGCTAACGTTCCGCCTTTATCAGTGCCACGATGAGTCGAATCAAATATCCACCGTAGTTGCTGCTGTTCTTGAGACGTTGGTCTTCGCACATGTGCTGTCCATAAGGACTGAGTAAAGCGCAGCACCTCACGAATGGAAAGTGTTATCCAGCCCTTTTTTTCTGCACAGAGCTCGAGTCGCGCTGAAGTGGTTGCATCTCATCCATCAGTTTGCCATCATACGAGACGATCTTTGGTCGACTTCCAACCGGGTTCTCGTTTCTTCGGTGATAATCCACCGTGTAGCAGTCAGACTCCAATAGTTGGCGCAGCAATAATGAAGAGCCAGTGAACTTGTAAGCTCTTGTAATAGCTTTTGTCTTCGTAAATTCTAGCTTTGTCGGTGGCTATAGAAAGGAGCGAATTAGTAGGCAGCTCATGATTGATGGATTCAATTCCCTTTCCAAGGTTCATAAAAATTCACCTTTTGCGGGATTAGCAGATCGCTGTAAAACTTATCTAAAAGGATAAAAGCCACTACTCTGCACACCCACAGGTTTGCGTTAATCTGTATGGATCACATTGTCTGCTACCAATATATTATGCTACATAATCGAATGTATGACAATTTACCTGAAAGTGCTCCTTCTGTACAATATGTATGAATGAAATATATACGAAAATATATGTACCAGATGGTTCAAGCCGAATACTTCTACGGTTATTGCTTATTGAGATTGTATTTTATGTGGGTGAGTCCCAAACCTATATTTCAGATATCTTAGCAAAATATGTGTGGTATACATATAATCTGAACCACGAATTACTACTTTCTGCTATTCAGTCTCGCTCGAACTATTCAATAATTGATAGAACAGCGATGAAAGTAAAGATGAGTTAACACTGCATGACTGGGCGTATTATAACACCTATACCACTGTTAAGAGCGGTAAAAAAAAAAAGAATTCCATTATGAGTTCTTGGGAGCTGATTCTTTCTAAGGAATTTAAATACATTTTTTCTAATGTGCCATACGCTTGCACGCTTTAACGTTCCTGAAAGTGTGCTCATCGAAATCTGCGGAATTCTTAACGTGTTTAATTGTCGCTTTTCCCACTTTTTATTACTTTATAACTTTAGTTAAATGTTATGTATTTGAGTAAAGTTGTGAGAAGAAGAATATCGACAGTAAAATAATTGAACTAAACCACATTGCTGAGTGTTTTTCAAGTGTTCTCTAATTATATTCATCAGTTCGGTCTTCGGAAAAAAATTAATTACGCGTTCATAGAAAAACAAAACCGTCTAAGAAAATTTGCAGAAATTAACTCTTTTGCACTTAAGGTGGTTTTTTTGAAATTAATGATATATCTCGATAACTATGATATTTCGATATCCATATTTTGTAAGTCTGTAGAAGTAACCCTAACCTGTTGGGCTATTCACATATGCGGTTTTTTTTTATGAAATGTCCTTTTAAGCCTAGATGATTGAAGCAAAGGATTTGAGAAGTTGAAAACATAATTTTTTCTACAAGATCCGTCATCACGTATATAGTTTCATTATCAGTAGTTTCATTCGATTCGTTTTCTCAATTACATCTTTGACAAAGATCCAAACAACTCGCGTGCTATTTTATATGCTACTTGGGGAATTCGCCTTCTTGAAGAATGTAGCGGAATTCTGGTGAAGACGGTTCTCAAAACGATCTTGGAGATAGCCGAATGCTGCTTGAGTATTTCATCTTCTCAACGATTGCAGCAGAATTCTAGGAGTCTATCCTTCTTGCAATCTCGCACATAGCCTTATTGAGGCGACGTCAAATGGACTTACGGGAGAGCACTGAGGAATGAATTTGAACTTTGCTTCTTGACAGCGTTTATCACCGTAATGTGCACTTTCCTTTACCCAGTATAATTTAGAGTTCTAGAGAATCGAAAGAATAGTGGCAGTTACAGACATAAATGGTGCTGAACGAAAATTGGTATTGTCTTCTTAGACATGAACCGCACTTCTCTATTGCTTATATAGTCAAAATGAGCTTTTCAAACGTCAGAATAAAGAAGATAACTTTTATGAGCTTCAAAGAATTTGAATTCTTCTGTAGTGATTATGCCGCTTTGTTAGCGTAAAAGAATGAAGACCAGCAATGTCACCTTTATCACAATTATCACCATTCAGAGTGGAAGTCATAGTGTAATTTGGCGCCACGCGAAACACCATAAATTTGATGGTGTAGATGTTGGACGAAGCGCTACAATCACAATCAGTAGTGCTCTTTCAGTCGATCTTCAAACTCTGCGTGTATTTTTTTAAGGGTATCAATTTTCGTGCAAATTGGTTCCAGTGAATGATTATGAGTATTGAGGTTCCGGATTCGTAACAGATAAAAAATAAGAGTACGAATTTTCGATAGATAATTAGCAAAACTTGTTTTCACTCAACTTTATGCCGTCAATCGCTATGCCAGATGATATGATTATGAACTCATACGATAATGATGGTAGAGTTCTAGATATTGTCTAAACTGCATAATAACAACACTAAGCCTAACTCACTTCATTGGTGTGATTGGTTTTTCTAGGGTTCAGAATAAAGAACCAGTCTTCAGTAATATCAAACGATAAGACAATCGAAGCTTTATAAATGACTAACGTCATTATTTCCCTTATGTCACGATTACTCTTGATTTGGTATATTGGTGCCAATCGTGTCTGGGAGGATGAGTAGCCTTGACTCCAAACATCAGTAGGCCACAGCGAGTCTTTTGAATGGCCAGATATTCATTTAATCACCTCAAACAAAGCTAAAAATGAAGATAAATGCATGGTGCATTTCTTACGGGTTACTCAACGCCGAGAGCCTTATATCTAACCTTTTTGTTGCGAACTCATTGTCTTTATTCAATAAATCAAACTACTACGGAATTTAAATCAAACTACTGCAAAATTTAATCTTCTAAAACAACGAATGATCCCCTATGTATGTGTGTGCTCAAAATCAACAACCTCCAGGTGAAAAATACAAACATAAGCACATAAAATCAATTACTGCAACGATAGGAAAGGATTTTGTTCCAATATTTTGTTTGGATTAGCATTTAAGTTTGACCTATAAGCGATTTGTCATTGAAATCATTCATTACTGCAATCTTTGTTCGTATTTAACAATTTTTCACACGTTCATGAGGTTCACACTTTCTTGTCATTGTTATTTCATATACCTTGGTTTATCATTATCTTAATGAATTATTTCATTTTTCCAGAAGAATTTTACTTTGCTATTATCAAAAAAGTTTTCATCGGAACTATAAAAAAATGAATCGTTCGAAGGTGGGACTTATGAAAAGTGAAATGCATTGAAAATAGCAAATGTTCAGATTAGCTAATTAAACCTCACATAAAATCGATTAGCATGCAAATAAAGATTGATATCATGAGATACTATTGCAGAAAGAGTTATAACAGACTAGAAGCCCGGTAGTTCTTTGGTGCGCATGAGCCACCGGAAAAGGTGGGACGTGGATTCAACTCTCATCCGAAGTTCAAAGTTTAATATCAGGTTGTAGGGAAAGTTCCTTAACACCAGCTGAAAATTCGAAGCCTATGCATAAAATCAATCAGTAACAGCGATAATTATTTTACAAAATATATAGCATCACTTTCTCCGGTCATCTGCCAACGATCTGCAAACTTCTGGATCTGTTCGATTGCCGCCTTTCCTTCAATTGCGGCCCTTCCTTTGAATAAAAAAAAGCCTTTTCAACTTGATCAAATATCTTGAACCGACATCTACGTAGGGAACGGTGCAGCATCTGGACGGTAGACTGGGTGTGCAAGACTGCAATCTCTTCAATTTCATCAACTTTTCCAGATTTGGCATTGTCTTGCTGAAACAGTGCGCCCTTTAGACGAATCAGTGTCGGGTAATTTTCCTTTAACGTATCGTAGGCTTGATCCAGCTGCTTGCGGTAGTGTTCGGCATTGATGACGCGGCCATTTGGGACAAGTTCGAAATTCAAGACACCCTCAAAATTCACCACACAAGACACACCAAACAAACGCAATAATGACCGTCTTCCCAAAGGGATTTCGGCGTGCAACTAATGGTAATCTTGGAGCCCAACGTTTGCTCCGATCGTTATTGACAAGGTAGATCCACTTCTCATGGAAATATTCATAAAGCTCTCAGCGTCAATCAGCCCCCGAGGGATGCACTATGTAGTCGTCCTCCTTCGTTTGAGAGGTGATCGACTGCATATCTGGCCTTTACAATGACTCGCAGTGGCCTCTCGCCATATCGAGTTAGTGTTGTTTATCCTCCCAGACAAGTCTGAGACCAGTCTGGTACCAATTTATCGACCCCAGAGGGACGGATGGCTTGGTGGACGATGAGCGTGAGAGCGAACCAATGGCCGTGTACGAGGCAGAGCACCTCTAACCACTGCTCCAGTTCTTAGATTATGACTCTGTGAAACAAACATAGAATTTGGACATTTCGCGGTTGTTAAGGAATTTTTTCCTCAACCTAGTATATGACTCAACATTTTCGGATACATAGCTGGAACATTATGACACTGTTACTAAAGCAATAAAGTATGGAATTCTCATACATCATTATGAAAGGCCATTACGAGACCTTCAGGAGATTGAGATTTTACTTATCTGGTAGGTATTTATAAGAATGTTAAGAAAGTGTAAATGCTCTTTATTTTATTCCTTCTCGCTATGGTAAAGGTCTCCAGTGCATTCCTATAGTTATTGACTTGATCGCTGGCAGGAGAGACGTTTAGCATAGTTAGGTAAATTAAGGACGTAAGATCATACCGATCAAGTTTGATCGTATTCACAACCGTGCAAAGCATGATTCAGGGTTTCAATGTAGATTCAGTCGCAAATAACCCTTCATATGTCAAATATTGACTTTTCTCCTTGACGATGGAGAGCACAAAACTCAACCAAAAATATAAGCCGAATAAAACGCGCTCAATGTAAAGTCGTTCTGATGATTGCTTAGTAAATATTCAAGTGTCCAACATTTTCTTGAAGTGCAATTTCCGTTCGAAAATTCGGTTCTTCACATGCAAAAGACAACAAGCGATGAGCGTTGATCAATTACCAAGGAATACGGCACGCATTCGATTCCATTCGTAACATCGTAGAGGTAATTGAATGCACATCCGGTTTTTCCAGCAACTTATGGTACCCTGCCGTTGTATAGGTTTACAGTTTTTATTCTCTCCGACTAGTTTGATACCAATTTGTCGACCACAGAAAGATAGATTGCTCACTGAACCCTGAGTGCAGATCGAGCCAGGGATCACATTTGTATGGTTGCACACTTCTAAACATTGCTCCAAATGTACCCTTAGGCTTTTTTAATGATGTTAAACAACTGTAAATTTGCCAAAACTCAAGAGCAGTGGCTTTTGTACAAGCTAATGCATTATAATGGGTGGTAATTTTCTCGATGAGGAGAAACGAAGTTCTCAGAAGTAGGATTTGTTGAATACAATTTAGCACGGTAGAATATTGGTTGACGCTTTGGCGGTTTCGCTTTTTTCAAAACTTGGAAAGACCAAATCGAATCTCAATCTACTCAGATGAATACTTTCATAATCTTAGCAGGACTGACTAGCAAGTTTTCGGTCTACATAGTAAGAAGCTTCTTTCTATAAGACTCACCGCATTTTTATTCTTAATTATTAGAGACAAGCCGCACAGAGCGTTGCGTAGTGTAGAAATAAACCTAGGTCCAGTCAGCAGGAAATAGTCTGAGGTATGGGGTGAGGTGTATGTATGTAACCTTTTATGCGTAATCGCTAGACACGCCTATTTGCGACTCATTTTTGGATTTTTGGTATATATACAAGAAGTTTGAAGAGGCTTTCGCTCGAATGTTTTGAGTTCCTCTGTGCTTATTTCATTAGAAAAAATTTTATTAGAAAATTAAGATGGATTGATATGATCTCACTTTGTTGAACATGTCGCTTGGAATGTCATTTTTCTTCTAAATCCAACCCGATAAGCGGTCAGTCTCATAGCCATTAGAGGTGACAATTTCCCGCACTAGTTTGGGAATTTCTCTAAGTCAGTACCGTCAAACAGGAAACTATACACCTCCACAAAAAAAACTCTCAAAGGCTTTCGGATAAATACTAAAAATCAAAAATGAGCCAAAAGGAAGACTCGCGATTGTGACGTGTGACCTCGCACCATACCTTAGGCTATTTTTATTGAAGAGTGCTAGGGGCACATTCTTGCTCACTGCAAGGCTCTGTGCAGCTTGTCTCCAATGAATAATTGGAAAACTGAGTAGTAACTTAAGGGTGAGTAATTTGAAAAAAACTCCTTCCCATGCGAACCAAAGGCTTGTTTTTTGACGTTTTCTGCTAAGGTCATGTAAGTATTCAGCGGATAGATTGAGAATGATTTTGTTCTGAAATAATCGAAATTACCAGAATATCATCGATCTGCTTTTTGATCGCACTGAATTTGATCCAACAAATTCTACTGTCAACACTCTCGCTCCCGCTCAGCAAGAATATTAATTTAATTATCAAATGGCGAAGTTGATAGACAGTCTAGTCCACGAGTTGAATTGATGGTGATTACCATATGCTCAGGCTTAGTTCATTCGAGATTCGTGAAGAAGAAAGACCCCACCTAATCAGGGAACAAGAAAATTAACATCAGAATCATTACAACTTTCAGAGGTGTTCTATCCACATGGAATGACTGACTGGTGGTTTACTTCATGTTTGACAACTAGTAATCATTATGAGATAAATGACAAAAAGATGATATCAAGCTAATACAGTAATATAAATTTGAGTTCAAATTAGAACATTGTGCATTTTTGAAATGAGGTATTATTTCACTGGGTTTCTATGATAATTATTTTATCGATTTTTTCGATAAAGAGCTGAAGCATTTGCAGAACGGAGTTTTTACACGAACAATTTTATCTCGCAGCTTCATCTGCAAAAACAAAAAGCGAAGAGAAGAAAAGAAGCATAAGAGAGAATTTCAAAGACAAAAATTGTGTTGTCAAACGATAGTTTTCTCTCCATCAATAGGAAACTTTTTAAATCATGTAGCCCTGAAAATCTGACGTTTTCCTTTCCATAAATATCTCGGAAAAAATCTCCAACAGTAATTTTTAACCTCTTATTTCTTTTTTCTTATATCTTTCTTTCCATTAAAGCCTATATTAGACAACATAAAGCCTTAATTGCCCTTCTTTGTCCTTCCTTTCAAGCGATATTCGCAAGAAAAACATATTTATTAATTTTGTTTGTTCTCAGTTCCCTTGCCAAAATTCGCTTGATATTAATCAACGAGCGTTTTGGAAACATATCTCAGGTTAGCTACTCAGGGATTGCGGAGAGATTTGTTTCCACTTGCATTTTACGATATTCATAAAGAAGACGAGACCCTTGAGCAGCTGCCGGAACACGACGTGAAATGTTCGAAGACTCTTGTGGGCGATGAGTGCGAGGAAGCGATTTGAATGCAAAAAGTGGTGGGATCCGCGAAGTAACTTATTATAAGGAATCGTAAAAAAATAGAAAAAAATTACAACAATAGCATTCCTTTTTGCAGAAGTGTCATACTGAATAGAATTTTCATGAAGTTTTCCAATAGCTGCAACCAAAACCACTATTCTGCTACTGAAAAGTAAACGTTGTTCGACCTTTATCGATTTTTAAATTATAAGTTTTGCCTTTCAGATAGTTTCTCTATGATATACAAGTAAAATTGGGAATCAGTACATAATTTACTCTGCTTGGGAACCAGTTAAAAAGCTCAAATTGTTTTTCGCAATCCCGAAAAAGTTCTGAACACATGGATAATAGAACTGACATAAAACAAAAGGGAAGATGAACAAGAAGACATTGAAGGATTTTTGGGATAGGGTTAAAAAGGCTTTTCTGATATCTAAAAATACTCACCACCATGTTCACCTAATGACCCTGAATGTACAATGGAAAAAACTATCATTAATAGAGTAGATGAAAATCGAAATTGAGAAAGAAACTTACAGCTTCTGAGTTTTGGTGTGCTGCTGATTTCATCGGTGTTACAGTGGGCTATCAGTAATAATAATGTTAATAGTAATAAAAATAATACTTTGAACATGCGATAACGTCGAATGGGCGTCATAATCTGAAAATTTCTACGTAATTTTAAAGTCACCTCTAATTGTATGGTTCAAATGTTCACTAAACACAGGGAGACTTATCAAAGGAAGAACATATATTCTATGAGAACTTTGGATTCATAGAAGGTTATCAGGGAATTGGAGAAGGAAACACCCAAGGAGACGAAGGGAAAGATTATTAGCAAGAAATCACTTGATGGAGAAGCTTCTGGAATCGTAAGCGCTTATCAGACGGCGAAAGAAGAAAGTTTAGATAACAAAAACGAAGAATTCTTTGCAGAAAGAAACAATTATTAACGGATGTTTTGGAACCGCTTACCAGACAATGAAAGAAGAAAGGTTCAGAAGACGAAAAGAACTATTCTTTGTAGAAAGCCATTGATTCATGAAAGTTCGGGAATTCATATATGCCAGTCAAACAGTTAAAGAAGAACAGCTCAGAAGACGTATGCAGAGGGGTTTCTAGCCAAAATTGTTTACCTAGGAATGTTTTGGATCGTAAATGCTTATCAGAGAGCGAAATAAATCTTGAATAACATGAAGGGAAAAACCGTAAAATTGCTGTATAATGAGTATTCTCGATGAGGTAAGGCTGAACCTACAGAATAATCTCTAACCTTGATGGTTACGGTAAAATCGTCAAATATCAAAGATGATCACCAGGAGCGATAAATCGCAGCACACACGCTTTTTTGTGTCAACTTCTCTTTTTGTAGTTGCGATTGAACATCTTGACATTTTCGAGCACTACATCACACATTCCTTAACTTCAAAGATTCGAACATGAAAAATTAGTAATTACACTTCACAATAGTATTTTTTGTAGATCGAAATAACTTAGAAAGGAGGTTAAATTACAAAAGATAACACTGTCGAGAGTTGTCAAGAGCTTAAAGGCAAGAGATTGAGAGAGCATTCTACGGTTTCTTATAGAGCAACTTGAAAGCTTCAACTTGCTAGCAGCTTTGGCGTTGTCTACATCTCTTCACATTACTCATCATTCAGAAAATCTCACTTTCATACACTGACTTTCGTTTACTTCTGAAAGTCTCGAACTACACACAAATCAAACCATGGCCAAAGTCTTCTATTGCTGACGGTGACTAGAATGATATACAATATTCAATCATCACATCTCTATTCGCAATTTTGAAAATAGCAAGAAGCTGAGTGCGTTTATAAAGACGTCTGTAATCCACGTGTGGTGGCAAATTCTACTTAACTTGCTCTTATTTATCCAAAAATATTCTGATACTTAATCGAGTCGCTTTCGTAAATTATTCGTGGAAGGAAGGCAAGATAGTGTAAGTGGATGGCTGAAATATGGCCATTATCGGATATTTAAAAGAAAAACTGGTAGGAAAAAGATGTTGGGCATTTCCCTTGAAACGAAAAAGGTAGTCAAAGTAGAATGGAAATTACTAACGAGCGCCGAATAATTTTCAGTCGTTTAGAAATGCTGGCTAAGTAAATCATAATAAGTAGAAATGTGACCAGTTGTAAGTCTGTGTGAGAAAGTGGCAGGCGGCAACAGTGAAACTTTACAAGGACACCGATTGAAATCGTTGCTCTTGTGGTTTAAAAGTGTTGATGCTCGCCGTCGATGGTGTTGATCACCATAACGCTTCATAGCACAACAAAATCTCAGAAGATGACGAACAACTCAATCATCATTATAATCAATGACACTAAAGAGATTAAAAGCGGCAGTAACGACAACGGTAGCAACAACCACAACTACGACAACATCAACGGCAGTAGCAACAACAGCAACAGCAACAACAACAACAACAATAACGATAACGGTATCAACCACTGGAAAGATTCCAGTTATACAGTATAAACAAGAAGGAACTCAACTACATTCTGGATTAAACTTGTTGCGATTCATGCTGAGCCCTGCAAGTCTGAAAATGCAGATCTTTCTAAGAAGGACATCACACTTGTCCAAGTATCCATTGTCGCTTGAATCAGAAACTTTTTAAACAGAAAGCGGGCTTGATTTCTTCGTACATTGCATTCTGTAAAAAAAACAATTCAATTTCTTAGAATGCTTAGTACAATTTTTATGTAACTAATAGCTCTACTCTTCTGAAGGTGTTGAACACATAACATGAAGCAGTACGGCTTGCAAATCGTTGACAACATTAGAACATTAGTTACAAACGAAACAAAATCGAAAATATTGGGTTACAAGTTAATCTACCCAGAAGGTACAACTAGCAAGATCCAGCAGAACTCTGTATTATGTAAATGAACAGAAGAATTACGGATAGGAAGTTAGAGGACGTATTGAAGAGATTAGTGAGATGAGACGTGATGTGCGCTAGTGGTGTGCCTCAAGGACGAACGCTCACCTATTGGAACGCGTCGACGAACACAATCACCGGAAATATTCGCTGAGTATTGTGAGAGGATCTGAGAAGATCCAAAGAGATTTGAGTCGCCCAGGTGAACATCTTCAGTACACAGATTTTGGAGACGCATCGGTGATGTTGGGACACCGTCCGGGCACTGTGATGAAGTGCTACTGCCATGTCCAGTTCAATGTAGGATGAAAAGTGAAAGCCAAATTCTTCCATTCAGATATTTTTCTAGCTCACATATACACTTAATTTTAAATTTCACCTCTACTGAATTAGGTGGGCAGGAATTTTTAGTTGAAGTTCAAAGATGCCCATGTCAAAGAGACTCCAAATTGTCAGCACATGCAACCGTCAAGTATTGTGGATTGGATTGCAAATTGCTTCTTTGCTAACACGTTTTCCCCGAAATAGTGACAAATTCGAGCGAATTTCAACTGGAATGCAGAGTGAGAAATATCGAATTTTTCTGAACTTGGCTGATTTTATTGGTGGGAAGTGCAATCACCTGCTGAGCGAAGCACTTCAACATATGAATCTGTTTGTTGAGATGACTGTGTGAATCCGTGCTCAAATGCTCTGTCCGTTCTATGTGTAGTGGGACTTCCACTTGCTTTGATTATTTGCAAAAGTCAGGTGTTAAAGTGATAGACACAGGACGTAGAATCCCCCAGAACTTGAACTTTTGTGAACTCCTCTCATTATTGAGTTGCTGAATGCTGACCTTCCCTAGAAGCGTTTCTCTGCAGCGAGAAGGCTTTGCTACCTTCCGGCTCAAATCGCCTCTATCTCATAGCGTTTACTGCAACAGAGAGCCCTCTGAGTGATCAGTCGATCATTTGAGACATATTGTGACATATTTTTGGCAAGAAAAAGTATCAAGAAGCAGCAAATGCGGTATTTTGTAATTGAGAAGAGAATATCCGTTGCCTTGCAATCGACTATTTCTATGTCACGCTATAAACATTCAATATACTCTGAAAGAATCGTTGAGCCTTTGCGAGGTTGATATGTTAGTTACCACAATTTCATGTTCTCTGGACCTAACACGCCCTTACGCCACTAAGGGTAACTAGTAGGATGTGTGGCTCTGATGAGGCAGGCAAGAGTGCTGAAACGTATGTAAGTCACTGACATATCAACTTCAAAAAGCTCAAAACATTCTCTCAGACTACACTGAGAAGAGTAATTTTGTGAATTTTATGGCTAAGCAGAGAGTAAAATAGAAAAGAAAAAACAAAATGCTAATCTTACTTCTACTATAAATGACCTCGTGTCTCTCTCTATCTCCTCCTCTCTCGCTTTTCCTTCTTCGCCGTTTTCTCTCTTTCTTTGTTCTAAGCAGGTTTATACTAGTTGCAAGAAGCACTAAGATTAAATCATTTTCTTCTTGGATGATTTCATGTCCTACATGAGAGAAATGCATTCATTTTCTAGCACAGATCTATAAGATTTAACATCGGCCATGATTAAAGGCAGATACTTCATAAAACACTTCTTTTGAGCGTTTCTCTTTTTTTTTGTGGTGAACTAGTGCTGTGATGATTGGATCACAGGGAACGTCTGATAATTCATGGAGCTGGAAGTTGAATGCGAGTAGTTCGAAAAATCAACTTTTTTTAAAGAATCTCTTCCATTATGTGCATAAACGTAACTAGCCTTTGATTGAGTGTTGAAGGTAATGATACATCTGTAAAAAATTTTTTCTTGTGCATAGGCCTCACAAGCACTCCAGGTTGGGAAATGGGTATCAAACTCGTTTGGAAACAGCTCTGTCTGAGCTACAGAAACTGGAGACTGCCTGTGGTGAGTCCCGGATTCTTTATAACATTGATACCCCAGAGTTCCAGAGAGAATCGATCTAACTGATATTCAGCGACACTCATAAAAGCTTAATATGCTCAGCTAGGAGCTGAACTTAAAAGCAAACCGCGGCAATTAAAGACTTCGTGAGCGACGGTCATGAGGAAACGAATGGATTGAGTGAAATACTGGAGTTCACGAATGTCTGATGCCTAATCACCTGCAAAATCTATATTAATAAGTGATAAAAATTCGTACTTTAGTCATTATCACATTTTAATGCTTGGATCTTAGTGCTTATAGTATCGACTCTTTTCCTCGCACTGTTCAGCTTAAGATATTCGAACATTTGGCGGGCTGCTTCAACTGTTGCTCAAGAATTCAGTCTTCTTTAAGAACGTTATAGAACGCTGGTTGAGTAGATCCCATTTTCAACCATGGAGGCAGTCGTGTTAGGACGTTTTCAGTTGACTGACTACAAAAGTATGTTAGAGAAGGGGATTGAACTAGCACCGCGTCCCTTGATAACTTCCTGTGAGCCTGCATCACTAACCACTCAAATATGATCCCTGTAAAATTAATAATTTTATCACTAATATTACTACTACCACACTTTATATCAGCCTTTATTTCTATATAATTGCTTTTTAGAAACATAAAAGTTGAATTTATCGATGAGAATCCTCAACGGTTTATGCATCTGCTTGCTTCTGATTAGGAATAGAGAAAATATTACAGAGTGCAGAGAAGAAGAGCCGGAAAAATATGAATGGCCCGGTTTTTGTTCGATCATAACGTTATGTGTCGTCATCGTTATGACTTAGATTACGCATCAGCACATCGTATCTTATTCACTCTCGATCGGAACCATTCAAATGAACGAGGAGAGGGCGTGTGAAAATGCCATATAAATGAGAAGAGTTCAAAGACATAGAGAAAACGAAGAAATGGTGTTCAAAGATGCAAACACACATTATTTGGCCTTTTACAGACAATCGATAAGGCCCCTTAGCTTTATGATAAGCTATCAACTGTCCACTTGTCAACAGCACTACTGAGGTAATCAGTAATGCTCAAGACAAAGAACACCTTTGAATGATCGCGCTCTATTCAAATCTCAATGCCAGCTTATCTCTATTGTCGACGTATTTTCGTTAGCTCCTCAGAGGACTTGATTTTATAAAAAATTGGATACAGTGATTTGGTTTTTCATTGATTTACCTGCTTCAAGGGTAACCGTTGATACAGCAGGCATTACTGTTCTGCTGATACCAATATTAAAACTCCGCATTTGAAAATAAAAAAGGTGGGGACATGAAGTTCGCAATATCCTCAGAACATCTTTAAGCATGGATGTTTAATTACTATTTACAAAATTCAATCGCATCCAAATCTCTCAAGCGGTAGATCGTCCTAATTAAAGAGTACGCAACTCGTTTGATTTTACAGTTTACTGCGTCTTAGGTCGTAACAAAGACGGTTGGCGCCTGTCTCAAGGCGACGACACTATTTGTTGGCGTCTGGTCAGACTACCTAAACTTTTCTGACTTTTGTGAAAAACTGCAACCAATTGCACTTTCTACAAAACGACTACGTTTTTTCATATGAAAGAGAGTGCTAGGGAAGCAAAAGTACAGTGATAGTGACGCCGTTCAAAGTGCGTGACGCCATGGTTCGACTTCCCACCAAGCCAACCAAGTCCACGTCTCTCCGCTGTCAAAAACTTGATACCATACTTATTTCAGCCGCTTTTTGCACTACAAAAAATTAGAGCATTCTTTATAACTTAGCGAGTCAACCGAACCTGCACTACGAAGTACAGGTATCGATTGAGCCGCAGCAAGGATGTATTGTCCATCAATGTATGAGAGCAGTTTTCGCTGTTGAACATCGTTTCACTTTGTCAAATTTGTAGGCAGCAATGCTACCAAGCTGGTCGGAAACTTTCATAGCTACCGTAAGGGCTGCTACCGTATCTATGGAAAAAATGCTCACTGGAAAATCGAAATTAGAGCGCTGGCTTACTGTATATACAGTGGTTGCATTGCATTGCGCAGTGATCGCGGATCGATTCACTTTGGATCAAGTGACTATGTGAGTATACCTCTGAATTCTCCTATCAGAAAAAAGACCTTTAAGGCTACATTTCTGCAAGTTGCAAGTGAGGAAGGCCGATTTTTTAGAATTTCGTCACGATATTTCCGAAAATTACTCATATTTAACTTCTTCAAGTTTTTTTTAGTCCATTCGATGAGCAATCTTCTCACCTTGAATAAAATATTTCTCTGAGTGCTCGACGGCGATTTACAATGGATTCATCATCCAGGACTATTTTTAAGCTGGGAAGTCCAACATACTCATCCAGAAGTTCAGCTAAGGAAGAGCGCGTTACGAAGCATACTCAGTATCTACACGTGACTATGCTGTCGTCAAAAGTGGTGGATAAAATTTTCAAAAAGGTATGATAATTTTTAGTTATGTTGAACAAGCGGAATTCGTTGAATAAGTTGGTTGTGCTGACGAGCACAGAAGGAGTTTTCCTGTTCCCATCCCAGTTAGTCGATAACAATAGGGATTACGAATAATACAAAAATTACGGTACTGTTCTATGATAGCGGCGCCAGTTGAAGCCTTCGGCGAAGAAGTATTTTGTGCTTTATTTTGTGCTTTTGCTGAACGTTTTTTGTACTTTGTCGATAGCTTAAATCAAGTAAATTTAATGGCATATTTAATTTCTCAAGTAGCTTCTTTTTGGCTCCGTACCAGTGAAAATAAGAATTTGTTCCTCATTAGGAGATTTCTCACTGGATAAAAGTTTTGTTTCAATGAACATTTAATCGTTGGATAGAAAAAATCTTTCCATTTATATCGGTATATAAGGCTTTCAGAAAGGACTTCTCCAAGCTTTGTAACGACCGAAAGAATATTGTGTTTCACACTCAGTAAGCACTTCCACACGGCTAGGGTAACGCTGTAATACCAAACAGCAAACACATTTTTTTTCAGAAAAATTTGCTCTATCTAGTAGGTAAAATTTTGCTATAAAAACTTTTATTAGGTGAGAAATCTTCGAATGTGAAAAAAATCTCATTTGGACTGGTACGGCGTTAAAAACAAGCAATGTGAGAAATGAAATATACCTTCAAAATGCACTTAAGTGAGCTATCGATAAACTGCAGAAACTCTTTGCAAAAGCAAAAAATACGTTTTTTACCGAAGGCCTCAACTGGCGCCGTTATGATAGAACAGTACCTCTCGGTAAATGTGAAACAAATTCTCATTTTAATTGGTACGACGTCAAAACAAGCAGTTTGAGAAGTAAAATATACCTTAAAAATTTAATTGAGCTAAGCTATCAGATAATCATACATTCGTCAGCTAAAAGCAAAGAATACGCGTTTACTGAAGGCTTCAAGTGGAGCTGCCATAATAAAATAGTACCAACATTACTAACAAGGGAAAAGAAATTGGCTAAAGAAGTTCTGCAAGAGACAAGTGGTTTCTTGCTCAACGCTCCTTCTAGAACAGACGAAGTGTCTCATCCATTTGAGTCGTAGAATGGCATCAGACTTGTCTTTCACGAAACATATATGTGTTTGATCGCCTTTGCCCTAAATCAGGTAAAACGCACAGCTCGTTTTCTCTAGGATTGCTGCTGATTGTCGAAACTATGGATGAACGGAGCCAAAAAAAGAATGCGGAGTTGAAATCCTCTAAAGAAAAGAAAGCACAGATAACAGTATTGGCTGCGGCCGATGAAACAACGGATGAAGTCATTGTGATGTGGAGAAAGAAAGGAATGAACGCGGCGATCTCGCCGCTTTTTGCCCGACGTATCTGCTTTTGCTACATTTGTTGATGCAAAACTTCAGAAAGAATATTAGGAAAACAATTGATAATGAAGACTGGATAAGAAAGGATGAAATTATAAAGAAAAAATTAACGGCTGGATGTGAAGAGCAACAAAACGAGAGGATGCAGACAATGGTGAAAGATTCCGATAAAGTTGAGTATACAGAGATAGTACTCGAGCACAACATTTTTCAAGAGTAGCTTAGTTTTTTGCACTTTATGTTAGGAGAAGACTGATTTAAAAAGTTACAAAAACTAAGAAATACACTCATGAAGAGCAAGTGATTGTATTTCAGAAAATTCCTAAGAAATCAAATGTGTCAGTCCGAAGTTGTGCCTTCCGACGAACTTCGATGTTAGTAACTATCGTAAGGTTGATAATTTATTCTTTCAAAACCTGCCTGTGTTACTGTATTCCATAGAACTCTATTAATACTTCTCTAATTCTCATTTAGCACGTCTCACCTTGACGCCGACTGTGCAGATCTCAGTACTTCTCGCAAACCATTCGTTTCTCCTCATCCACCATCTACGAAATACTTCCAACGCTTTGTGAGTTAGTTGGCTGTTACATGAGGATTCTTTATGAACGTCGTCGAATGCTGATCAAGTCAATTCTCGATGAAAGCCTGAGATAGTCGAGCTAAGCCGTCCTCTCTTGGAGTGCAGGAAATGAATTGTTCCCAGTCAAGCCTAGTAGCATTTTCCCACTCCAGAAGGATGAGATATTTGACGAGCTCAGGCTTGATCGAACCAGAGTTCATATGACTGAGCAAATTCTCTGCGGTTTTAGTGAAGGCCTAATGAACAATTGAAGACCAAATAGTTGAGTCGCCGAAACGGAATTATAAGAATACTTCTTAACAACCAACCGTTCTGCAAAAATATTCGGATATCAACAACATTTCTGCAAAAAAGATTTGAACAATCGTTATATAAATTGTCGAATAAGGGAGAAATAAGGGCCGCAAACTTCTCCTTAACGCACATCATAACATCAATACGAATAAAAATCGTGTACAGCCAGAAAAAGCATAGCACTAATAAAAATATAGGAAAAATTCTAAATACAGTCGAGCTGAAGGCGAGTGCACCTCAAGTTAAGCAGCAGCGAAAGCTCTTACTGAACCAATGTTGACTTTCCAATAACTTAAATTCTTATCATTCTAATGTGATTTTCTTTTATTTTAGTGGTTAGCATAGGAAGAAGTCACCCTCCCATACGGGACTAATATTCAGTGTCCACTACACAGGAACTAGTACTTCTGGAGCATTGACATCAATAGGTCATGTAAGTGTTCCAAGAAATCGGCAACAGCAGGAATACGCTTTTGTTGACGAGATTAGCGATGACGGGGAAAGAACTCTAATTGTTACACAGACATTCGTCAGGATAACGGATATTTTCCGTCTTCTGGCATCCATTAAACGCTACTGGCGGCAAAAAATACATGAAAAATGTTTCACTCTGCAAACGATTAAGATTTTCCTATATAATCGATTATGACTCACGGATAGTGGTGAGAAAGAAAGAACCTAGGCTAGTATCTATAGCAAAATCCACACTAGAAAAAAAGCCCTTTTTAATTAGTGATAACGATAGTGATACTGAAGAAAGATTTTCTTTGCATTTGTGCGAGGGTCTAATAAAAGTCGGTTTCTAGATCATGATAACTTCGGTGGCATAAGTGCCGGAGGGGTTAAAGAGGTGATGATAATGAGCATGACGATGACGGTGGTCATAAGCTTGGCGGCAGTGGCAGTGCTGGCTGTAGAAAAGCCAATGGTGATCGAGATGATGCTGATCGTGATCGTGATGGCGGTGACGGTGGAGGTAATAAAGATGATGACGATGATGATTGGAGTCAAGATGATGATAGCAATGAAGTTGATGGCGATAATTACGCCGACTGTGGTTATGTTGATGATGCTGATAATGGCAATGATGTGCGTTTGATTGCGAGAATATCACGAGTAAGGAAAGAAAACTACTGATGGTGGCGCTAGACAATCTGGCAGCAAAGTATAATAGATGAGGCACGCGTAATGCAGTAGCAAAAAAACCCACACACCAAACGACGAGCGATCCTTCAGCAACCATATGCGAAAAAGTCATAGCAGGTAACTGCGATACGACCTAGTCGATGAAGAATCGATATTCGATTGTTTTCAAACAGACAGAAGCTCGTGACAATCAATAATCAAAAGATGCTATCGACAATGCCGATTTCACACAACTTACGGTAATTTTGAAAAGAAAACATCGCTTATTGTGGAGTACGCCACTTGTTGTAGCCACTACCTGCATCACGCTTTATCAGGTTCGTTTGTAGTTTCACAGGGTTTACATGAAAATATGATAATAAAAGTTCAACCAAAATCAGTGGCAACTTCCACAAGAGTCGGGAGAATTATAATCGATTACTATTTTATCCGATACTCTGAATATTCAATGACTATCTCCCAATGAGCATTTCTAAACATGTTGCATAATCCTCGAAGTAGGCCAACTAACCCATGAAGTCTAGCCGTCTAGGAAGATGTTTGTCGCACAGCAGCAAACCCCTCCACTTTGACCACACTGGCAAGCGGCTGCCTGTAATAAACATCTGGAGGCACTCTAGTACGGCCGTCTCGAATTCCGGGAAAAACACACTCAAGCAACAATCGACATATGGAGAGAAGCTGACAGATCCACAACCACTGTTGAAATTATAAATAAACTCAGCCACCTCTAATGGATGACGATTGGGAATGAAGAACGTGCTAATGAGCCCCTATTTGTGAATGTGGTCTATCTGAGGATCCATTTATGTTTCGTAGGTAACTCTACACTTCGAAGACTTTCAGAGAGCAGTAGCCTATCATCCACTTCATCATGATTCTTTCTGTGATAGTACGGTTTAGACGAAAGGTTGAGACCTTGTAGTTGAGATCACCAGTAACGGAATTGAACAGCGCTATAGAGAATTTTTTCCTATGACCTAGTTGCGACTGATTGTAGTTGCAAAGTAACGAAACCATTTGCTGAGTCATAAAGACGGCGTTCAGCATGTAATGAAAACCTAAGCGCATTCGAGCCATCTCGCTATCATAACGGCCACAGTATGACAAAGTTCTCGATAAAACTGCGATAAAGATGAAGGATAGAACGGCTTGCGTCCAGCGCTGATCAATCCCTCAAGGAAACACCGCGTATCCAACCGCATTTATAACATTATAAAGTGACTGCATGCATATTTGGCTTCTGTAATGCCTTGTAGAGACCAGTCACCGCAGCAAGTCAGTGTTTATTCACTTACCAGAAGAAAATATCAGCTTCCAATTTGCTGAGACCAGAGAAATAGTTGGGAGGGAGGAGACTAGTTTTACCCTTAAAGTCGGTTTGAGTCAAAAACATCGCCTTCAGTGCAGTGGATTTCCAACCACTGTGCTGTAGGCTTATCTGTAAATGTAATGACTTTGGTTTAGCTCAAATGAAAATATTCGCATAAAATAAAGCTCTGCCAAGAGAAAACTGGAAAAAGGCACAAAACTTATCAGATTAGGTACTGATATATTCGCAGGATCTTGGATCTAACGCAGCTTTCCTTTTATTACCTTTGTATTGCAACAAGTGCGATTTTATAGAAAGTTTGTTCCTCTCAAAGTCACTTCAGGACCTGAAAATGAAAGGTGGCGTTTCGAAAGGGAAACTATTTACTTGGCATGTAAGAACGTAGTAGTTTCCGAGTTGTGATTTAGAGTAAAGAGAACGAGCAAAAAACGACAAGCGATGACCGATGGTGAAGGTCGTTGAGGAAGGCTGTCCCGTTGCTAATCTGGCTTATTAACGATCGTATATATTACTTAGAATGAAATAATGCCATTTCTTAACGACATACGCCACTTCTTATCGACGTTGACCTCGACAAATGACACGGCTCACGAAAAGAATGGCCTATAGATCAGTAACACTGCAGGCGGTCGTCGTCGGCTACGACCACCAAAGAGAAACGACTACTTCGTGTGAGGGCCGCCGGATGTTGCGATTCTCAGGAATGAGTTAGCGAAAATTACGTGCGAGATCATTCGTATCCGATATCTATCAAGCTTATAAAAGAATTTCTAAAGTCTCAATGACGTGAACGACTTATTTGGTGGTTCAACAGATTTCTTCTAGAGTGGCAATGGTTCCAGAACTTTGATTTCTCAAATCGCTCGAATGACAGTTCACTAGATAGCACGACGACGGAGTAATTCTTGGTATTGGGTTACGATCAGGTGATTTCACGCATTCTGAGTTATTGTTAAGGAAGGTGAACCATCTCCGTCAGCTCTGTTAAGCATATGTGTTCGACATTCGTGAGCAGATTATTTTTCTTGACTATAAACTGGTGAATTTTCCAAGAATATTGGTGTGGAACTATTTCAAATCATTACTTCTGTAATCTCACTAGTGGCCTTCAAGACACGATATGTAGAATACTATCATTTATGAAAGGCAAGTACAGAAACTGTCATACTTATCTCGAAAAGTAACTGGTAAAGAGATCGATAGAGAAGTGAAATGTGATTTTCGACGGTGCCTAGGAGCTCTCCACTTATGGAAGTGAGTCAAGCGAAAGCAACCAGTTGCCGTTTTTGTACCAATATTTGCTGACTTCTTGGATTAACGACGATAGGTACATTCATGATCATGAACTCAAACTGAAGCACATTTGGGCATCAAGTTTCGATACAATGAATCTATTTTGAGAACGCTTAGGTTTAGCTGCATGGATCGTTCATGATCGACCAATCAACTCTGCTACCCCACAATTTCGCTAACCTGAAGTGGCACCTCTGAGTATTCGATTCGTCCTTGTCGCGAAACACAGTAGTCTAATGTGCTCCGCACGTTTAAAGGATACGAACAGGATCACAGTTTTCATATGAGCCCATAAATATGAGCCTATTTGGGTTGAAAGACAACCCTGAATATCTCGACTGGCACCACCGTGACACATGTTTACTCTCTGATGAGCTTCCTAATTGAGGAGTCGAGGCTCAAGTGAACTTGTGTGACTCGCGTGATATCGAAACATCTTCTGCACATTGTGATTCGACTTCAAAGAGATCTCTGATCACTGAGATGGTCAGAATTCGAGAAAGTCGTCAAAATATTGTGCTCGTTCAATGGTCAACATGTTTGTTTCTTTGAAAGAAGACAAAAGAAAGCAAAGTTATCTGGAGGCCGACTACGGACGTTAGATCATAATGTGAAATAGTCCTCCACGTGATTTTTTACTAGATGGGATTAGTAGGACCTGCTTACACGATATTCAACCAAAGAAATCAATACGTTTAGGAGCACCAGCCATTGAACCACTATCATAAAAGTTGTAGCGCATCGCACTTTAACGGATTAATCGACCATTAATTTTTCAATGAACGCTGGGTTCTGATCAATCTCTGATTGGTGCAACATGCATTCATTTCCATTAATATTTTTCTATGGGCATGATTCACTTGCGTATTAGAGCACTAAAGCGGTTAAGGATTTGAACTTCATGCTTGGTGGGATTTTCTAATGGCTCTATTTCGGCCACGACACGCTATAAGATTTTCTGTTAATGCACTTTCACAATATACTGTAACTCTGCACTAGCTCATAATACTACCACTATCGAATAATACTTGATTGATACTAATTCATATTGCAAGCTATGCTGTGCACTAGCACCGTTATAACACCTATTTCGTGCAGCATAGCTTGATCAAGGATAGCAAATCACTATTCAATGAGTGATTGGCTAACTAGCATCTTTTTCCCATATATGAGGGATTGCCGAGTGAAATTCTTAGTGCGAGTGGTGCTGCACCGAAGAGGAGCGAAAATCCACAACGAGAACGGACGGCAGTGGGCGATCAACTTGAATCATCGGCTCTGAAGAAGACAAACGCCTCGAAACGTTAGCCTAATAAAATTTCTGTCATCCCCTTCGTGCTACAGGCCTGACCAACAATAAAAATATGCACTTTCACAACCGTTTGCATAGAATTTTTCATATCCTGATGACATTACGCTTGAACATTCCGCAATTAGTGGTGATGTAAAAAGTCATCTCTAATTAAAAACTTTTATACGATGGTCATGAAGAACAATAATTTTTCATGTAACGTTGTTGTCATTTGTTGGAGTTTTTGCAATTATCTGAGATCATTTCTAGAAATGGCGGAATATTCTGTTTGTATAGTTCCTCCCTTTTTCATTTTTTACGTTTTAGAGGATTTTTTCGGAATTTTTTCAGAAATTTAATAATCTTTGGTCATGAATGATATTTCACATTCCGTCAGGACATTCGAAAACATTCCAGTAAACTTCATGCCTTAGAGTAATTTACAGGGTTTTTTGTGAACTGGTTACTTGTACTATTTGGCAGATTAAGCTGAGCACGATTCATTTCTGCCCGTTAGGTTGTGAATATAAATTAGGCTCTCATTTTTTTCGTATTACTTGACAGTGTTGTGGTTTTGTAACTTTTTTGTGTCTTCCAATAAGGCTTCGGATCTACTCCATCAAATCATCTTCACGATGTTTCATTACTCTTTCGGATTTAGTTATTTCGAATTTTGTTTTCCAGCATAACCTTTCATCTAGTGACGAAGTGATAGAGACATACGTTTACTTCCACTCAGAAAACAGGATTTATCCCACATTTCCAGTCTAATTTGCTAAACTTTCAAGTATTTTCATTTGCCCACTAGATCACGTAATTATAGGAGTCGTCGCCCTTCTAGAAGAATGACAGTCATAAAGCAGCAAACTCTCGTCATATTTCATGTGTCCATGATTGTCTGTGGTGAAAGCGTGAGGAATTTTCGAACGACTATCTTGAGAATTCACGGAGAATGATACTCATATATTGCGCACTCTTTATGTGAGGAAATGCGAAAATGAGAAATTTACAAACATGTCATTTACAATGTAACAAATACAGCGAAATAAATGGATTGAACCTACACGAAATGTGAACAGTGACCATCAGAGCACCTAAGCATTTTGAATGAGTAGCTATAGAACCCCTTCTCATCCGTGTATAACGATTGCTCAGATGTGAACCACAAAGGGTATCCGTCCACAAATAACGAGTAGGAGTCATTGTTATTGAGTGCCAAAAGCAAACATTTGCATCACTAGAGACCTTCGTTGACATGACTGGACTAAGAATAGAAGCAAGGCAGCGGAACTTTTATTATTTATCTATCGATTTGTTAAATAACAGTAAAACTATAGAAGGAATTGAAAGTTGTAAGCTGGCATCACTTTGCTTTTGTTGCTGATTGATTGCATCATCAACGTTGTATGCTGAGTATATGATCGTCTTACAGATATCCTCTAAGGGCCATTAGCTAAGAAGTCATTCGCTTCAGTATTAGGTATGACCATGTGATGTCCGAGCTTCTGGACTGGTAAAAATAAGCGACAGAAGAGTACGACCAACTGACCAGAGAGTGGAAGATTATCGTGTCGAAATCACTCTTATTTGGTAATTAGTAATCAGCGAAGAAAAGAACTAAAATCTTAAGAGTCTCTATTTTGGTTTTGATTTATAAAGTCGATTGACTTGAAAAGGATAAAAATAGCTTTCAAATGATTTAGAGGGTCATGACTTCCGTACCATGCGTACCCAAATGGGTGCACACGGATGTTAGAGCGTTGAAGGAGATTAGAAGGTAAATTGACAGCAGATACTCGTAGCAGAAATCTTTATAGGCAGAAAGAGGGCTATCCCGATATCAATGGAAACTTTGTGAATCGCAATATCAACGTGATGTCCATTCGCTGACGCACGGCTTATTGAATGTGTTTACCAAACCATGGATAAATAATGCGTTCGGCCTTGATTTACAAGAATTCTCCGCAAATTTGAAAATGTATGCTATAAGAAACTTTATTGTTTCTTATTGGTACCATCATAGGCGGGGCACAATGACCGAGTGGTTGTGATGCTGGCCTGGGCGCGCGTGGAGCCGAGTTCCACCCGCACCTCTCTCTGGCAATCAACAACATCGTCCTATGGAGCGCCACATCAAGGCTATCTTCGAGATTGCAAGGATACTCGCTCATTCAGTATTCTCTGTCGTTCAGGGAGAAGACAAAAGCGAATTGAATATTAGAAGTACTGGGATCCGCAAAGTGAAAAAAAACACTGAGGCGACGGATCAAATGAAGTGCTAAAGTACCATCGTGAGTATGAACACAGAGACTTGGAAAGGTAGCACCGTCAAACTCTTGATTACTTCGAACTTCAAAAGCATGTACCAGCTTAATTAAGCCACCGAAGAGGAGACTACGAAGGATTGCCGAGCTGAAAACTAGACTCAAATGAATGTTACCAACTCGGGTGTTATGGTCCATTTGTGACCACTTAAACGATCGTCACCGAATGCAGTGGTTAGTACCTCAAAGGGAGTTAAGCAAACTATCGCACGATTTGTGATCACCTGGGCACATTTTACTATAAGCCGCCGTTTAGGTAGGTGGATCAGAAATCCTGAAACAGCTGTGACGCCGAGCATCAGGTGGACCACAGGAATCGTAAGATATGGAAACCTTCACCGAAAAGAAGCTATAACTAGTCTAACTCTGGACAATGTTAAACGAACAAAATAGTCTACAAGAAAACCTTATTTCACGGTTTTTCCTGAGGTGTTTTAGTGTTATAGCATAGCATCATAAAACTGCGATAAAAATAAAGATTTCCTCTAAATTTTTTCACCCAAAAGTTGTCAGCTTAACTGGATCTGATGCCTATAAGTGCTTACCAGATCGAATCTATTGATCGTTGGTTGCTGACAGCTTCAATAGAAATCGCTGAAAGAAAGCGTTATCTTTCTTTTATCGCAGAAAGCGTCAGCATAGCAACGACTTTGTTGATGTTGTGCTAGCACACACTCCTCCGGCATAGCTGGAACGCCGGTTCAGCTCTCCCTTAAGGTTCAGCGTTTTCCATTTCACCCAATACTTTAGAAGCAAAATTGTGTTACCTGAGAACGTACCTATTATATGACTCCTCATGAACGTTATGATGACAAAGTGAAAGATGCTATTTTTTTTGGAGGCCAAAAAAAACCTACGGAGGGGAGGTCTAGCAAGAGACCAAAAAAACAGACAAAGACCTTAGCGACGCCCACACAATCCATTCGATGACTGATATGACTGCAAATGGACACAAATCGTACCAGTATTGCCATTTTTGATATTGACGTAATCTGCTGAGGGTTTGTTTAAATATACAGCAATGCGAACTTGGAGCGAGAAAATCCTTGTTATAGCTATGTTTTACCTATCAGTTTCACCTTGTTCCTATGCTAATAGTACTAAGGATACATAGGAACGCCTAGGAGAGATCAAATAATGAGAAAAAAACTAAAAAGGAAAACTAGTTTTTTACCTCGGAAAGCTTCAAACATGTTTCGTCAGAAGTTTGAAAAGTTGAGTGCAGTTGGGGAAACACGGTTTCACCTTTCTTTTCTAGTGTTCGTGTAAACTCGTTCAAAACAATATAGTCTGACAACATATTCCGAGCCTTTCATGAAGTCTATTTGGCACTTATATTGTGCAAGACACATACTTCCGCCTTTCAGCCTCATCAGTTGCATGGCGCCTCTCGTTTCGGCCGATCCCTTGTAGGGGTATAAACCCAGTACATATTAAGAATCGACCTTTGACATGCGGTGATTACTTTATATGTAAGGGTCTGTTCACCTTCAAGGGATTTGCTGAACCGAAAAGCACCATGATATTAATGTGGCTTCAATCCCGAAACCATCATGAAAGGCTCGAGATATGTTATCACATAATATATTGTTTTGAGCTAGGTCTATAAAACAGTCAAATGTAAAAGTATACTTCTTCAACATTTGTATAAGTTTTCCAAGTCCTTCCTTTATCCACCCACCATGTTTTCGCCGTTCATTGGAGTGAACCGTTCTGATTCAGAGACACGCACATAAATTACTGGGGCAACTATTTAGAAAATTGTTAGTACTTGAGTTCAGCTATATCCCGACATTTCGAAGTATATTCTATATGTCACATTGATTTACTGTTTTGCGCCTCAGTTCTAATTTCCTCAAATGAGAGGCAGATTTTAACATGTTTTGATAATTTTTGTGTTCACTGTTAATCGGTATTTGTGGAATTCTTACTCGGGCATTAAGAGCCTTTCCTGTTATATTCGAATAAAGAGTTAATAAATTGGCACTTATTTCGTAGTATAGAAGAAACCGTCCCATGTCAGTTCATTCATGCGGAGAAATTAATCTTGTGAGAATTGATTTAGCTATGTCTATTTGATCAGAATTTCACGGATGTGCCTAACATCATCGAGAATCGTAGTTGTTGTTTAATCCATGATCAGACTTGAAACTGAAGACCGACCAAATAAGATGAAAAGTAAAAACAGCATATTATGCCTTGCAACCCTGAGCGGCTTCGCTGATGACCATAGCTCTTACGGTCACGTGGCCATGCTCTTTATGTTGATGTTAGGAGAGCTATGGTAAGGGTCACTAAGTGCAGGAACGCCATGACATCGTGACTTTCCAGTGGCATTTCACATATTCTATCTTATATATACTGCGACCACTTTACTGATGTAGTTAGCAACTGCTTCTTGTCGAAGTATGAGAAGGATCTTGGTGTCGAGTAATTCGCAATGTACAGCCTCGTCGCATTGCACAATTCGGGCTACCTCCTAGTGAAATATTGTTTGTGATTTGTCAATTCACTCGTCGTATACAAGCTTACGAATATATAGATTTCTTCAATCACTTTCCCTTCTCTCTCCCTCACTCGTTATCTCTACCTCTCTCTCTTCATTCATTCATTCTTTCTTTCTTTCTCTTCTTTCTTTTCGTTCCTTCTTTTCTTTATTTCTTTACTCCTTTTCTCTTTTCTATCATTTCCTTTCTTTTCTTTCTTTTTTTTCTTTTCTTTTCGTTTTTCATTTTATTTTTCTTCCTATTTTTCTTCTTTCCTTTCTTCTCTTTCTTTCTTCTTTGTGTCCTTTTAGTTTCCTTTAGTTTCTTTTATCTTGTACTATTTTTTCCTCTCTTGGTTTATTCTCTTTTTTCTTCGCTTCATTTGTCCAGCTAAAAAGAATCTTTTGATTTAGTGAAAGAACTTCTTTTACTAATCGAAAATGTGTAGCTACTGAATCACGTAATAACGCCCAGGATCGACCATCTGTTAGCCAAGGTATAGATCGTTTAATTCAGAGTTTTTTCCTGATAAGTAGTTCTGAGGTGGTTATAACAGCATTTGTTAGGTACAGTAATACTGTAATATAATAATAGTAGTGGCGTCGATACCATTCTGTTATTCGCATGCATTATTCAATCCTTTAAGGACAACGCCTTCTTCGCTTTTTCTTTGGACTTTTGAAACTCATTTGACAGCTTCAGCTTCGACGATTTTAAACCTGTACTTGGTTTCTGGAGCGCCTTTATGTTTATGCTGTAGTAGCGAGATTCAAATTGAGTTTCATAGTTGGCGCACGGTTTTACCCGGCTACTCGACTGGGGTGTCTAAATTTTGTGAGCATGTAATGTCGCAATTCGCAATAAATGGTACCGAGTTTTATAATTTTATGGGTGGTTTTTGAAAAGACTTCTAGTTCTTATTTAATGGCATAAATCCAGGTGAGAAGTTAAGTTTGGTTTTGAAAAAGTTTCCTTAGAGCGCTGAAAGGGCGAAAATGAGGTTACATCTTGCACTCCTAAGCTTAGGCTTAACAGTAGGTCTATTCAGCAACGTAAAAAAGTGTATAGTTAAGAGAATGTCCATATATTGGAAAATCATCTATTATAACGGAAGTGGCACATTGTTGTAAAAGGGAACATATCTCCAGCCATCATGTAACTTCATTTCTTTCTTCTTCATCCATGTTTTTGAAGTCATTCGATAGCTTAAGGAATGCTTATTTTTCCAATAAGATTGCTTAATAAAATGACTTCTGTTTTACTTTATGCTAGAGAAACAAGCCAACATTTTGCAAGCAGAGCTCGTTTTAGTGAGTATCTGCCTTTTACCTCGGGATTCGACGTTTTAGAACAAAGCATCCCGCGAATTGGCCAAAGACCACTTACTCACATATGCGAATTCAATCCTATTTCCAATGCTACACTGCAGAGAAACGGTCTTTTTAGAAAACAAGCACGACATTAGAATCACTGAAGCTTACGCTGTCGAATGATTACTAATAGTCTTGAAAAAATCTCCGTCCGGCGAGAAATATGCGCGTGTCAAACATAATTTTATTTTGGATTTTACTCCATTATATGAAGGCTTTTTCGAAAACTGGCCGCGTACCGCACTAGCGGAGATATGAGCTTCTGAATGATTACTAACACTCCTTTGATAGGGTTCCTGTTCAGCTAATGAGATCATTCCTTCAGCTTTACTGGTTGTAACCGAAGAAATCCAAAATTGGACTTCGTACGCGGCGCGCATTCTTTGCTCGGATATGTTAGTGAGATTTCGCAACATTGGCATTAAGCTATCGCGCTTTCGGAACATTTGCAACAAACAGCATCAATCTACTGCCGAGAAGAAAGACGCTCCAAATGCGAAACCTAATTTTCTTTCTGCTGCAACAGCGCATCAAGAAGTTGTATTTGAAAACCAAGCATACCATTGAAGTTGATAAGATTTTTGCTATCGAATGACCATTGAAAGTAAGAAAAAAGTGTCTCCTGCGTAAACTTCCCAAATGTGAAACATAATTTTATTTTTGCTGCTAAAGCGACGAAGAAATCTTTTTCACAAGACCAGATACTTAAACTTTAGGAAAACGCAAAAAATGTTTTTTCTCAAGATCGGAACACAAGTGCGGATAGCAGAGATGTACTATTTTTTATATGAGAAAGTCGCACGATTAAACGATTTGCTCATACGCCAGTCTTCAAGAACTTCCACCGTGTGAAGAATTCAAAAAAGCAAAAAAAGTAACTGATTCGAATCTTGGACTAATCACAGATGCAATAAGGCTAGAATGAACGGAGCGTTCTCTCATTAAATCTCAAATCTCAGCTTTTCTACATCTATGTGGAGGAGAAATTTATGGTTTTGACGGCGAGAAACTGGTGAAAGGTAAGGCCGATTGTCATCTGACCTCAAGGTTGGACGAGACCGATCATCGTGGCAGCCCAAGCGAGCGTTTTCATTTCAGGGGAGTTAATAGTGGACGAGTGTCTCATCTAATTGGGAGTCCTAAGTCAACAGCACTTTTCGTCACTATTTGTATGCTGCTCTACACAAAAGTGAAAATGGTTAACTACAATTTTAATGTTGTTTCTCTGTTTGCGCTGTGACAAGTCCGATTATTATGTATTCGCACAACTGATGGCCTGTTGTCCCGACGTTTGTGAGTAGTGGGAAGAGACAGGATTGAACGCCTCTTCATAGAGTGGTACGTCATTGGATTGGATTCCCATCCAAATGATTCGACGTCGCCTACCAGAAACTCGTTGACCGGAGCCCAACACGCCTACACCTGCGTGCACATTGGCAGTTATGCGAGTCAGAGCGGTGGGGTCAGCCACGATACCACCACCACCGCCATCGGAAGATACAGCATTGCGAACATTGGCGAATTGGACAGGGACGACTTTAACCCTTTGGAGACCATGAGTCTTTTTTATGCTTACCGCGCAAAGTCAAATCTCACTCATCTAGCGTAATGGCGGCGTCGAGTTTCGTTTTAAAGCAGGCAGATAGACAGACATGCGTACACAAACATGCAGAACCGCCCGCCTGACTGCCGCGCAAGCGGCGAGGTGACGCCGCCTGCCTATCAACGCTGTTCCTCAAAGGGTTAATCCTGGCGGATGCAATACCTCCTTGCACCCTGATGCGTCCTCTTCTATGAAGTGCCATGTTATTTAATGTTATGTTATGTGTATGTTATATGTTATGTATGTTATGTTATATGCCATGTATGTTATGTTATGTGGGCTAATGAAAGACCACTTTGATAATCGTTTATATTGGAACTAAATAGAGAAATACAACCAAATGCGACGAACTAACGCTGCTCGCTTTTGTCTCGGCGACGGACGACCTGTGCAATGGCAACGCGTCCAAGTGAGAACATTTTCAACAGAACGAATACCACAGGCTTTCAAATTCACCACCACCCGAGCGCTCTACACTTAATCAATGGAGGACGTAACAGCGGACATTGGCATGGATTGTAATCGCAGACGCGCGAATGTTTAATTCGAGAACGTTCTTGAAGACGGAGCGTAGATTAAAGTTCTTCTTAGTTTTTTTTCTAGAGTCTTCTTTGTCGGGTTTTTCCTTTCAACGAATCGTTTTTCTTTCTGCCATTCTGCTTTGCTGACCACGTCACGTTCGTACGAAAGGAGATGGGGTGGGGGAAGTGGGGGGGGGGGGGGGGGGGGTGGCTGTCATGAGAGCGTGACGATTCCACTATGATCTCATTGTGTCTATCGCAACATCGGTTCCTTCTGATTAGGGGAGGCGGACAAATAAGAGTGTTAGTAACCATTCGAAAACTGAGACTTAGGGCTACCGCCCCACGTCGCCGGTTTTCAAAATACCCTTCTATAACGTTGTGATCTCCAAGCAAAACTAGCACGTATTCCTTCCCGGACAGAGCTCTTTCTTTGGACTACTAGATCAGTCAGCGTTGCGCTTCCTGATGCTAATGCTGTGCTTGTATCCTAAAAGACCGTCTCTCTGCAACGCAGCAGGTGAAAGAAATTGAAATCGATATGTGAGAATGGGCGATCTAGAGCCAGTTCACGTCGCGGTGGATGTGGCGGTCACGTGACTGCTGACGCAATACTTCTCTATGCGTTTATTGGACCGTTCGCTGGCCGCGGCAGCCAGTTCCCACGTGAATCGCACAGGGCTCTGCTGCTTCCACGTGGGATTTCGACTTATTATAGTCGCGTTGCAGCTTTTTTACCTGCTGCATTTCAAAGAAGCGGCCTTCTCAGGATGTAAGCACTGCGTCGGAATCGGATTCAATTATGCTATCGAATGATTACTAATAGTCCAAAAAAAGAGCTCTGTCTGGCGAGAAATACTCATGTCTGAAGCCAGAACATCTCTTCATTAACAACGTCAAAAGAAGTCGTTTTCGAAAATCGCCGACGTGGAGCTGTAACCTCAATTCTTAGCTTTCAAATGGATACTAGCACTCCTATGAGAAATTCCTCTCCAGCGAATAAAATCAGTTTTTCATTTCTTTCCTCCTAATCGGAAAGAACCCCACGTCGTCTTTTCCGTGACCCACCAACATTTTGATTTTGGAAGCGTCTGGGTGGACCTTTATATTACGTGCTGCAAGTGTTCGATTGAAGATTATAATAAGGCATGATTTGAGCCTTCGACTTCCGTGGACCCAACCCCTGTGCTTGAGCGTCGAATTTCAGTTTATGTAGCCAAATAAATCTGCTACTAGGCCCAAGCCTAAACATCTTAACCGCAAAAGGACGAAATGCAAACTTCTTTCAGGTTCTTTCTGATTAGGAGGGAACAAATAAAAAGCGATTTCATTTGCTGCAAAGGATTTTTTCATAGTAATTTTAGCACCCTCTCGAAAGCTGAGACATGATGCTACAGCCGCACGTCGCTGGTTTTCGAAAAAGACTTTTTTTGACGTTGCTACGGGAGGGATTATCTTGGCTTCACGCTCGCATATTCTCGCCGGACAGAGCCCTTTCTTTGGACTATTAGTACCCATTCGATAGCATAACGAATTTGATTTCAACGCCTGCGCTCATATCGTGAAAAGACTGTTTCTCTGAACAGCAGGTAAAATAAGCTGCAGTGCAGCTGGTATAAATCGGATTCCCACGCGGGGTGCCGTAATCATCGATTTTCAAGCCTGTGAACGACTAAAGAAGTACTGCGTCAGCAGTCATGTGGTTGGCAATCCACCGCCACGTGAAATTGCTTTAGATAGCTCATTCTCACACATCGAATTCAACTTGTTTTACCTGCTGCGTCGGAGAGAAACGGTCTTTTTCAGAATATATGCACAATATTGGCATCACAGAGCACTACGCTATCTTATTATTACTAGTAGTCCAAAGAAAGAGGTCTATGCGATGAAAAATATGCGCCAGTTTTGTGTGGAGATCACAGTTTTTTTGCAGGTGTGTTTTAAGAATCCGCCGTCGTCAAGCTGTAGTCTCAACTCTAAGCTTTAGAATGGTTACTAACACTCTTATGGAAAGTTCCTCCAGCGAATGAGGTCGGGTTTTTATCTGTCGCCTACTAATCGGAAAGGATCTCTTTTCACTTTTCTATAACACTCTTCAAAAAGCCATAAGACGTCAAAATTAGCATTAATTCTAAGTTTGTACTATCGAATAATCATATAAAAAGTTTGTTAACCCTTTGGGGTTGAAGTGCTTTCTATGGAATAAACGAAAGTTTCCTTAACTTTTTCATCGGATGGATTTTATCTACCAAAATTTTAGATGTCATTCGAGAGCATGAAAAATGGCAATTTCAATAATATATTTGTTACTTTAGAAGACCTCTTCTATGCGCTGTAGCGACAAAACTAAGATAATATTTCGAACTACAGTGAGCGCATGTGACGCACTGGTTGCAGGTATGGTTCATCCCTCAAGGATTTATCAATACCGAGAGTTTTATCTTTTGTCCTTTATTCCACGCTCAATTTTCCTTGTCTGCTCGCGTGGGGCTCTTGCTTTTCTTATATAGCTTTTCTTTAGACTTTCAGTAGTCATTCAATAACTCTCATCTCGAAATTTGTAAGCCTAGTTTTCAGAAAGGTTTCAACGGAGTGCTGTTAGAACTGATGGACGACTATGCTTCCCACTCATATTTTTCTTCACACAAGAGCTATATGGAAAGAAACGGTTCTGACACTACTCTCAATTCCTTAACGCTTTTCCAAAGAACTGTAGCAACGAGAAGAAATTTTTGTCTTTTTCCCAAGTGAGCAGTGTATTTTGCACTCGCGTTTGCTTGGTTTTTCACTAGATTAAATTTTCAACTAAAGTTATAGCAGTCATTCGATGATTAAACGGCAATTTTATTTGTACCTAATTCTTTCACAAAGCTTTTACTGTGATAATGTAACGGTGGATAGAAATTGTGTTACACTTTTAGACTGTTTTCTGCACTCAGCTATCGCTTATGCTTGACTTTTCAATGAAGTTTTAGTAGCCATTCGATAGCTTGTAATGTGATCATTCGGACAATCATCTTTTTTCCTCTGAAATAATTTTTTGATGCAATAAAGCAGGGAAGAATCACGTTTCACTATTTGTGTAGTGAGCCCTTCGCTTGAACGTCGTAGGAGGTCTATCGGTATTTGTATAGTGAAGTTCATAGGTTAAATACAATTTTGATCAGAAAAAATGATATATTACTCAGAAGCCTATAAAGGTTTTCATTATCAAAGAACCGCTCAATTGTTCCCAAAATTTTCACTTATCAATAAGGAGGCTGCGTACCTAAGACTACAGTGCATTTGTAACACTTTTTTTAAAACAATTTTGTCGACCTTATTCTATTAGTGTAATTTGAGCACACATTTTATACAGTGTATAACTCGCAAAGAAAACGTTCATGCGTTTTAACAATCCTTTTTTTTCAAGAAGGAAAGCGGCATCCTCTGGAAGTGAAAATATCTGTCATGGCTATAGATATTTCTGTTTCGCAATCAACGGCCGGATATCAGACATGTATATTTCGTACAAGTTGGCTGGTTTTTTGCACCTAACTCTTACGTCTTCATGATCACCTCCCGTTGTCAACAAAGAGTGGAGCATGATTTTAGGCGACATACTCTCTTTGACCACCTACGATTTGCCTCTTTATAGTGTCTCATAATGTGATGGGACACAATACAGTATAGAAGTGGCTGGAGTTCATGGCTTTCCCTTTCTTCGGTGCTACAAAAAGGTCACATGTCAGTCGACCACTTCCAAGGCGTACTTCGATAACAAGGAATGCTAAGTGACAATAATGAACAGCGAGAATTTGCAGTGCTTACCTTGTATTTCTAAAAGCGCCTGTGGATTCCGCACAGATCTCTTACTTTACCTAAGATTATAACGACTCGTTTTCGCACATATAAACTGTAAGGTGAAATTGGAAAGAGGATACTCGTAGGAAGCACCTACTAGGACCGGATCTGGACTTTATCGGTGGGTGGCCACAATTACCTGGTCATAGCCACATTGATGTTTATTCAAGAGGCTGGAACATGTGGGAGAGACACGGTATACTGTTGAGGACAACCAATGAAAAACACTTAGAACACGCAGTGAGTGGAAATATCTACTGGTAGAAATTGCAGCACGAGCAATGTTTAGGTAAATATTTATAAACGAGTAACCGTAGAATGAAAAGATAAAGGAAAATCTGTGCTAAAATTCTATATAGGTCAAACTTTTGAGTGATACTAATGATTCGAGATTCTTAAGAAATTACCGATAAGTTGGTACCACATGTACTGGCAGCATCATTTTTGACCTACTATTCGCTTCTTAGAATATTCTGTTGCTGTGATAATTTGAAATATTTTCGTGAATCAAAATTTATCAAAACTAACAGACTTGAATCACAAATTATTTGTACATCTCATTATAATTGACAGAGCGCCAATAAAAATATGATTGTGTTGTGAAAGAGTTTTTTTTTATTCAAACACAGTACTTCTAAGCTTCATTGACCTTGCGCGCCGCTTCACTGGTATTTTATCCTACGCGCCATTCGTGCATGAGTGGTAAGCCATTGTTCCCGAGATAGCTAGCTCCATCTTAAGGCGATTATAGGCAAGTTGTATATAGAAATCTTCGTAAGAAAAGTGCATTTCAACAATGCAAACGCATCAATTTTGATCACTTGTGGTCAATGAATTTGGTCTTTATTGCTCTTTTGCCAAAGCTTATGGATCGATCTAATAATAAAAGCGCTTGGCGCTGGGAAAGAACTTTATTTTGAATTTTTACGAAGCTGTAAAAAGGCCTTTCAAAGGAAATGCATCTGAAGGCTTCTGAGTGCAAGTTTTTGACTAACTTTTAATAGTCCATGAAAAGTTCTGATCAACGAAAAATTATCCTTCAAAATTCCCTGCCGCATAACGGAAAAGGACTTAGATTTTGTTGGATAGAGATTTTCCAGGTTACCGTTCGAGTGGCGCAACAACGATTTGTCGAAAGTTTTTTAGCTTTCACGTTCAGCTGTGATGAAATCTAGAGCCGTGCTCACGTCCAACACTTTGCATAGTCTCGAATTTCATTATCAATTTCATGTGGTGTATAGTGGCTGCGATTATTTCACCAAATATTGTATTGACCGATGGGGCACTAATGTAGTAGTTCAGTCGTGGAATAATCGGAAGAATAACAAACAGATTTTGTAAAGACTAAATATTCTCTTAGTCATTGTTGTTCTTTGTCCACCTCTTATGGGTGGATTTCTGTCGTAAGCTCCACTAGTTAAAGGTTCTGTGATGTGTAGAGCTTGGTTATGAACGTCTGAAATACTTTCAATGAGAGCACATAGAAAAAAATCATAGTTCCGTGGATTTATATCTAATTTGCATGGTGTAACCGCTAGATGAGCACGAGGCGTTGAGATCTCACTGAGGATGCTGGAGGACGACGTGCTCCCTTCAATGGAGTGCTGCACGATGGTGGCTTAGTTGCATGTAGCTTTTATAGAAACTTCATAAGGAAATGCTCTTTTTTGTATAGAGTGAATCTTGGAGAGACGAAAGAGGAATATACTTTGTCAAAACCCATATCTAGTGAAGGTTGGTTGAGAGGGAAGTGTAATATACACAGTGATCCCAGCGATTTCATTCTCTTTTTATTGAGGCTTAGCACAACGAAATCGGCACTGTTCACTGTGATTGCTCATTCCATTGGACAATTTTTCAGATATTTTACATGCTCGTGAAGAGAGCGAATATTCTCGTCTTGCTGGCTAAAGTGCCAGTGAAAAGGTAGGGAGCAGAGTCCTCTGGAATACCGCAAAGACGCTCATGATGAAGCCAAAGCTTCAAGATCTCAGAGCTGTGTCGGGAAATGGCGTCTATATGACCTTTTCAGACATTTGTAGGGGAACACAAGCAAGGTTTCTCGTTGCTCATCGGAACGGATGTTTCCGAAAATGTTTCCACGAGAATTTCGACCTGTTTCTTTAAATTATACTTCGAGATTCGAGAGGTACTCTGCAGTCCAAATTGTCTCAGCTTTTGTTTTTTTTTCTGTGAATTGTGGTTTTTGTAGACACCAGCAACTTTATCCACGAGCTATAGTCTCATGCGCGTTTTTCGTCAGCACCATGTTTTACTGTCGTCATGTTTTCCATAGATAACGTAGGTTTACAGGTTCAGGTTCATAATGTAGAGCCGATCATTGTGTCAGCCCCCTTTGTCGCCTCTCTCGGCGACCCGTGAATTGGCCAAAGATCACTTGCTCGCGCGCGCGGATTTCAATCTTTTTTTCCTACTGCACTGCAGGGAAACGGTCTTTTCGGCAATTGAACATAGCGTTGGAATCACTGAAACTTACGCTATCGAATGACTTCTATTAGTCCAAATAAAGAGCTCTGCGCGGCGAGAAATATGCACGTCTGGACATAGTTTTTGTAGGATTTTGCAGCGTTAAAAAGGATATTTTGGAAAACCGGCGACGTGGGACTGTAGCATGAAGTCTCAGCTTTCGAGCGTTTACCAACGTTCCTCCCGAGTAAAACCTAATAGTGAAATAGGAGTTCATTTATTATTCCTAATAAATAAAATGAGCTAATAAAGTATTCATTCGTATTGTCGACTTCCTCCACGCCAGCACTACCAACTGCTCGTCCATCAAAGTATTTGAAACAAGATCCTTGTTCTGAATTTGAAGAACAGGACCGAAAACCGATCAGTATAATTCCATGGTGCTAAATATGCAAAATGTGTAAGGGCGACTGGCGCAGTTTTCGCGCTCTAATGCCAAAGTGCACAGCGCTGCAGAGATGGCCTCCGACGAGTTCACAAATTTATTGTCATCATGGCAGAATTTTCAGGAGCAGTATTTTTTATCCTTTTTCTCTCACCGGTTTTGTGGCAGTGTTGTGTTGGATAAGTCGCGAGTTCGATCCCGCCCGAGGTCTAAGTTTTGTATACATCACTTAATATTCCTGGATGTCTCATAGGATACTTTGTTTTTTTTTTCTGTAGGCACTTCAGTGGAAAACAATCGACAATTGGCCACCTTTTTTTCGTGACGTCATCGCTTTTTCTGTGGGTTTTCGATGTAAAATCAAGGCCGGTATCGATCAACCCCGGCATTGAGCAGGAAACCCACAAACCCCCTCCGACACTTTCTATCCCAGGGTAGATGCTTAGCGGAACTGTTTGCTCAATGCCATGGTCAATCGTAGTCGGTCCTGAGCACGATGTGTATAGTAGGCCATGTTCTTTCTGATGACGTCATCGCCAGCGTTTTACTTATTGTGGGTTTTCGCTTCTGAACTGTTTTAGCCCTTTGGAAACGGCGTGTCACCTATAGATTGCACTAGAATTTAGCGTCTTTTTTATAGGGCAAAACTTTTCACTGGACTTTGAGTTATAAGTATCCCCAGTGATGTAAAGTGATGTGCAAAAATCTTGCGTCAGGCGGGACTCGAACCCAGATCTCACTCTATCCGCGGGAGCGCGCACGCTAACCCATGCACTATTGCCGCCGTTTTACTTTAAGTATGCTATCACTGTTTAAGCTGTTAATTCCAAGTGTGGTCGTTCTCTTAGATAAGAAAGAGCTTGTTATTCGTCAATTCTCTTATCAATATTTTCTTGATTTTGATTTTCATTCGTTGAATCCGGTCATTTTTTAGTACTTCGATAACCTCGACTGGTTGTTCAGGCAGACTAATCTGGAGCCGACATCGTCAAAATGCCTGATCATCTCGGTTCCGACATGCGTAAGCAGAAGAAAAGCGTTGACGCTGACGACGACAAACCGTTCCAAGGTGTGTGGGTTTTGCCAGCCAGGAGTGGGGGGGAGTGGACTCCAGATCTCTCTCTTGACATCGGAGAGAACTGGGTTGCAATTCCTCCAATAGTACCCTTGGCGGATTCATCATTATCAAAGCTTATCACTTCATCCGCTTCTTTTCTGTTACATAGCGACAAGTAAGTATCGACCGCTATCGCTGTAGAAGAGCTATTCACATGAGTGTTAGTAATCATTCGATTAAATCTCTAGGTAGAGCCGTACGTGGCCAGCATCGAAAAAGACCCTTCTGTAACGTTGCAACATCCAAAACACGATTATGTTTTACATCGGCAACGCAGTTTAATCATCACTTCGCTGGAAGCACGAAAAGCACCTGAAACCATAGAGAAATTCAGTATCAGAGTCATACGTTTGATCTGAAATTTCTATCGAAGCGGAGAAAAAATCCTAAATTTGAAACCAATCAATAATGCTCTATCGATGGGTCTGGCGGCCACCGTGTTGATCGATCGCCCCCCCCCCTGCCCCCCCCTCAGCCCGTAGATTAGCCTGTAAACAAACAAGCCAAATATGTGAAAATCGATCTATTTTCCCTGATACACTTCGGATGAACGCTCTTTCCCGGAAGATAAGCACTGCGTTAGAATCTTTAGGTCTTACGCTATCGAATGATTACTTTTAGTCTAAGGAAAGAGCTGTGTCTTGCGAGGAAAACGCGTGTGTGAAATACAAATGTTTCTTTCCGTCAAACCGTTGTAATGAACTTTCTGAAAAACTGACTACGTACCGCGCTAGCCAGTGATCTAAGCTTCCCAATGTTTGCTCAAACGAGTTATAATATTTTTTATCCAGCGAATGGGGTCGAATATTTAATGCCCGTTGTCTAACAGAAGAGTACCCTTCTTTATTATAGCCATTGTCACCACATTTCACTGTGCCGATCCCGTCTTATGGCGTTCGATTCGCCTCCTAGCATTTGCCCTTCACAAAGGTCTTCCAGCCATATCACGCGTTGCTTTGGCTACTCCTTGAGAATTTTGTCCCTCTGTGAATCTCGTAGAATTCTGGTTGGGACGATCCTCTATGCAATCTGGAGTCTCGTTTAAACGTTTATGTTGAATGTTATCAGAGAATGTTGATGCGAGGGATCGAACCAGAGCCTTGCTCATCTCCTTTGCCCGACGCGCACTAACCACTGCGCTGCTCCCGCCCTTATAAATTCAGCAAAATCTGTCTTATTTGTGTATCACAACTCACAAGGCATCTTCAGAGACGTATTTGTAGCTTATATGTTTTTCAGCGCTTGATGAAGGTGACATAGCGGTTCTGAAGCGTTACGGGCAAGGTCCTTATGCTGAACAGTTTGAAGCAACTTGAAACTGACATAGAAGAATGTGTGAAGAAGGTAAGTTCTTCTATCTTTGTTCTAAATCTGATTTACTTTTTTGGTGCCGCTGCTTTTTTCCCAATGATGTGGACTGATGTGCAAAACTTTTGCGTCAGGCGAGATTCGAACCCGCATCTCACTCTATCCGGAAGCGCGTGCCCTAAACCGTAGCACTGTTGACGCTCGTTTTGCCATCACTCTTTCTACGCTACAAAGCATCTATGTGTAAGCAACCAGCCATCAAAGTAGATGCGCTGTAGCGTAGAAAGAGTAGTGGCAAAACGAGCGTCAGTAGCGCAACGGGTAAGACCACGCGCTGTCGGATAGAGTGAGATGGGGATTTCAATCCCGCCTGACGCAAAGTTTTGCACTCACCTACATCACTGGGTATACCTGTAACGTCACAGCACCGTTTCAAACGGTTAAATGAAAGCATTTCTGTTTCTTCTTCCTTCAATTATATAGAGGCTAAGATATGGGCTTTTTAAAACGCACCAGATGCTGTTTTTCCGACCTCTTTTAGATCTTTAGTTTGTACTTATTAACAGTATAAATGGTTTTGATGATAGCAGAGAACTGAACTTTTTTCGAGTATGCCACTCCTCTTATATGTAGAACAAAGTGTTAAAGGATGAAGCTTTGGTCATCAATTCCTTAGAGATACGCCATCCATTCGACTTCATCAAGCATCGTTTGATGTGCCGAATGCGCATGTTTGACCTTTACAGTGATCACAGGAACTATAACAAGTCAGTGATGCTATCCTTCCGGAAAAGTCAAGTCTACTACAAATTCTACCGACCACGAAAGGATGGAAAGCTTGGTGCGCATGGGCACGAGATCGAGCCATCGACCACGTGTATCGTAGGGCACCTATAAACCTATGAACCACACACTCTCCACGTAGAACCTTTTGGAGTAGCCTAATTCACATAGCATTTATTTCTAATTGTCAGTTCTTGCAAGAGCATAATCATAGATCAAAGAAGCAGTGATCTCAAATTCTCTCTCTTTCTAAGAATATTAAGTGGTATGCAAAATATTCGGCTCAGAGAAGAGTTAAACTTTCGTTTCTTCCATAGCGGGGCGCGCTCTTTCTGCTGTCCACTGAGGCCACCGCTCTGCTTTCACTCTTTCTTCGACTGTTTTGCATACCACTCAACACTCGTTTATACAGTATATATACTATATATATATAATATATATATATCATATATATATATACACATATATACATGTATATACTTATATGTATATATATATGTAGATGTATTTGTATATGTACATGTATATATACATATATTTATATCACAATAACACTGCTGAAAAGCAGAAGAAATCAATAATTCATATCATGGTTTCCCTGCTTTTCTATTATCGTGCAGTTAGTCTTTGTAGAATCTACAGGATGACCAAAACGCTTCTCATACTTCGTAGATCACCCCCTACCTATGTTTCTTTGTAGGTGAACGAACTATCCGGTATTAAAGAATCGGACACAGGTCTTGCACCACCTGCCTTATGGGATATCGCTGCCGATAAGCAAGCTATGCAGCAAGAACAACCACTTCAGGTGACTAGCAAAGTCTAAATCTTCATATCACGAGTTCTCTCTTGTTTCCCAATTTTGTTGAGTTCTTTTTTTTTTCGTATTTAGGTTGCTCGCTGCACAAAAATCATAACTGGAGAAGGTCATGATCCCAGATATATGATTCAATGTGAAACAGTTTGCCAAGTTTGTTGTGGATCTCGCTGACACAGTAGCACCGACGGATATTGAGGTATGGCACCGCCTTTTCTTTATATCTCAAACATGAAAGAAAGGAAAATATCTGGGAAGATGAAACCCTGGGCGTTAATCAATCCTTGAGAGATGCACCATGCACTTGACTTCATTAAACATCGCTTAGAGGTGATTTGATGCATTTGTTTGGCTTTTTCAATAATTCACAGGTGGCCTACCGATGTACCAAATTAGTGCTGCTATCCTTCCCAGGCAGGTTATGCAAGTGCGCCCTCGGATTCCTAGGTTCCTCAAATGAAATATGGCAAGAAATATATCCACTTCTAAGATGATCTCTTTTTTCGACATGATGTACTGTAGAAGAAAAGACACAAGGAGTGCCATTTCGGATGCTTTTGTTCATCACCGCGTAGTATTTCATAAAAATTGAGCGCTCGGGTGCTGGAAACCATCATCACATTTCCACATCGTCGTGAAGGGAAGAGGGCTGTTCTGCTAATCTCTACTCATTGCTATGAGTTAGACATATGGTTTATTCTTGAGCTAAACTTACAATTTCATTTCGATGCAGCGGGAGGCCACCTTGAGTCATTTTAAGAGCCAGTTTTGCACTGAAATCACTTCAAATGACAGTTGTTGAGATGGAATGCATGGCGCATCTCTCAGGAACTGATCAACGTCGAGAATTCATTCTTTTTCATTGTGCGGATCCGGCGATTCTCGCATTCGATTTGTTTCCTTGGATTCGTTATCCACAAAAGTCTGCGGATACTGCAAGTGATGCTTCGGTTACTGGAAGAGGATTCCGTCTGCTTCTATGAATGTCGGAGAACGAGTGGCCTAGTAAAATCTCCTTGCAGTTGTGGAATCAGCTTGGAAGAGTCTTAGAATTTGTACAACAAGTCATGACAATTTACATCTGGATCTCAGCATTTTGCATTCGATTCGTTTCCTCACCTTCTTCCTCTTTGAAGGTCTTCGAATATTTAACATGTTGCTTTGGCTGCTGCTTGAGGATTTCGTATCCATTATCAGTGTCTTGCGATGTAGTTGAGACGTTTCCCTCTGCAATCTAAAGCGTCCAGAGCTAGGGCGTTCGGTGATCGATTGCAAGAGTGTTGAGGGAGGAGATCAAGCGGAAGCATTGCCTTATCACCTCTATCACCTCCCTTTTTGATACGCTGTACCACTAACCATTGCTGCGACCACGCCTCCTGGCTAAATTTATATCACGATTTCTGTAATTATCTCGACTTTTTGCTGATGTGAAGGAAAAATTGTGCCTCTATGAAGAAAATGATCCTGTTTCTCATTCTTCATTTAACATTTTCCGGCTCTTTTTTAGCAGTTCATTCTTGTGAGAAATTGACCTATACCTAAATTTTTGATTCAGGAAGGCATGCGAGTCGGTGTTGATCGTAACAAATATCAAATCCATTTACCACTTCCGGCTAAAATTGATCCTACAGTCACTATGATGCAGGTATCTAAAAGTTTAATACAATATTATGGAAGTTTTTGCCATTTGTTTCTATTTTCTGCAATAGTTTTAAATGTACTTGGCTAATTCTTCCTAGGTGGAAGAGAAACCGGACGTGACCTATGCCGATGTCGGAGGTTGCAAAGATCAAATCGAAAAAGCTTAGAGAAGTCGTCGAGACTCCCCTACTGCATGTGTGTATTCAAGCTATTCTTGTTGTCAGCTGTAGCTTTATGAGAAGGCATAACTATAACTTTATATATTCTGATAACATAGTTTCGAGCCTTCCATGAGGTATGTTATGGCTCTCTGCGCGCGCAGTGGAACATCTTCAGCGTCGATTCCCTTATATGTAGGGGATATATCCCCTTTATATCCACTTACAAGGAACTGGACTGGACCGAAAGGCACCTTGCTACGATGAGGCTTGAAAGGCCGAAACATGTCTCCAGGATTTCATAAGTGCCATAACAAACCTCATGAAAGGTTTGAAAGAAGCCATTAGATACATTGTTTTGAGCCAGGTCTCAAAAAATATCTGAATGTGAAAACATCATTCAGTTAAATATCTCATTGACGATTTTAGCCAGAGCGGTTCGTAAACCTTGGTATTGAGCCACCGAAAGGAGTATTGCTTTATGGCCCACCGGGTACCGGTAAAACATTGTGTGCTCGTGCAGTTGCAAACAGGTTCGTGTTTTGTGGTTTTTCTTGTGAAAATGCTATTATTTACTATATAGTTTTGCATGCCACTCAGCATCTCCGGATATGTAGCTATGACGTTATAACCCTTGTAACAGCAGTTGAATGAAAAATTCACGTAGACTTCTTAATAGTGTTAAGAATGACTACTTTTCGCGTTTTTTTACAACTTATTATGGGGTATCGTGTCTTTGTTGTTTTGACTACGTTTTTCCACTGTGCGCAACATTAATTGTTAAGATCTGTCAAGAATTCTTCTACAGGACAAGAATCGGAATTTCTAACCTAATAGTGCCTATGACGCATTTCTGTTCAAGTGCTTTGAAGCCTATATATTTCAAATATCGAAGCAAATTAACATGCGAGGTTCTAATCAGCAGGGCAACATTATATCCTGCAATTCATTGTTTACGTTTCCTCCTGGCGCTCTTCTGTTCTTTTTTAATTTGAGAATCTAGATCCGTTATCATTTTTGGACTAGTTTTCAAATTACTTGGAATTGAAAGAGAAAGGATGAAGCTCTCGGCGTTGATTAATCCTTAAGGAAGCTATGCGAATTCCATTGTCGAGCATCGTTATAGGTGAGATACACATCTAGCCTTTACAATGACTCGCGATGGCCTACCGACGTATCAAGTCATTGCTGCTATTCTCCCACACAAGTATGATACCAACTCATCGATCCCGAAAGGACGGAAGGGTTGTTGAACATTGGGCTCGGGATCAAACCATCGACTACCTGTGTGTCACGAGACACCTCGCCGCTGTGCCACTTGTGCCCCTCTATAAAAATTTTGTAGAAATTCTATATGTGACTAGTGCGTTGAAGTGAAATGTGCACCTATACATCTGTAAATTCTGAAGTTCTGAATTATCTTAACGATCAGTAAATTTATCGTCAGTCATCTAAAAACCATCTTTGTCACGAATGAGTTTTGGGCAGTGTTCATAGATCCGTTGAGGCACTTCATCATACACATTCTTTGTTTTATTCTGAGTAATCTGTAGGTTTTAGAACAGATGCATGTTTCATTCGAGTAATCGGATCTGAGTTGGTACAAAAATATGTTGGAGAAGGTGCTCGAATGGTTCGAGAATTGTTTCGAAATGGCTCGTTCGAAGAAGGCTCTGTCTAATCTTCTTCGATGAAATCGATGCAGTAGGAGGTGCACGGTAGGTGTTTGATCGTTTGATGACTTTTGAGAATCGTTACTTCCTAATCGGCAGTGTTGCTGAAATGTTCTTTATCATTGGGCCTTCTCGTAAGTTCTGACACTAGAGAAACGAACAACAGTTTCATCAACTAAAACTATTCAGAGTTGCTTAACAACATTATTCAACTGCGGATTTTATGCGAACATTTTGGCATGCGAATCACCTATCCTTGCTTTGAGGGTGAACTGTTTTGGGAACAAGTTCGCTTGCTACTTATAAATGAATGATGCGTAGAAGAAAATGATATTGAAGCGGCGCCAATGATCAACGGAGCTTCCTGTGAATGGCCCGAGCGAGACTGATCCTCTAGACTGTTCTGTCCAGTTTGGGTCTTCGCGAACCACTTCCTACCCGTTTCTTTCTGCTACCCTATCATCGACCCCATGTTCCAATAATTGTGCGCGCCTCTTCACTAGTCTTTTCCCTTACGCGCCATTCGTGCATGAGCAGCAAGCGAATTTGGTCCCAAGACAGCTCCATGCAAAAGCAGGTATAAGCAACTTGTGTACCAAAATGTTCCACAAAAATACGTAAATGAATATCGTTGTTAAGTGTTTTAATTACTTCTGATTGATAAATTTAGTGTTCAATACTCTAGTATCAAAACTTATGAGAAGATCTGATATTTATAGCCTAATCCTATGGTTACACATTTTGTTGAGAATACGCAGTTTCAGTTTTGACGATGGTCAAGGTGGTGACAATGAAGTACAGCGTACTATGCTTGAACTCATCAACCAACTTGATGGTTTTGATCCTCGAGGAAATATCAAGGTAAAGGTCGTTTCATCTTATAGAAGTCTTCATTTTATGAGTTTAAAAATGTGTTGATCCCTGCTATGTAAATGCATTGTTAAAAATTCTATCATATCTCATATTTGATATAGGTACTCATGGCAACGAATCGACCTGATACACTTGATCCAGCCCTGATTAGACCGGGACGTTTGGATCGTAAAATTGAATTCGCCCTTCCTGACTTGGCCGGACGAGCACATATCCTGAAGATACATGCAAAACAAATGAGCGTTGAACGGGACATTCGATATGATTTACTCGCTCGTCTGTGTCCAAACAGTACTGGTGAGTCCGTTATATCAGGTGAAATGCAGATTGTTTGTCAAATTCATTTCTAGTTCATTTTACTAAAGTTCCATCATAACTTGAAATTTCTTGATAAGAGTTGATGGCTTCGGCAGCTATAAGTTCCTGAGAGGCATCGTCATGCTTTTAACTGCATCAAGCATCCATTCACATAATTTGAATACATTCGTGGCCTGTGCAGTGACTTGATGAGGCTTACCAAGGCTTTACAAGTCAGGGCTGCCATTTTCCAAACAAAATACCGTTCTAGTTTATTGCTTAGAAGAATGGAAGATCTTGGTCATGCAGAGGTCGAGGGGTCGATCTAGTGTGCAGGTGTGTTCTCTCATGCACCCGTTAGCCAATGCCCCACATTCCCTCTATAATTTTCCAGTTGACAATGATATAAATGTTCTTACTGCATGAAACAATGGTCTAGTCTTCTAAAGTTGAAAAAATGGGTACAAAATCTCAATCATACAGTTCTTACGATGTGACGTGGACGATAAGATCCAATTGTCACATCTTCAGTGTCACTATTAGTTTGATTGTTTTGCGTTCGCCGTGTATCTGGCGCACCTCACGTATAGTGCAGATAATGACTTGTGTACATAAGCTGGCCAATTGTTCTAGTGGTGTTCTAGTAGTGAGCGCAACCCCATAATGCCCAGTTGCCTAACAATCGTGACTCCTAGGAACCTCAGTTGTGTGATAGTTGGAACTTTGGCTTTGGCTTTATATCTATCCGAAATGTGGTGCCGTAATACCCTCTTGCAATATCTGGTTATGAGTTGGATGGATTGAAAATGCCTGGCTTAGTTTTCATCTTGTGCACTCGGAATAACATGATCGCATAATGATCATTATATGTCGCTTTGTACAAAAACGCTATTGATAATGGCATTGATTCAACAACAGCATGGACATAACGTGACACACCTCTCAAGACATGTTTTATCAAACACTGACACGTTATTGACTCAGAGACTATGATGGGTTCACATGCGTTCAAGAGTCTACGAGGCTCAGCTCAATTATACGAAAAGTGCCATTCAAAATTGTCTCAGTATAATGACTATCGGGATGAAGGCCTGTGGCCAAGTGAGCAGTAATGCAGGCTATTCCAAAGAGAAGTGCTGGTGCAACCCTTTCTCCCAACACTGTCATGCAACCGCGTCAACAAACGCCTCAACGGAACATCCCTCGCTTGAATTTTTCCGAGATTGCAGAGAAATTTACGGCCCAGCATTATACGTCATTCATGAAGAAGACGAAATCCTCAGGCAGCAGTCGCAGTAACACGTGAAATGTTCGAAGACTTCTGTGAAAGATGATTGCGAGGAAACGAATCAAATGCTAGTGTGCTATGATCCTTACAATAAAATGTGATAAAGGGTCGTGTAAGAATAAACAATATGAAATTCCATTGCAATTCTCAGTTTTGAAAATCGTGGTTTTGATGAAGTGGCATTTCAGGAGCCGAAATTCGTTCCGTATGCACAGAAGCTGGAATGTTTGCAATTCGAGCCCGTCGCAAAGTCGCTACAGAGAAGGACTTTTTGGAAGCAATCAATAAGGTGGTTTGAGTTTTTTGTTCTTTAACTTGGGTAATCCACTGATTCTTCTATCCAGAAGTGCAATGTTTATGCGTTCGAAGTTCATAAACAATACTGGTTAACGTGAATTTACATTTTTGGCGGGATCTGTATTTGTTTTGCGATCATCTAGATGCTTATTCCTGGAATTTTTACATTAGGAATTCAACTTTAAGACCAATTTATAAAATCTCAAAACATTATTTTTGGCTTTAGGTCATCAAAGGATACGCGAAGTTCAGTGCGACGCCGAGATATCTTACGCACAATTGAGGAGATGAATGTGAATTCGTCGATGAACGTGTATTTATAAAATTATTAATCGTCCTGAATGTCATAGATCCAAAATTGTCGATTACATTTGCTCTCATTGTGAATTTTCACTGCATGTCGTGGTGATTTACTGTAATTGATATTCCAGGTCATGCTGATTTACATTGAAATTCTGCTAAGAAATAGTATCGCATAAAATCATCCTTCCAAGTTGTACAGTGGGTATCTCTTATATATTACAAATATGAGCCTTAGAAATCATGCTGTTGTCGACAACAGTCCCCCACGTATAGTATTCGGGTGCAATCGTTTTTCTGGCATTTGTAGAATTGTGTGGTTCTAGCAACTAGATAATGTCGATCAGATGTGAAGTCCAGTATTGTATAGAATATGAAGGAAATAGGGTGGGGGCACTGTGGCCGACCGCTTATGGTGCTCGCATGGGTACGGATCCCATCCCCAATACTCACCGCCAGTCAACAACGTACGCTTTATGGAACGCCACAACAAGGCTATCCTCGAGATTGCAAGGAATCTTGCCAGTACTCTAAGATCTTTAAGAAGAGAAAGAAAAACTATTGAATGCTGAAAGTACTGAGATCCGCACAGTGGAAAAAACAACCTTCTGAAGACGAGTAATAAAGTGCTTAAAAATAAGTGTAGGGCAATGGTTACCGGTGTGATACTATTTTTTATTATACGCATGCACGACGCAGCATCGCAATTTACCATCGCGATCCCGGAACTTCTTGCATTCGATTCGTTTTCTTGCATTCACCCTTCACAAAGATCTCCAAACATTTCACATGCTGTTTCGGGTTCTGCTTCAAGATTTCTTCTTTTTTATGGAAATTGTAGAATGTTGGTTAAGACGATTCTTCTTGCAATCTTAGAAGTAGTCAGGCTCGGGCGCTCCTCAAGGCTTTGTTGATTGACCTCAAGAGAGTGCTGAAGAGGGATCCAACCAGCGTCTTGCCTTCTGGTACACTGTATCACTAAACACTGCGCTTTCGTTCCCTTATTGTACCAATATAGGATGTCTTAAGGCCTGATTTAGGATTTGTGAATTCAATCAGTTCGCCATTACGCGTTTTGATTCAAACGTGAAAGTCGGCGCACTGTATGACCATGCTTTGCTTTTTTGATGTGCATGCTTATCGCTAGTTTATATCGGGGCGTAGAGCTCTTTTGCCAGATTTCTTGTAATCGATCGTCACTTGCTTGCACAGGTGTTGTATTGGGCTTTAGTCAGGAAGAGCTCTGTACCGGATTGAGAACGGTACAAATAGCCGTGTTTTGGAAGAGTTCTCTGATCGGTAGTTCGATTGATAATCGACTACAATCTGAATTGCATTCACTACTATGATGAATCATAATTGTCGTATAGAATGCACACGTGCAGAAAAGTATCGGAATAAACTCAACAGAAGCATAAAACATCCGAATACTGGCTGTAGCATGCATACAGGATGAAGACCTAGTATTTAGTGGCGCCTATAGATACTTCACCTTTCGAGTCCAAAACGACACACTAGCAACCTAGCTTTGTAGAAGAAGAAGAATGTCTATTTCTGAGAGGCGTCATTCATTGTAAAGTTCTGTGGATCCAAATTAATATAATAAAGCCTCATCTCTAACTCGTATGTAGTTTGGTGAGTCGTGACAACCCCTTAGACTCGTCTTGAACACTGTGAACCGTCTGCGATTCAACCGGGGGTTTATTTAGGTGTGAATCTGTGATAAAGCTTGCGTGAATTGTCCAGCGTTCGTCACATGTTAGGTGATACGTCCATATATTTGATTCTACTAGACATCACACCCAACAGCGTAGAGTGATGTGCAAAAACGTTTGCGTCAGACGGGATTCCAACCCAGATCTCACTCATTCCGGGAGCGTATCGAACCGTTGCACCTCCGACGCTCGTGCCGTACAGCACTCTCTACAACGCGCTATCTGTCAACAGCCAACCGTCTACGTTCTGGCTACGGGTAAAAACGAGCGTCGGTGATGCAACGATTAGCACACGCTCCCGGAAAGAGTGAGATATGTGTTCGAATCCCGGCTGACGCAAACTTTTTGCAGAGCACTCTACACTATTGGATATATTGTACCATCATAACACCGCAAGTGGCGGTTAAATAAAATCATTTCAACTCGATTATCATCTACTAGACATTGTTTGGGTGATTGTATATAGTTGCGGCGGTCTATTATCGTATCAAATTAGTAGCTCTGTCCCTCGCTACTAGTCTGTCACTAATTAACTGGGCCAGGAGAGGGAGTACTTAGGGGAGGAAGGGCTCCGCTTGATATGGGTCGCTGGATTGAGCCAAGGACGATTTATATACTGTAGTAAACCAATTATCCAGAACGCCGCATACTGACGCACGAACGATTTAATTTACAACGATAAAAAGAACATTTTTCCTATTTCGCTACGAAAATTAGCTCGCAGAGAAGCTGTGACTCTATTATAAACTAATTCTTATCAATTCAGTCAGATACTCTTTTTTTTCACCAACCAGCACGGCTTGATATCGTGATTGAAACGGTATACGGTAGAAAGCGATAGAAGAAAGATATGATGCTCAGCTAATCCCTAGAGCGAGGAGGACCACTGGGCTACTCTTGCAAGCGATAGGGAAAAATGGAAGAGTTGTTGGTATCCGCTTGAGTCACTCGACGATCAACGGGACGACAGGTGATACAGGTGATACGGCGCCTCTGTTACATATTCTGACTGAAAATGAAGCGTGTTTGCTTCTGTTAAGCCGTTACGAGGTAATACCGATATTATTTATTGAATATTAATGGAGCAATACAACAATACACTTAGTAATGCAACATGAAGATTACAATAATCGTAGTGGCTAACGTTTCGGCGAGTCGCCTTACTCAGAGCCTGGAAAGATTAAATTGATCCACAATACACTAACCAAAATTTCTTTAACCCCAGCAGAGAGCGTAAAAAATGAATATTTGGATTACATAGTAAAAGCTTCATTTTGAAAACATTCACCGTTTTGACGTTTTAGGTCTATCAGTTATTCATTGAAGACCAGCCGCTTAAGGTCTGCTCATCAATGGGCTGTGCCTAACTCAGGCCGGAAAGATCAGCCTGAGGTATCGTTCAAGGTTATGCGACATTACGAGGCACTCCTCTTTTCGGTTCATTTTCGGACCTTTGCTATGTATCCCAAAGGCTTCTAAAGCTTTACGCTCAGATGTTTTTGATTCCTGTGCGAGGATCCTGCGAAATAAAGCGGTTTCCTTTTCCAAATGATATTTTACGGTGATGCGAATGATCGCAAAATGATGACGCATGTAAGTTTATAGTAGTAGCATTAGTGAAAAATGTTCCACTTGAGTTATAGTAGCAGTAGTAAGAGATGTGTAATAGACACTGATCAGTCGATTTCACACACGAACAAGCCTAATTCTTCATCTGTCCCGGATCGTCATAATGGTAGTTTTTGGGCCTGCGAAGGTGGCAACATTGATATGATATATTGATATACCGCTTCAAGTCATTATATAGGCCAAACATGTATTCAGTCTACTATCAGGTAGAAAACTAAGTTCTGTCGAATTGTCAAAATTGGCTGCAACAGCTTTATTGAAACGGCGACAGGACAGCGCTCGTTCACATATTGCGCGTCTAACATTGCAAAAGATTGCAAAACTAGGTTGGAACGTTTAATTCCTCTACCGTATAACCAGATGCTGCTCCAAGTGATTACCATTTTTTCAGGTCTCCGCAACATTCCTGGGGGGAAAACGCTTTATCAAAGTCGATGAGGCGATAAAGCACTTGTATTCATTCTAAAGTTAAGGAAAATATAAAATAATTACAAAAATAAAGTGTTTTAAATTTTCATATTTCGAGATCACGAGCTTTTCAAGTGAAACAAAACACGATGAAAAAGAGCAAGAAATAAATTTATTGTAAAAGAATAGAAATAGCAAAAAATACGGCAGAACTTAGTTTCCAACCTAATGCGTTATGAATGGATTTGAATGCATAACCCAACAGCGATAGACTGACGCCAAGTGCTTTATCTTCTTACCGTTTTATGAATATCTTTCCATACCTGTGACTTTCATGGGCTAACCATTGGGAATGTTCTAATGATAAGTTGTAGTCTAAGATCTCAATGGTCTTCTTGTGAATTCAACAAGCCCTTTGCAGTAGATAACAGGACCAAATTTGTTTTAACCTTGACACGACCAAATAAATCACTAGCATTTTGGTGAGCACACACAGGGTTGTTAACCAGATTCATTGCACAACACTGACTGACGTTTCGCTAGTCTCGTAAAAATATGTCTACGCAGTTTGTTTTCCTGGGGTCATGAGGGGTTTGACTGAATAGAATGCGTGTCAATTTGGCTCTGATGAAGATGAAACCGATGAAACGTCAGTTGCTGTAGTAATGAATGAATCTAGTTAGCAACCTTGCTCATCAAAAAAGCTACTGAATAACTGCAACGCGTCCCGCTCACACTTACCATTGAGAATGGCTTTTCCGGATCATTTCTCCAGGAAAGTCAACGTTTGCCTTTGGGATGTGGAAACATCAGACACGAACGAGATGGAATATCTCCGGAAAATGCATCTACATTGAAGACATTTTCCTTTACAAGTGAGAGTACGAGATCTTGTAGACTGGAAACTAGTGATACTGGTTCAAAACAGGTGGCTAAAGAGCCCAATTGATGTTCCGAGTTTTGTTGATATCCCAGTAATCTTGTAATAATAGTCCACACAGTACTCTTTCACGAGGAAAATGAATAGGTGGTAAATAGAATTGCAACATTTTGATTACCACTATAGCTTCAGCTTGGTTGTGTTCAATGCGAATTTGTGCTTCCCCGATTAATCCTGTTGACCACTGGCCTGCTGATAGCAGTGAAAATATTGAAACATAGCTGGAATAGAGCGAAGGGAAAGGAAGCGTCTTCGTTATGCCTGCGGAAAGGGTTTTCGTAGGTTCGAAGCCCAACCGAGTTCATCTCATAGACCCTGGGAAGTAAAGCCCAATTCGGAGAAGAATTATATATTCTTAAATTTTACTTTACAAAAATTTTCAGCTAGAAAAAATCCAACGATGGCTACCTCCTATAAATTACTTCGTTCAATATAAATTGCTACCTTCTGACGCATCGATGTACTGTAGCTATGCGGGACACCCGACAATGAATGAGAGCCAGTTGCCAGAAGCTGAGATCATTTGAACGTAGAATGTAGTCATGAAAGGAGATAGTGATCAGTAAAGTGTTTCTTTCACGACATTTTGTGGAAGATTCAATACTTTGACTCTAGTTTCCTTCAATGGACGATCATAGTCGCACTTGAACGAAAAGGTGACTGAACTCAATGATTCGTTAGAAAATATAAAGAAATAGAAACATAGCGATCGATTCAGAAATATAACTGATTTCTGTTGTATTATTGTGGGACGGATGGCGCAATGGCTAGTGATGCAGTTTTTAGGATAGAATGTGATAAGCAAGGCGGTGAGTCGCTCCTATTCCTTAGCATTCCTCTGCAAACAGTCTTCAGCCACCTTAGGGAACGCCTAGGTTCAGCTACATCCAAGATTGTAAGAAGGATAGTCTCAAAGAGCATTCTACGATATTCTTGCCGAAGGTGAAATTCAGAAACAGCAGTCGAAACAACGTGAGAAGTATTCGAAGATCTTCGTGGAGGATGAATGCGAGGAAGTGCATTGAATGCAAGAAATGCTGGGATTCCTCCGCTCAGTAGACTTTGACGACAGGCCGTGCAAAAGAGAATGTTCTAACTATCTTCTCAAAATATTTACAAATCAAATTCACAATGAATCTAACGTGTGATTAGGTAGACAGATGGAGACGGTGGCCAACATCGAAATTCTAAATACTCAATTCCTACTAGGTGACTAGTTGGATTAGGCTGATGAGAAGGTCCTACTTACTAGCAGTTACCGCTTTTCCTTTCGAGCATCTTCTTTTCCTTTGTGGTTGCGTCCTCCTTTCTTTCTTTATCATTCACTTCTTTGTTTCACATTCACCCCGCTTTGCTTCTTTGTTGTGTTAATGTTTAGAGGACATCAATGGGAAATATTACCGGTTAATTCAATTCTATTATGAAGGCATGGGGCTTGTCAAAATCCGACTTTCAACCCTTTGGATCATTATAGGTCAGCAAAAATCGAAGCCGGTCGAATTTTGGCTATAATAAGATCTTGGAGTATCTTGTAAGCTTAATAACTCAATAAAAATTGTTCGGGAGTATTACTTCAACCTCTATACGCTGTTACCATTGCCGTATGATCATGTATACAGGCTTTTTATTTTTATAGGCCTCGTTTTGTTTTTGATTTCACGAATACATCGTGTATCTGTGGTAGTGGAAAAACCAACCCCTAAGGGCTACGCCATGCATTCAACTTCATCAGGTATCGCTTGAGGTGACTGTATGACAATGTGGCCTTTAGAATGACTTATGGTGGACTACCGAGTATCAGTCAGTGTACTATCTCCCAGACAATCTGGTAACAATTCGCGGTCTCGAAGAAATTGGAAGGCTTAGAGAGCCTAGGACCCAGGATCTGAACCATCTATTACGTATGTGTCGTGGTGACACCTCCAACCACTACGCTTCACACACTCTCTGTGAAGAAGTTAGGACCTCGAATTTAATCTTTTGGATATTAACAGAGATATTTCTCCACTCATGCTTGGCTTTCTCGACATCTGTGGCTCTCTTCCCTGACAATTCGAACTGGCCCTATGGACTCGTCCTGTAAGAACCTCCTCATAAACCAAGATGTCGGAGAATTTGCCACTCCTTTACCAGGGACTTCCAGACTTCATAACGTCATTGGTTTTTGTAGTATCCGAACTTGCTGCGTAATCTACAGTTTCGATGGGGTTTACACCTAAATCACCATGAAGCGCGGGATATTACAGCTTGTCGTTTTGAGGTCAACCACCAGGGTCACAAATATCCGCCGGCGGTTGACCCCTCTGTGGCGTGAACTCGCGTCAAAACACACTGCACACGGCTTGTCCGTGGCTCTGTGTCCACTAACCAGGGGTTTGTTTGGGCATTGGCGAGCCACCCCACCCCTCACGGCCCGCCCCGCTGGCCGGTCGTTGTCAGCCGGGCAGCGTCCATCCCATCAACAACAAGCGTCAACAAATGGCCACGCCCCCTAGCGGGGTCTGCTATTGGTTTGGCTCTCGGCCAACGACGCGCTTCATCTTTGCGCACTCCGCTAGAGTGACGCTATTGCGGCGTCGTTGAGGTCACTCTCTCGATGAGGGCGTCACCCTTCTCGGTACACTACCGGCGGACGACGTTATATTCATAATGCTCTTCATCGTATTGTCGACGATTTCTAAACCCTCGTCGATTCTTCTCTTATTTATGACGTCACCATCGAGTCAATCGATCGATTTTATCGATTGCTTAGTGGTGGCTTATGATCTACAATGTCGCGATCGCGGCCCTTGTCTCCTCTCTCCTCACCTGCTTCCTATCATCTTTGCGCGTCTCTGTGATCGATCGCAACCTTTGACCTCTGATCTCCGCCCCATAAACGCTACGTTTTTCAGTGATTCTCAAGCCACTTCGATCAAAACAGATAGATCGTTTGTGATACTCGAGACATCGAGCGAGACAAACACCCTTCGACATTGCGAGAATGGTGAGTGCACGAGTGTTTGAGGTGTTTCAGTGATAAGAATGCGCCCGAGTTCGCTCGACTCGGCCAGACTTGAAGCGTCCCAAGTACAGCAACATATCGATTATCGATCTGATTTATCGATTTTCCACTACCGATAATATCGATTAAGTTTTGTTGCGTGATAGTGTCCGTCGTCGATCACTGATGATGTCGGCTGACCCCAGCAGCAGCAGCAGCCACGGCAGTTGGCAAGGGGTCATTTGGTCTGGTGGCTAGCCAACTGTTCATCGCTCGTTACCCTCTTGTCCCGCCGTGTTGTCTTCGCCATTTGGTTTCTCTGCGACCTCTCGTCAGTCGTATAGTGTCTTGCACGTCGCTCTTGTTGTCGTGCACCCTCTGTCACCGACGCCATCTCTGCGCGATCGTCCTTTGAACGCATGCCAAGAATCTCGTAACGTTCCGTTCGACCCCCCCCCCCTTACTGCTTCGTCGTTTGTAGTAGTAGTAGTTATATCGTCAGTTTTTGCTTGCTCCTTCTAGGCTTTCTTCTCTATCGATCCGTTCGCTTATGGTGGGTGTTTTTTGGTGGGTCCTTGCTTTTTTTTTCTAAATTTATTTATCTATTAATTATTCTAATAACAACAATCAATTCACAAGGCTGGTTTGCTTACTTATCTATTCATTTATTTATTATTCGCAAAGTTAGATTATTTATTTATTTACTATTTACAAAATTAGGTTATTTTTTATTTGTTGTTCACTAAATTAGGTTACTTGTTCATTTATTATTCGAAAAATTAGATTATTTATTTATTCATTGTTTACAAAATTAGGTCATTTACTTATTTATTTATTGCAAACTTAGAGTATACGTTTATTTACTAACTATTATTTTTCCATAAACATAGTTTTTGTTTTTTTCACAAGTTTAGATTATTCATATATTTACTATTTGCGAAATTCTATTGTTTATTTACTTATTAGTATCATCAGTCATTAGTTGGTTATTTTCAAAGTTAGATTATTTATTTATTTATTGTCTGCAGAATCTGGTTTCTCAATGTCCACCAGAGCGGTGTTTTTGATCTTAAAGGCATTTTTTTGAAGTTATTTATACGAAAAATATGAGAAATTACTACCACAAACGATCTACGAATATAGTCCTTCTTGTTCAATATTGAGTTATTTTTCTATCGTAGTCTATTAATAGATGACAAAATATGAATGAAAATGATGATAATAATGGAAAAATAATGAAGTATAATAGCACAATAATATAATGTAGTTGTATAAAAAAATTGGAAATGAATGAAAATAATGGAAGCGTAAAAATAAAAAAGTGCAGAGGCGTGATGGCAGATTTCGTTCGTTATAGTGTATTAATACTAGTAAAATTATTGCAAAATTGTCTGGGATTTTCTAGAGCGTTTAAATTTACGTTCTGAGCTCTTTGGACCCACGGTTTCCTCAGTGATTTTGTTTTGTAGTTGTAAGAGTAACGATATCGTTAACATTCGGTCTTGTGTAAAATGGGCGTCAGTAGTGTAACGGATAGAGCACGGATTCCCCGGAAAGAATGAGGTGCGGGTTCTAGTCCCGCCTGACTCGAAAGTTTCTGCACCATTGCTCCACATCAGTGGGTATATATTCGTTTTTGTATTGATAGGCCATTGAAAAGTCGGGTCCGAGACTTAGAAAATGTCCCCCAGAGTGGTATTTTTGGTCTGTAAAGTGGTCTTCGTTCAATGCGTGACTTTCAATGAGGCTATGGACTCAGGTCAGGCACGAAGAAAGCACTTCGAATCAAAAAGGATGAGGTACTATTCCTCCAAAAAACTGGGAAACTAAACAGATGAACGTCTGCGTTGTTCTCGTCGTAGTCTATTGACTTTGAAGGCGGTTTTCCAAGGCTGTTTTTTTTTTCTTTGAAGCTCTCTAATTCTGGAATTACAGGCCAGATCGGTGTCGCGGTCCCGTAAGACGGCTTCGAAATCGCCAGCTCGCACACGACGACAAGTGACGCCAAAATCCGAGCCACTGAAGAAAGCCGCATCAAAATCTCTTTCTCGTTCGAGATCGGCTAGCAGAGGACGCAAAACCTCCAAAAAGCAGTCATCAAAGAAATCGAGCAGATCGAAGTCATACTCGCGTGAATTGGTGAGTAGAATTTTCTCTCTTCTGACCTTATTAACAAGTTCGCAAGTCGCATAGTTAGATGTTGGTAATAACTTAGGATGCTTTACTCAAGGAGCCCGGTGAAAAATCGACCCCACCGCGGACGGTCAGAAAAACATCGTCGCCTACGAAGCGCGCTGAGCCGAAAAGAGCATATTCATCATCGAAGAGTTCCTTCGACGAAATCGTATTCAAGCAGAACACCGTCGATCAAAAGTTCTGCGTCCAAAACCTCACGTGAGCCAGACACAGTCAAAACTCTGACCATCGAACGAACATCACGTCCAGTCGAACGAAAAGTATACACTTCTTCTTCAATGGAGCCTGAATTTCGACAGCGCTACTACCGACAAGAGAGCTCAAGCCGTTCACCACCTCAGGTATCTCTTAGTCTCAGTTCAATTTCTGTCGAGATCATCGCCATAAGAGCAGGTGTTTTTAGATGCTTCCTTGGCCCTTGTGGAGAGTTGTGGTCCCATAAACCTTGTGGAGAGTTATGGTCCCATAAACTTTTTGAGGGTTTTCTTATGTTGATTCCTTTAAATGAGAAATTACGAGGGCACGCTTAGGCTTGAGAAGTTGATGGGATCGCAAATCTTCACTTGCGTGGTTTTCTTCACAATGAAGAGGCAGTGAATACTCTTAGAAACATATGAGGCTGCTGCACACAATCGTTGGGGGTTTTTTTTTGTAGAAATTCGACGAGTACATCTCAGGAAGTTTAAGAGTAGGGTTACATTCAAAAGATACCCTTTTAGGTGAGAGTGATGAAAAAACGACCCACTTCGCTCTATTCTAAGCTCTGTGACGGTGTCTACGGACCGGTTCGCTCGGTTGGTAAGCAGATACGTGGCAGAACTCGTGCTGCATGGAATGCGATTGCTTCGAACCGTTATGAGATCTTCGTCACCCTCTTCCTGCTTCTATTTGTCTATCTTCTTTCGTACTTTATTATGTACACGGATCCGGCAAGAACTCGTAAATTCATCCACTCGCTTCCTGGCAATGTCTACACATGGGTCACGAAGCTCTTCTTTCACAAACAGAAATAGTGTTTTGTGTGAGGCGCTTGAGAGTCGGTGGGACTGGCCGACACCTAGTTCTTCTTTGAATGTATCGCGCTAAGCGAAAGCCAATGAGACCTGAAATCTTTCATCCTCATATCTCATCACTTTCTTTTGTCTTCAGGTTTTTTTCTTGTTGTACATATGACATATACAGGGCTTTATATCGACTTTCAGACATCGCATGCGTCTTGTTTTCCATCATTTTCTTTGTAATTCAGTGTTATCGGATCGGCCAGAAAATTTTCCAGATTCTTTTGATTTTGTTGGTTATTTTTCATGCGTTTACTTTTTTGTTTTTATCGTTGTCTAGAGCAGCGTCTTGCGGTTATTTTGATATATAACACTTGTACATTTGTTTCAGAATGGAATTGTCCCGAGAGTAAAAACGACTAATGATGCTACACGAGCATCGTTTAGGTTCAAGTGCTTTGGCATGCAGCGATACTCGGGTAGCATTGGCAATCGTTTTTGCTCTCGGGACAGTTCCATGCTGAAACAAATGTATTGGTGTTATATATCGGAATAACCGCAAGAAGCTGCCCTAAACGATCATAAAAACAAGGACTTAAATGCATGGAAAATAATCAAGAAGAACGAAAAAGTCTGGGAAGTTTCTTGCCAATCTAATACGTCATGAATATCCTGATATGAGACTGTAGTTTGAGTTAGCTGAACGACCCCGTGAAAGTGTAGTGCTCGACTATGCTTGCTTTTTTTCTTCGTGTGGGCAGCTCTAACTCTGTCTCACGTAGTGCTCCAATCATGAATGATAATCTCATATCGACAGCGATAATCACGCTAGTGCGCTAGCAACTGATCTGATCGGATTTCGGCTCGGTTCATCTCCAAGCTACTTCACGCTAGCTCCCTCGTCTTCACCCACATAGATGCTACCTTCTCATCAAAATCGATTCCTAAGTCCGTTACCCCCTGTACTCTCGTCTAGTGATGTGTGCGTATCGTTCTTCTCCGAATGATCAGATTGTTTTCGCAATAATTAGCAATCTGACATGATTCTCTCAGTTACTCTCGTGTGCAGTTGAGAATATTTTTCTAGGAAGTCGAATGTCTTAGGGATTTTTACCCTTCTTTCTTTGGCTTCAAGCCTCATCTCAATAGATTCCTGAAGATACCTCTGCTTATCACCAATTGTTTTCTTGCATTTGCTATATATCATCATAAGTCATTGAACGTGAAACGGTCACTTGACTGATTTTGGTTGTAATTTATTTACATTGTCTATATTACACGTAATAAATGATTGCTAGTGTAGGTGTTAATTTGTTACATGGAAAACAGGACGGACCTGAAGGCGAATGGAATATTCGATCTGCCTCTTTTTAGTTGAACTTCCAGAAGAGTTTTTGATAGGGAAAGGACGGGATGCCAGATCCTTAGAGAACAATCAGAAACGTTCTTTAGTGGGGCTGTTTGTGGAAATAAAGAGCATTAAGGGCTCCTTTATAATTTATGATCGAGGCCGATGTAGTGTAACAAGAGGTCAGCAGGTGTTTATCTCACTTAGATCAGTTCTTTCATCCTCCATCGTTCTCCTGGTCCATCTCATATTCAAAAAGGCACTGATTTACGATCTACGAGCAACCACTTGGTAGTGTCCTTTTTTTGCGCTCTGTTTAGTGTCAATTTGTAGACGCGTTTGGGTGAATGGTCGCGCTTTTCTGATCGTGGTTTTTTCCTTGAAAAAAATCCTTGTCTTCTACTTATTCCCTGGACCGACAGCCCTATCACCTCGGCATGCTTCAATACAATTCCTGATTTTTTTCTCCAAAGCAAACACGAGGTGTTACAATAAGCTTTATTTGACAGCTGACGCTTCGGCAGTTCGCCTTTTTCAGAGCCTGGAAAGGTCAAATTGTCCGCAATCCAATCAGTCAAACACCTCCATTACTCCTTTAGTGAAAAAATATAAAATAAAAAAGTGAAAAATAAAATAAAGTTTATTGCAAAGCCTCGTGTTAAATAAAAAGTTTATTGTAACACCTCGTGTTTAGCTCAAAGAATAAAAACAGGATATGTCTTCTACTTTTCTTTTGTTCTAGATCGATAGCTTCTCTTTCGGTGATGCTGTAATTTCCGTTATCCGTTGAGATTTTGCCTTCAACATGTCAAAATCTAAATTTCGAATAATCCATGCAAATCTTTGATTGAACAGGGCAACATGTCCGTTCCAGGAGTGCTTGTTGGGCAATAGATTAAATACAATGCAACTTTTCGAACCAGTAACTGAATCGGTCTCCCCATATCTCACTGATAAAGTCGTTATCAATCGAATCTATGGTGTAAACTTCATAACTATCATTTTTATGGCTGCCACGTAACTATTCTGAGCAGAATGTTTACATTCGTAATAACTTCTACAGCAGTTCTAGATCCGCAGATTTTTGCTAGCAGTCAATGAAACGTTTCCGTGTTTTTGTTGTTATATTGAATTATTCTAAAGTGTAATACATCGTGAGAGCACATTTTAAGCCTTTTATGAGGCTGTTATGGTACTTGTACAGTGCCATAGACACGTGTTTCCACCTTTCGGCCTCATCAGTAGCACGATGCCTTTGGCCACTTGCTCCCTATCATAGGGAATCGGAGGCTTCAAATGTGCTGTCAGGATGTATTATGTATTTTGAGAGATGTCTCAAAATAGTCGATTGGAAGTGTTGATGTATACATACTGGCGTAATAGCCGTAAGCCAAGCAAACGACAATCTACAATCAATCACTCTGGAAAAGAACGGTGCGGTGACCCTGTCGCCTTACGCAGAGTGTGATTTGTACGACTTCGATTTTCAATAATAGGAAGCGAGTAGCCGAAGGCACCGTGTTACTGATGAGGCCGAAAGGCCGAAATACGTGTCTAACACTGTATAAATGCCTATAGAGACCTCATAAAGGCTTAAAATATGCTGCCATGATATATTATATGTTACAAGCGCGGTCTTAAAGTAGTCGATTGGAAGTATTTCCTAGGATATGCGTAGTCGAGGGCGTAGCTTACTGGAATACTCTCATTCAAGCTCAAGCGACTTCAATGTTGGACTCATCCAGCTATGCATTTTCGTCTTTGTACAATCTCATAATGAGTTACATCTGTTGGCTGAATATTTCTGGATGTAATGGAGAGATAAAGTGGAGGAAAATGCATGTTTAACCATATGGAAGAAGATACTTGTTAGAAGCGAAAAAACGTATTCTCCATCCAGTAATCTCCCTGACAGAAGGTCATCTGAAGATCCGTGAGCATAAGTAGTTTCTCTTGATTGGAACTTTGTATTGGACTTGGCTGTAACTTTCGATAACTGTAATAGTGATGCAGTGGGTCAGAGGTGATAAGCGAAATGTTGCTTCGATCCCCTTTCCAACACTCTCTTGCAATTAATCAGCTCAACGCCTAGGAAATCTTAGCTCGGCTGCTCCAAAATTTCAAGGAGAATGGCCTCGATCAGAACATTTTAGAGGAATTCATTAAGAAAGCGAGATCCTGGAGCAGCAGCCGAAGCCAAGTGAAATGTTCGAACCGCACTGTAGAGGATGAATCAAAGGAAAAAAAATCGAATCTACATAGTAGATTGTGATAACGACTGTAAAATAGATAAATGATCATTCAATAGCGAAATCGTCGAAACGTCAGTCAACGAATTTGAAATGGGGGAAAAAAAGCGAAGAGAATGAGAAATGAGAATTACTACCCTCCCGTGAGTTTTACTTAGGACAAAAGGACAGTTGGTAAAATAATGGTAACTTCCGATCAGCACCGGGTTCAGAGAACTAGGGAAGGGTTACATCTCTCCTCATATTGTGTGTTTCCATGATAATAATACTCATTTTGTTATTCCATCTGAGCATCATTGTTTTGCTGCTTTGATTTCGCAGGGCCTCAGATTGTCTTCTGTTTAGCTTCTTTTGGATCAGTTGCTTGCTAAACCGTTCTCGGTCCTCATTGCATTTGCCAGTGAAATGGAACTCAGTGAAATGAATATTTGGCCAACTAAACACGTCTGTACCACAGAAAAATTTGAGAATGCTATGCTTCATGCAATAAATTGTCCATCATGGACTTCATCACCAGTACTGACCTAGGCAAATCCTTAAGTTCACCTAAACGTTGTACTGCTTATAAATCTACAGTTATCGGTTCCCATGACAGGTCAGTACTTGTGAGCATCTGCTGCGCCCGTACGCGGCCAGGTTTCGAATATCAATCGTAAATGACTTCTATTAAGTTGTCATTTTTGCACACAGGAGGAAGCGCTTTGCGCCGATTCGAATGTCATTGAAGCTTCTGGTGATATAAATTGCTGAATTTTCCTTCATTTGCATCCCAAATTCACAGCGCCGTCGCATTTTCTATTGGATTTGAAAACTCTTAAGCCCTTTAATATTTTTATCTCTTACTTTCGACGAAGTGTTTATCGAATACGTCATTCCGGCTGATTTTTCTACGAAATAATGAGATGAGGCATAGAATAGCAGGGATAGAACCACTTTATATCATTTTCTTACAGCTACCGATCATCGAATTCTTCGAATTCTTCTGTGGCGCTTATTGCTTGATGAGTTGTCATTTGGTGTATTTCTCGGGAGTTCAAGTTAGTCATACAGGAGCGCTATCATTAGATCTTCACCTCTGACAATCTCAGCGGTTTCTCTAAATGTGAAGATGGTGCGCTACTTCTATGGATAGGATTTTCCTCTCACTGGCAGATTCTGTGACTAATCGTACGATTGGGATCGAGAACAGAGTAACTGGTTGAAACGCTACAGCAAAGGCTAATGAAAATGTAAGGAAACACATTGGAACACATCAAAAGACGGTTTTAGTGCATATGATGTGAAATAGTCTCTCAAAACGGGAAGATTTCGACTTTTAGAACATTATAACCAACACATCGATCAAAAGGACGTAAAGAAAAATGGACAACCTCAGCCTAACGCGACCGTTCTTGAAAAATGCAAGTTATCGACCCTTCGTCAAGAAAGAATTCACATTCTTCTCTAATTTCTATGGTTTATGAAGCTGTAGAATCGAGCGGCATGATTTTATATATTAAGAAAGCTCAGTAATAAGCGAAACTTTGAATCTCAGGCGGAGTTGAACTTGCGTTTCACCCATGACGAAGGTGGGTGTTACTACTTCACCACCAAGGCTACACCTCTGCTACCTTTCTTCGATAAAAGAAAGAAAAAAGAAAGTCCTGAAAACTTAACTAGCTATTATGTTTCCATCTTTTTATCTGAGTCTTCAATCTCACCCTTTCGTATGGACATTGATCTTTAGATTTGATGGATAAAGGATAAAGCTCTCGGAGTTAATCAATCCATGAGGGATACGCCATGCATTCCGCTCCAATTTTTTACTTCGTTTAAGCTTATTGAATGTATATTTTGCCTTTGTAATGACTCGCACTGGTCTCGTGTTAGGAAATTTGATAAGCTTTCAAAAATCTAAAGTTTACAGTTCTTAATCAGATTGATTATAGCTTTGAGAATAGTTTTCTTGAATATAATTGCGTTCATTATTGCCATTGAGCCCTTTAGGAGAGATATATTTAAGAAATGTAAACATATTAGGTGTGCAAATACGTCTCCGCCGTTTCTTTTTTTTGTTTGGTAGTGCGTTAAAAGCTCTTTTCATTTACATGTTCTTTATATACAAAATAGTTTATAGATAGTTTTTATAGGACTTTCAAATTGACGACTTTTAGAGCTAAAGAACGCCATTTTTTGGAAATTTGCCAAGTTATGCTTTGAAAATGGTTATTTCACGTGGTAATTTGACGGTGTGATGTCGGGAGAGTAAAGCGAGTAACGTAAAAGCTTCTAAATTTCCCACTTCACCTCTTTTATGGCGTTTTCGATGCGTTATGCAACATAAAGTCAAGCGTTATCATGTAGCAAACACTGTAAAGTTCGTGCCGTTTTCATTTTTTTGAGGTTATTTTGCGATAAAATTTCTTGATTATAGTATCGTATAATTGCGCATTTTCTTGCGAACATTTACTATACAACTTGCTCGTACTTGTTTTAAGATGGAGGGTTCAATTGGGTTATATGGGAACAAATGAATATTCGACCTCATTCGCTGTACACAAATTTTGCGTAGGAGTGTTACTAATTGCTAGAAAGCTCAAATTTCTGACTAGCGCCCTACATAGCCAGTTCTGGAGGGAGTCTTGTTATAGCGTTGTTGCATCCAGATTAAAATTATGTTTCACACCCGCCTCGCGCCTTCATTTTATCACGCGTATAATTCGCTGGAAGCGCAAAAAGCATATGAATTTGTAGAGAAAATCTCACGATATCTGAGTCAATCGTTTTATCTGGAGTTTCTCTCAAAGGGGAGAGAAAAACCCCAGTTGAATAATGAGTTGCGCCTCACACATTTAGCGGTCAGGCATCGATCGATCGTCCCGACCGCAGCCCGTAGATTAGCCGGTGGACAAGCTCGCCGAATATGTGAAACTCGACCTTATTTGCCCTGCTACACTGCAGCGAAACGATCTTTCTAAAAAGATAAGCACAGAATTTAAATAACTGAAACTTATGCTATTGAATGATTACTAATAGTCTAACGAGAGAACTCTGTCTAGCGACGTATAAAACAAAAATGCCTTCTTTCTCCTGCAGTGCTATCAAGAGATATTTTGCAAAAAGAAACACATTTTTGAGTTCTCCGAAATTTATGCTATTGAAAGAGTCCTAACAGTCTAAGGTAGAAGTTTTGTCTAGCCAAATATAAGCGAGATAGAAAAAAACGTGTGGTCGTGCAAAACATAATTTTATTTTGGATTTTACAGCGTTTTAGAAGGGCGTTTTGAAAACTGGCCACGTACCGCGCTAGCCAGAGATTCAAGCTTTCCAATTATTATTAGCGCTTCTATAAAAATTCTTGTACAACGAATAGGATCGCATACTTCATTTGGTCCCTTATAACCAAAATGAACCCTCCATCTCAAAGCAGGTACACGCAAGTTGTCTACCAAAATGTTCGCAAAAAATACAAAATAAAACGATACTAGAATCAAGCAATTTTACTGCAAAAATCATATTAAAATTCAGTCAACACTAAATTTATAGTTTTGCTGCGTGATAACCCTTTATGTTGCAAAACGCATCGAAAACGTCATAAGACTTTATGTTGCAAAATGCATCGAAAACATCATAAAGAGCCGACGTGGGAGGTTTAAGAGGTTTTACCTTACTCGCCTTACTCTTTTGACATTACACCGTCAGATTATCACGTGAAATTAACAACTTCAATTTACAAATCGGCAAATTTCTATAAAATGATGTTTTTCGGCTACAAAAGTCGTCATTTCAAAGTCCCACAAAAACCATTACATAATTATATTGTATATAGAAAACATATATATATAAGTAGCATTTTTAGAGACAAAAACCCTTTTAAAGACAATTTCAAGGAAAAAAAGATTTTCAAAAAAGAAAACGGTGAGTTATTTTTGTACACCTAATATCCTAGTGAAGCTCCGTTTTCCTCTTAACAAAACGCGTAGTGCGCATCGTTTTCAATGCACACGCACTGGAAAGTGATCGCGTTTCCGATTTAAGCAATCATATCACTGTTTGTCGTAATATTGACATAAAACCCATTAGAATCCGTGGACCTTTGCCTACAGTTTTGTAATACAAGTTCTGTTTCTTCACAATGTCAAAATCTTGACTTTCTGGAGTCTCCTTTTCTCTGTAAAGACTTTTGCATCAAAGATTTTTTCCAATCTTTCGGTAATTCGAACTTTACAACAAGTAATGTCCTAGGACAGAATAGCTGAGCCGTTTGATTGGTCGAAAAATTATCAGCACTTATCGAAAACTTTGTACCGAGCACTATGTGTTGTTGTCACGCCATTTCCTTTTTCTTTGTCCAACACTGTCCCGTCAATTATTTCGTGCAGAACCCACTACCCACTGGAAACATAGCGAAACATTTGGAAACTTAACTTCCATTCAATTAAAGCATCAACTCAACTGTCCAGAAACTATCGCTCATAATACGAGGTATTTAGTGGGCCATGTTCTCACAAAAAGCAGGACGTTCACAGTCTATCAGTATCCTGCTGTCTATCGTCTTGAAGCACTTCAGTGAAGTGATTGACATTGAAATAATATTAGACAGTAGTTAATCGTAATAGCTACGAATCCGCGATTCTACAAGGACGTCATCGTCGGCTCAAAGATAAAGGTCTGATAAGGGTCTCACCAAAATTGTTCACCACCACTGTTGCGATGGGTGAAGCTTGGATAGGAATGTTTGGCATTCAAAGACATCTTCACTTTGATGAGGAATAACCGCTCCCGTGACATCGGGCTTTTGAGAATGCGGCATGAATGCTGGCTGACTTCAAAGACGCTTTTGAAAAGATCAATTTTTCCGTCTTCAATTGCCCTACGAATGATATTCGTGGAAAATGGATATGTTCCTAATACTTCAATCATCCCGGACCTAATAAATTACTTTGAAAACTCTGTCAATGTAAAGCCTATTTGGAATGATGGACGAGTTAACTCATGAGCTGAGCACGAGGAAGCGAACAAATGGGGATTCTCACAGGCAACTGAAGAGGTACTGAAAAAAAGAAGAAAACAACGGAGGATGTGTAGAGGAGAAGCATTCCACTCTTTTGACTCAACGTTACTTCTTCTAACACACGTCAAATTTCAAAAGCCACGGTACTAAGACAAACATATCCATGTCTTGCAACATTTCTATTAAGAAGGTAATTCTATTAGTATTACGCATCCGAATGCGAGAAAAGAAAACACAATGTTGATATACAGTCTACGTTCACTGTCAAAAAATTTTTACGTTGTGCCACGTTTGGAATTCAGGTGGACCTAGCAGATGCGTCTTAGCGAAAAGCAGTGAGGTCATTCCGACGACTGAGTGTCATTCGATGTCATGCGTGTAATTGGAGGATAAGAGACCAGATTCTGAAACTCTAATATGGAGGGAAATATAATACTTTCTTATTCTTCTACAAAGTGGAATCTTTTGAGTTAAAATGGTGGAGCCAAGTCAGGACTACCAGCGCCCTTTGGAGTCACGCTTTCCTAACGGGAGCAAATTATTGTAAGTTGAAAACTGTCTTACACTTATATAATGGTGCCTTTTTATGCCTCTGACAAAAAACTTCCCATTTGACATAACTTTCATCTAGAAAACGTTCCGTAATTTGACACATCACGGGGTTTAAGCAAACACATCGATGACCATGTGGGCCCCAATTTACTTAGACTTGTTCAGCGGTTCAGAAAAGTTTTTTTTCCACACTTTTTTGTAGTCAATCGATAAATTGCCGAGATGATTCCATTGTAAGAATTGCTTTGTGGAAATTCCCTTCTACAATCAATAGTTTAGAAAGCGTGTTCTTGACTTCTTTCCCTTTTTTTGTGGCCTTCGAAAGCAGCAGTGGTCGTTAATCTTGCGATATATTTTTGCTTACTTTTCGTTTTATTGTTTGCCGTGTGTTTTGTTGTGTTCTTACCATTCTTGGATATCATTCCACTATCATTTTTCGAATTCAGTAGGATTTCTAAGCTTTTATTGGATGTTTAATACAATTTTTCCAGTGAAATATGCAACGGGTACAGCAACTGAAGTCATTCATTCCCAAGTCGACGTTGGTGTACTATAAGCAGCCTTTACTTATTACGAAGGTTAGAATAAAGACGGTACACTGTTAATAATCTGCTAGCCTTTTATTGGTCGATTATCGATTATTTCGATTGTTCGGTGGTCTCCAAAATGGATAAAGATGAAAGATCACGAATGTATTCAGGGTGAAATGCAGTTTTTGTACGACTCTGACGGCAGGAAATATCTCGATATGTTTGCTGGTATTGTCACTGTGTCAGTGGGGCACTGTCATCCGTGAGTTGATCATTTTCGTTTACATTAGTTTAGTAAACGTTTTTTCATTAACGGTAATGCACATATTTATTTCGAGTGAAAAGATGAAACACTATTGAGGTGATCATTAGCGCTTGTGGTGCAATCTCAAATTCAGAAAGAATATTTTCGGATCCAGAAAAGAGCAGTCAGTGGATTTTTACAGCAAGGTAGGAAAAATCCGCAGCTGCCGAAACCACATGCAAAATTGTTTGAGAACATCCACGTATGGTAGGATACGAAGGAAACGAAGCGAAAACAGGAAATACTTGGATCCGTAGAGAAAATTATGATGGATCTTGTAAAATAAATAATAAATAATATAATCATACCGGAAACCATTTCCCGATACTTCTTCCACGTTTCATACGAATGGCAGTCTTCACAATTAGTCAACGATGGCTACATAGATACATACATTTCCAAAATAGGTAAGTTACGATTGCTCAAGATAGGACGCCAGACTAATTGAGTTTGTTTGGACGTGCTATAGACGTTTCTCCACTGCAATACTAGGGTTCTCTTCTGTTAGACGGAGAAAATGAAAAAAAGTTTCCTTTCGCTGGGGCAAAAACCCTTCATAACTCGTTGACAACTACGTTGAAATCCTGCAATGCACGCGGCGCTGACTGCAACGGTGTTGTGGTGGTTTTCTAATAAAGTGTGGATTTTTATTGTCACTAAAGGAAATTTTTGTCGCCAGTAAATGGTAAAATATGATAGAAGAGCCATCGATCAAGCTATCCATAGCAGAAACAATGGCGATGCTTTCTCCTAAGACCTCGAATGTCAAGGGTAAAAGCAGGTACTCACTAAAACAAGCTCTTCTTGCAAAACTTGCTTCTTTCGTTAACAGGGAGTAAAACAAACGTCATTTTACAAAGCAAACTCAGTGGGAGAATAGGAATTTTTGAGCTATCGAATGACTACAAACCTATAGATGAAAAAGAAGGAAACGAAGTCATACAACAGCTGGGAATATGTTCCCTCTCACAACATTGTGCTTTTAACGTTAAGACACGTGATTTTTCGATACAAGAGCTTTCTCTTTTTAACTGCATGAAATGAATTGTTTCCAAACAAGTTTGATACCAACTTTCTGAGCGCGGAAGGATGAGTGGCTCAGTGAACCAAGTACGGAGTTGATCGAGTACCGTATTCAAAATTGACAGCATCTGCGCTATATATTTGCAACATCTCTTCTCTGTTTCAGTGTTCGAAATTAATTATTCTTCAATGCGATAATGGGAATCTTTTTTTGCTTTCTTTTCTCTCCTTCCTGAGAAATCAGCGGCATTATGCTGTGCAAACAGATTTTCTACATTCCAGACTCCTTCCGTACTGTCGAGAACTTCTGGTAGCATTGATATTTCCTTTAGACCACGCTCAAATTTCAATATACCTGATAGTTGAATTTTGACGTTTTCAGATATGCAATAAAAATGTTTAGCAAAATTTTATAAGGTCTGACAGTTATTTTTGAGCCATATATGTGGTCGTTATGAGCACTTGCACAGTGCTATACACGTGTCTCGGTCATCAGTAGCACAGCGCGTTTCGTCTTGGTCAGTCCTTCTTGAGAGGAACCCAACCGTCTTACATAGAGTATACGCAGATGTGCTACATGTACGCTCCATCAAGTAAAAATGTCACTGAATGGGCAGTGTTTACACTCAATTGAGATTTTAATACTAGTTGTAGTTGTTCAGGAAAGTTAACGCTGCACTGAAGGCTCAGATCGACAAGTTGTGGCACACGACGTCTATATACTATACGGAACCCGTACTGGAGTACGCAGAGAAGTTGACGCAAAATTTCCAAAACACTTGAAGGTTGGTTCGAACGGGTTGTAGTACAATCATTTTATACTCATACTTTATTGTGCAGCAGCACGTCACGCTTGAATTCTATAAAGATTAGGTTTATTCACTTTCTTTCATATGCGTGAATAACTCAATCTAGTGAACATGTTCTTCTTCATAATCTCTCATGAGGTCGTGAGAACTGATACGGTGTTCGATTTTCCATCCTCAAGCCAAGCGAACGTTAAATCTAGGGTTCACTGTCATCGTCTTGGTGATAATCCTTTACTGGGTGGGGAACCTTAGCTAGACGTCCAAGTCCCCGTTAAAATTCTTTTGCAAACGGTGAAACACGGATCAAAGGAACGCTGTGTTTAAGGCTGTACTACCTCTCGTGATTCGTGAAGAGGAGCTATCAATGGCCTCAAGTTAGTATGACCTAACATATCGCTCAGTTCTATCATCTAAAGAGTCTTGAGCTCGCTACGCTCTCATAGCATGTCATATAGTTAGGTGTGATTAGGAAGAACCTTTAATTTGACACCTCACTTGAATACTTGGGCGATCCGTTCTGACGTATCGTGCGTACCCCAGCATATAAAATTGTGCTAGTGTAGCTGTTTTTTTCTTGACAGTGACACCGACAGTGACCTAACTCTTTGGAGACCATAGTTGGCAGGCACGCGGTGTCGTGCCGTCACTTGCGCGACAGTCAGACAACCGACCAGAAGAGCGGCTCTGCATGTCTGTGAATGTGTGTCTAGCTGCCTGCCTGTTCTCCCACAAGACGCGACGTCGCCAGTACAGTAGCTGAATGAGATCTAACGTTGCGCGGTGGGCATCAAAATAACTCTCGTGCTCCTTAAGGGGTTTAAGAGCTAAATGGTAGTTGAATACTGTGGGAGCGTGCAGAAAGCGTTTATCTTCAGATACCATCGAAAGATACTGCGGCTTTCAGCAGATTATATGGATGATTTCTTTTTATATTGTTTAAAAGACCGGCTTTTTGCAAATCTCGGCTTTTTTGTGAATACATAAATGAAAACTCATCTTGTTAAGCTGACGCGAGGTTGGTAATTGTAGTAGCATAGCAGAAGTAAAAGTAATGTTCGATTGTAGACGATTTTGATCCATATTCTTTGAAAGGTGAAATCGCCGAAACTTTATCGATCGAACTACCATTACTACATCTGCTACTACTACTATAATTGCCAACTTCGTTTCGGCTAAACAAGATAAATTTTTCCACGTATTTTTTAAGGTGTGCTACTTCTTGAATTGTGGCTCTGAAGCAAATGACCTGGCTATTGCATTGGCTAGAGTTCATACAGGTCGATTCGATGTTTTATCGATGCGTAACGGTTATCATGGAATGACTCAAACTGTTCTTGGTGCAGCGAATATCGGTGAGTACTGCGCTTGCAGAGATTGACTGAAGAAATCTATCATGGGCTTTTCGCAGTTATGAGTGCATACATTGGTCTTCAAGACAGGTGAACGGCTTGGAAACCGAGAAAAAGTTATGCATATCAGAAGTACTTATAGTTTCTACGTTTAACATTTTTGGGCAAAAGGGCTCCTAACTGTTTGAGAACGAAGTGGATTTAAACTTATTAACTGCTAACTGCTACAGTAACACTGACAGGTACCTGGAAGCAGCCGATGCCTCTTGGCTTTGGCATTTTCAAGGCGATGGCTGCCGATCCATACTCGGGACCATGGGGTGGACGGAATTGTCGTGATTCGCCGATACAAACAAAAAGGAGGTGTTCATGTCAAGACGACGAATGCAAGGCCACTGACAAGTGAGATTCTCTCCAAAGCGTCAGCTGGAATTTTGGTGTGATTTTTCATAATCTATATGGTCACTAGTATCTCCTTTGCTATTACATTAAGACTCGTAAATATTAGAAGTCCGAGCAGTGGCTTCGTTGTTTCCTTACACTTGAACTTCAGCAATCTTGTTAGCATCCATCGGTTTGCCTCGATTCCGGCCGATATTAGAGCAGATAACACAAAATTTGTGTTGCAAAATAGAAAGACGCGTGTAGTATAGTGGTAGAGGTGCTTGCAATGCACCTTGGTCTTCGTTGCAGTGCCGCACTCCGAGGTCACCGAAATTTCAGTGCCGTTGGGGTCATAAAACTGGTATCAGATTTGTCTGAGATGGCAACGTTGACTTGATGTATTAGTAGGTCCACCACAAGCCATTACATAGGCCAGATATGCATTCACTCACTTTCAAAATGTTAAGAATGGAGACCAGTGGGTGGTGTATTCCTCAAGTATTGACTAACTTTGGGTGCTTTATCCTTTGTACTTTGCGTATTTTACGAAGCTTCGCATAATGGTATTTATATTGGAGTTTCTAGTTGGTACTAACACAGAAGTTGATTTAAAACTGAAAAATATGGCGTCATTCATATTTTCGACCAATCGCGAATGTACGCAGTGACGCTCAATGAACTACTTTTCCAATAGTAGTGCATCGTTCACTTATTCTTTTTTATCTGTGTTAACATAATTTGGGAGGATAAGAAGACGAAAGCAATATTTTAGCTTTATGTGACAGAGTATTATCTTTATTTCCATTTCTTTCAACGTTTTGGCACGTCTTCGTGTCTGAAGGGTGTTTCTGGATGTCGAACTACGATGTACAGCGGGTGTTCCACAAGTAGGGCCTCTTCAACTGAAAGGAAGATTGACATTCGCGAATGAATACCCAGCAAAAGGTCGTAATGACTACCATTGTGATACCAGCGTATTGGGTTTGCCTGTGACCCAAGGATACCAGTAACTACTTCTAATTACGACGTGGCCAATCCCTAATATGGCTATTCCAACAATTTAACCAATGAAAATCTTATATAATTGCTATATCATCACTTAAATAAAGATTGTACGTTCTTTCATACAATTTTTCTTTCAAGATGAACTGTCCAAGTATTCAAATAAGTATAATGCAATATTTTATCACTTACAGTTACATGACGCAGTTTGAGGAAACACTACGATATGACTTCCCCGCCTCCACTGGCCCAGGGGCTTTTTTGGCCGAAGCTATACAAGGTGTTGGTGGGACGATGCAGTTTACGAAAGGGTATTTCTTGAAGTGTAAAAATAATTGGATGTTGTTGTATAACTTCAAAAAGTATCGGACAAGATTTTTAGCTTTCTCAAACGATCATTCGAAGCCGTGCAGAAGCGAGGTGGTGTAGCGATATGCGATGAGGTGCAAACAGGTTTCGGAAGGCTTGGCTCACATTTCTGGGGATTCCAAGGTATGTAGCTCTGATTATAGTTATCAACTTGGTTTTTTTTTTTTTGATGGTTTCGAGTTCCCACTCTGTTTGAATGCCTCTTCACTAATTTGGTTCACTACTAAAATTTCCAGTTTTTGGGGTGTTGAATGAATACTAATGGGCTAGTGAAAAAGCTTAATATCGGAAAGACCAAAGAAACACGAGAACACTGCACAGAATGTAACTGCATTCCACACAATTAATGAAAGTAGAGATTTTTGGGACAAGTAGAACTTTTTTTTTTACTAAAGATACGTTTATAGAAGCCCCTCCGGTAATATTCAATCTTCTTATAGCGACAAGGTTGGCTATAAAGTAAATTTTACTATATAAGTACTAGCAAGTTCGCTGTGAGGTTGAAAGAGCGCACTTTAGGAGCAAAACAATGTCTTTTCCATTCGTTTCGAGTGTTTTTGAGACCACGCTCAAATTTCATTATACCTGATAATTATTATTTGAGCCAGCATGTCATGTGGTCTGTTATGGGCTCTTGTACAGCCCGATACACGTGTTTCGGCCTTGACGGCCTCGTCATTCGGCAATCCTCTCGAGGTGCTCCAGTCCCCTACATAGAGTAGGCAGCGACGGACGATTTACACGTGCCGTCAAGGAAGACAAATCACTATATCGACAGTGTCTATCTCAAGAATACCAGTCACGAGCCTCCAGTGTACAACACTCCCGATCTAGTGATTCATCTCACTTGACGGCATGTGCAAATCGTTCGTCGTCGCCTACTCTATGTAGGGGGATTGGAGCACCCACAGAGATAAGCAAAAGCAGAAAGGGTAACTGCCCGACTGACGAGATCGCAAGATCGAAACACGTGTATCGGGCTTTATAAGTCAGCCCTCTTTTAACAGACCACTGACATGCGTGGCTCAGAAACTATCAGATACTTTCTTTTTCTGTTATTAAGACGTAGTATGAAGTTGTTTTATGAACCAATCAGATTGTTAGAATCGACATTTTTCGAGCTATTGAATGAGTACAAAAACTAGAACAAAAGAAACAAAACAGTGTGAACAAATTCTGTATATAGATGTAAATCCGTTCCTTTGCGGAAGCATGTTTTCTTGTTGAAACTTAGAGGGTTTTTCGATTTGTGGACGTTTTTATTAACAAAAAAGTCCTTTATGAAAGTTTCTTTTGTGATATTGCCCATTCAATAATGAGATTGTCCCCTGAACACCTAAAATGTTTGCACGATTTCCCACATTTTTATTACTGTGTACAAAATAGAAAATTCTCGCCACGCGCGGCACGTGACGTGGCGAACCGTAGTACTATGTAAACCATGTAGTTCCAGACGGGTTAGCTTTGCTGGTTGACGAACGACGCATAGTTATAGACTTTTAGAGGATACTGATTTGTCCCTTGACAAGAATTATCATGTAACTGAAATATTAGTATATAAGATAATGGCAAGGTATCAACTGATTACGAGGAATTTTGGTAAATTGTTTTGTGCACCAAAACAAGGCAACGGACAAATAGTGTTCCATAGAGGTTACACCGGCCACATTGTTTCGTTATAGATGACCCTATAGAGCTCATGTAGTGAAAATGACTACGGCGCTGAGAACTTGTTCAAAACAAAGTCTCGATTTGCTCCAGTTGCAGCCTTCTGATTTCCTTGATCGCATTTATCTATAATCGATTAAAGTTTTAGTCTCATTCTCACAAATATGATTTTGGCAACTTCAATTTATAGCTCAAGATGCCAGACCCGATATTGTCACAATGGCTAAAGGTATTGGTAACGGTTTCCCGCTAGCAGCTGTTGTGACTACTGAGGAGGCGAGGAATCTACATTTTTGTCACTTCATTTGATATTGTTTTTTTTTAGTTTTTTTCTAGTGTTTACAATGAAACCAGTATTAGGTTAGAGCCTCAATCTATTTAGATTGCTGCCTCATATGGAAAAGCGTTGTATTTCAATACGTTTGGCGGTAATCCGATGGCATCAACTGTTGGAAAAACTGTCCTTGAGGTATTTCTTTTGATTTCAAATATTTAACTCAAAGATAGCCTAGATATGCTTTTAATTTGTTTTATTCAATTGAGAACGAAGCCTGATCTCGTGTAACATGAAAGTGATGAAGCGGGAAGTGTAACAGTGCATAACATGTATTCCGATTCCATAGTGTTTTCTTTAATAATAAAACTAATACCATAAGGCTGATAATGCATTTTATTCGACTAACACTTAGACGTGATCGTCTTTTTCTGAGCTGGTGATTCGAGTCGATTCTCACCTCGTTCGTCTTCGGTATAGGTCTCTTCGTTGTCGTTTGACTTCAATCTTCTCCACTGGTGCATCGCTAAAATCATCGAAATATTCCATCAAAATATTCTGATTACCTTAAAATGTCGTTCAATGCGAAATAGTTTAGATACTGATCAATTTAATCAAGTTTAAATTTTAGTAACCCTTACATATCATCAATAATTCAAGCAAATCTATACTTCTCAGTGACATCGATAGAAACTACGTGAATCATTCAAGATTTAACGAAATTCCACCAGCAATCGTAATGATTAAAGTTTTCAATGTGCCTATCATGGATCAATAATCATTGAAGTTTGTCTGTCTTGCAGAATAGTCGTTTACTCATTTATTCGAGGCGTTTGATTAGAGCCGATTCTTAGAGGTGTTCGTCTTCATAATTTTTGATGTTTTTCGTAAGCTCTCAAGTTTTCCCGGTTACTGAGTGTACCAGTATGTTCCGTTTGAGTACATGATCCAGCCCCCATTAGCTTTTTTCCTACAACATATGCATGGACATTTCACTGAAACATTTGAAGGTGTTCGTTGCGTCGTATACCTGGGATATTTAAATAAGTCTAACTTTGATTGATACGGATTTTCAGATCTATGTGTACAGTAATTGTCAAGGTGACAATCCTGAGTGAAATATTCACTTGCGGTGGGTTTAATGACAGAATGAGAAAAGCCACTGAATCCTCTGAAGCATTGTCAAAATGGAAGCTGTAGTCAAATCATCTCTGAGAAAATCAAATTTGATCGATGAAGCTAGCCTTTGCTTCAGTATCATATTTCGTAACACCCATAAAGGAAGATAGATTGGAGCTGTCATATCCAGTCTGATCTGATTTGTAAGACGTTGGCATTTACTATGCAAATCTCTCATCGATGTGATCAATCACGTTTCAGTGTCTTCGGTCGGATAACTGGCATGCTGTTTTGGCAGGCTGGAGTGGTTTTTAAAACGGCACTTTGCATCCAAACTTCCCATCCTTTCATTTAGTGAGTACAAAAATGAAAATAATTCTATTTTTATGCCATAATCTTTACGTCGAAATCGCACGTTGTACTGCCCCATTATTTTCGATTATCAAGTACTGGTAAAGTGCTTAGTGTAACATGGTACTCTGAAAAAATGTCACTGCACCTACAAAACTCCTTCGTCAATCAAATTCCACGTACAGTTTTCTTGAAAATGATGTTTTCTGGTTTAGTAGAAACTGTCTTCTTTGAAATAGTGAAATAGGCCCCGTGCAGCCTAATGATTAGAAAAACTTTGCAGTACATACATGGTCGTTGAATCTGTCTTATACCTTTACAAAATGAAGCCTTCACTACTCGAAGGTAACTTGGTTTCAGATTGTCTGAAAGAATAAAAATACAAAATGGACATATTGGTAGATTCCCGCAAATGCTTATATGGTCCCATTAACTTCCAAATGTCTAATGGAGATCAGCGAATAACGCATCCCTTATGGATCTATCGATACAGAATGCTTTTCCTTTCGTCCTTCTGCATCAAAAGGGTACTATCGGGTCGTCAACGTACGCACACACTTACGCGCAAACCGGAAGCTGCAAAAAGATTTGTTAGCATCGTGACCAGATTTGTGCTGTTGCAATCTCATTCTCCCAACCCAGCTTAGCCATTGCTATGCTTGCACATTGGAAACATAGACGATTGAATCTTTTGAATAAGTAGCTACTTTTCTGGCTCTATCTATAGTTATATATATATATATATATATATATATTTGCGACTCCGTTGAATCTTGGGGATAGCTGAGAGAAGCATCCCTAAGTGGACTAATGGGAGAGCGTTGGGAGGAGGGCTCCAAACTTTGCCACGTGATATGGTACTTCACTATCCGCTACGCTACCTCTCCTGAAGTTGTATTGCAAACACTGCACCTCGTATAAGCTCTTACTACATCTCACTTCTTGTTTTTTGAGTTTGGAGAACACAGTTACAGTGGGACGCTCATAAAAGTCATGAAATATGTGCATGCTATTTCAGTAAAACACTCGTAAAGGAGAAATTAAAAACCAGCTTTTCCTCAATTTTGGCATTACAAGGCGATCACATATTCCATGTTCATTAGCGAAAGCGCAGTTGATGTGAATAATTTTCGTGTTTTCGTATAATCAACAACGTTCATCTGATTGATTTGTGATACAGAAGTTAAAGTATAGTCGGTTTTTCAAATCACTATACTCTGAGTGCAAGCGAATAATACCATCGACTGCTGCTGGAGGAGTTGTTCGTTGAAAAACAACATAGCGGACAATCATTATGATCAACAACCGCCTAGTATAAAAGGAGCGCCGCCGGGGGGTTCTCATTTGAGCAGTGCTCCTCCGAAGAAGATTCGTCTCAAACTAAACGAAAGCAAGGATGGAACGAGGACGATCGACTGTGGAACATCGGGTCAGATCAATCAGCTTTGAAGAAGGCGAAAGGCATCGAAGTGTCAGCCAAGAAATATCTAATCAACTTCGAGTTTTCGCTCAATCAACAAGGAATATGTGGCCTCAAAGGAGTTTTCACTGGTTGGTGATGCCAAGGTGATAAAAGTCGGTTTTCAAAGTATGATTGCACTTTGTTCTGGCTGATAATGCTATTGATTACTGTAAGGTGTTGTCCGCTGAAAAATGATATATTGGAAATTGGTTTTCAATTCAATCAATAACTGTGTGTATAAGAGGGCATCGAGTAATGAGATTCTTTATCTGAGCGGTGCTCTAAGAAGGAAGATTTGACTCGAATAACGAAGTTGAAGACCACAACGAAAACGAGCGACAATGGGCAGTTGAGTCGAATCATTGGCTCTAAAGAAGAGGAAAACGTCGAAACGCTAGCCGAATAAATTCTTCATATCAACCTCGTGAATCAGCCAAATCATAATAGAAATTATAACGGTGCTATTTTCGCTACTTTCATTGTTTCATGCGCATTGTTCATTAATTCTGTCCTCTAAGATGAAGTAGATGGTGGTGCTATGAGTATATTTTAACGAACTGAATAAGTCAGGTGATCGAGGAGGAGAAACTACAGGAGAATTGTGCCGTTGTAGGCGATTACTTCTTGAAGCAGCTCGCATCGATTGATAGTCGTCTTATTGGAGACGTTCGAGGGAAGGTAATAAAATTAATGTGTTATTGTCAAATTCTGAGAATAGAGTGCACGGAGTAATCGAGTAGTCTTTTTCAAATAAAAGAATCATAAAAGTTTGAAGGGTTTGATGATTGGCGTTGAACTGGTTAACGAGGACGGCAAGCCATTGGCTGGTGATCGTGTAGCGAATATCTTTGAAGGAATTAAGGTGATTGATATTACATTATTTCACTAGACTTTGATAATTGTGAGTTTTTGGGTGGTCCTATCAAATTTTTCGTATTTCGACACTTTTATTACTTCAGTTGTCAATATTTGAAAAGTTCATCATTCAGCAATATAATCACCACTATGGTAAATGATACGCAACCATTTCCTGGGCAACCATTGTATACATTGCTTTCAGGAAGAATGAGGCTGACAATCAAAGAAGTCAGTGCGGTCACTTTTAAGTTGGCTGTGGCCTTTAGATTTTATCTCCCACAAAATCTTCAGGGCCTGCAGGAGATGATAATCCGATGAAGCAATATCAAGGCTATACGGTGGATGTGATACCGTAGTCCAGGCCAGTTTCTTAAAAATGTGGCGAGTCGACTTTACAATATCAAGTCGAGCGTTATCCTGAAGAAGAGCGACACAGAGTCGTTTTGAACGCTTCTTTGGCACCGCTGCGACCAACTTCCAACGTATATTGTCGGACTACGTCAGCATTGATTGTGTGTCTGTTTTCGATTACTTCTCAAAACAGCATGCTCTGCCAACACCAGGAAACGAGAGCATGATTTTCCGAGCGCTCGAGCGAGAGAATTTTGAGCTGGAGGGTCTTCGCGGCGACACAACCAGTACGAGTGGTGCGTGTTGTTTTCGTAGTAGGCCCAAAAATCTTCTACAGTGATGATCGATACTTCCTTCTGCTTTTGCAGTCACAACAAAAGACTTTCGTAGATGGTAACGCCTGCAGCGCAGTCGTAGTCGGTCGGTACACGAGATGTCCATTCAGACATTACTTCACGTTGGCCCATTTAATTTATATGGCGAACGATTGTGCTACGGCCGTCTCCAAGTGTTTACCGAAACTACAAGAACACTCCTGGACATACTAAAGCCTTCTGGCAATAACACGATCTGAGTTTCAGAAGACTGAGTAAAACAACAGTGCGAAAGAACTTATGGGATAACGCAATACATCTATGCTATCGTGACGTATCTAAAGAATTAGGATTCTTGAGAATGTGAAAGTATAGGTATTAATTTTACAGTGTCGAAGATTCTGTGCTAATCTGTCTTATCAATGCGTACTTAGATTACAAGTAAATTATGTAGTAAATGCACTTCTATTTGACACCTGCAATTATTCTAGATCACTGCTCTATTTGTGAATATTTATGTTGATAGTATAGGATCATAGATCTTCTATGTTGACAGTTGTTAATTCAGAACCGAGGTGTACTGGTTGGTAAGGGAGGTTTAAACGGCAACGTGCTTCGAATCAAACCGCCAATGTGTATCACGAAACAAGACGTCGATACTTGCGTGTCGGCGATCGCCGATGCTCTTAAGCAAGGAGTATAATCACTATGGATCGATTTCATCATATCGATTGTTTTGAGCCCTATTTCACAATTTCGTACTGACTTAAATCGACTTTGATGTGGTGGGTGTTCTATGTGATTGGTTGAACATATATTTTCTGGGAAATGCTCTGGTAGTTACTGTTGTCATTCTAAATTGCTCAGATTCCTATTACATTGTTAGATACACTGTTTATCTTGTGATAAAAAGAACTATACTGTAAATTGACTTTCTTTCAACCTTTTCATAACCATAATCGATCATATGTTCATGATTCGAGCATGTAGTACAAGGTGTCAATAAAATTCTTGGTACTTTTCCATCAGACGAGTTTTTTTGACGTTGTTACAGAGGGACATCCCTTGTGTTTCACAAGCTTATATTTCTCATTGGGCAGAGCTCTTCTTTGAACTTAGTAATCATTCGATACCGTAATGTTTGCTCGTTCCACCGCTGTGCATATATTCTGGAAAGACCGTATCTTTGCAGTGCAGCAGGAGAATTCACATACGCAAGCAAGTGGTCTTTGGCCAGTTCACGGCCGCTGAGTGAGGCGGCAAGGTGGGCTAACGCGAATTTCGATCGATTTTCGAGCATATGAACGTGTAGAAAAAACCTCGGAGTATCTGAATGCTTTCGAGTCACTGCTGGAAGCAACTAGGACGTTCCGGTTTCCTGAATTCCATCAAAGTGATGATAATGATGATTGATTTATCCGTATTCATAGCATAAATAAAAGTATTTAGGTTTTCCATTGTAAAGTCATACGTTTTATTTACACTTTTTCTTTCACAGCTGAGAAGCAATTCTATTCGAATGACAGATTGGACTTTCATAAGACCGGTCGAAAATCGACCGATGAATGTGCAAACCCCATTGCTGCCTCACCCAGCGGCCCGTGAATTGGCCAAGGACCACTAGCTTGGGCATGCGAATCAATCTTATTATCCTTACTGCACTGCAGAGGAAACGGTTTTTTTTGAAAAATGAACAGAGTGTTGGAATCAGCAAACATCACGCTATCGAATAATTACTAATAGTCTAGCTCTCTCTGGCGATAATTATGCGCATCTGACGCATAATTTTATTTTGAACTTTACAGCGTTATAAAAAGGTCTTTCCGAAAACCAGCCGCAGGAGCTCTGGCAAGAGCTTCAAGATTTTGATTGATTACTAACACTCCTATGAAGAATGTCTGTTCAGCGAATGAATTCAGTTTTCAATTTGCCGCTATCTGACAAAAAAAGTACCTAATTTTTATTTAGCTAACGATTTGACGTGTTTAGTCCTCTTCAGAGACAATGATTCGAGCCGATCGTCGTTTGTCCTCGTAAAGGATCTTGGCCTCCGTCTCGCTTGAGTCGAACTTTCTTCGATTGGTCATCACTCGAACGAAGAAACTATCTATAAAAAACTCGCCGAGTAAGGTTCTTCATTCGAGCGATGCTTTACTGAAGTAGGTCCGATCGAGCGAGAGATCCACATTGAGGACAAACGACAATAAACGATTGACTTGATTCATGTGCTCTGAAGAAGACGAAACGCGTCGAAGTTAGACGAATAGAAATTGCTATAACGCCTCGTGCTACAAGCTTAAACAAGAGGAACTACTATATATGAATCTTAGTGAAATTTCTAGAATAAATTCGGCGTAGATTGAAAGACTGATTTTCAATCAGTCGCGGCATTTACAATTAGCTAATATTATTCAGTATTATCTCACGAAATATCCTTGATTCTTTGATGAGCTGACACAAGGTTTTTGACACTACTTAAGCTTCTATGGCTAATATTTCGGCGACTTCGCCTTCTTTGAAACCTGAACGTATTGTTATATAGCCATACCTGATGAATATTCTAAAGCCTTAATGAAAAGTTAATGTACGGAACAAGCCCTAATTGGCGAAGAAAGCCCCGTTCAGCGTTTTTGTTTACCAATGAAAGCGTACCTTTTAGTTGTTTAGAAGGATAATGGATGAAAGTGAGTGCGATAGAAAAAACATGCTGACATATAGCGTCAAATTAAATGTGTAGCATGGTGGTTAGAGATGTCCTGACGTACACAAGGTCTTACCGTTTCAATTTTGCGTTCAGTGCAAATCAAGCACTTCGTCTATCCTAGGTCGTCGACTTTGTGCCATACTTTTTCGGAAAAACACGGCACTGATTTGATACATTAGGTCATTGAGCAGGTATTCAATCGCTCTCAACATTGCTTTAGAAAGTTGAATGGATTATGCACTCCTCATAGATTGACCAACGCCGAAAGTTCCATTCCTTAGGTTTTTTCCTGGATGCCGAGCCAAATGTGAAAGTGAGGATTTCGTCTCTTCGATTATTCCGAACTCGAATTTGTTTAGCTCGATTGCTTTTGATTTTTCGCAAAGCTCTGAATGTTCACATAATGTGCATACCTCAGCAGTCAATTTTCATACAATTCAGTGTCGTGCATCCGACTGGGGCTTGACAATTTTTTCCCCTGCACTTATTACTGGACGATTTGTCTCTTTGGAATCTCGAATGGTTCTAAACGTTACCACCTTTTCACAACAAGTACCTTTGCGTCTCAAAAGGGTCTTCTTTACATAACTCTGGTACCAGTTTGCCAAACATAGATAAGTGGGGCTTTGTTGGCTCAATGAGGAAACGAACCAGTTTCTATGCGTGTGTTGCATGCTATGTCCGCGCATCGCATACGAAGCCAAAGAAGCAATGAAAAAATTTGGAAAGACGAAAGCAGAAAAATGTTTTTTTCCCTAAATGGAATGTTCGATCCATTTTTTATTTTCATAAGAAAAAACTTTCATATGTTCAATGAGTCGAGAGGTAAGCGAGTAAAACGCCTCCGATTGCCTTGAATACTTTGCAGTTTTGAACAAAATAAGGTGAATGATATGCTCTTGTTATACCCTTAATTATAAATAGATTCCATCCTGGTGCTAGAAGTCTTCATTCCAGTAAGTTACTGACTACAGCTAATCAATGAGCTCCATTGACTCAAACAGCACAAAGGGCACCACACTTTTCATATAGAGTCCTTCGTTTTCACTGTTCACATCGCGAGTAGACAGTCATGATTAGCTCGATAGGATTTCGTCTAGGTTTAGTTTACGCTTAACCGGTTTTATGGATGGCAGTGACGACCTTATTCTCAGCTTAGGCGGCCTTAGTGCGCGATGGACCCCCGCTGTAGATTGCAGTTTGCAGACGCCACGAGCGATCAGAAGATGGTAAAATCGTTTCGGAGGCAGAGGAATGACTAGTCTTGAAAGTTGTGCTACTCTTAATGACTATTTATGACCTTTTTTAGCACATCTTTTTGGAAAAAAAAGAAAGTTAATGGCATTTAAGCTCAGATCTCACTAACATTTAGTTCATGTCCTAACTGAATTCGTACTGTATCGACAAAAAGTTAGCAAAGAGCCAAAAGTATTCAAATGCATTAATCTACGAGAGTTTTTGAATTAATACAAGCTCACCTAAACATTCCATAAATTCATTTATTAGTAGAATTCATATGTTATCGCATGATTTCCTTTGAAATGCGTTGACCATTGTATTGCTCAATCGACTATCACAAAGTATCTGCTAAATAAAAATGTTTTGCATTCGCGTGCGAATTCAACATTGTGCCCACACCAAGAAGTGAAAATACTTTTTTTTCTCTTACTTAGACAAGTCGTATCTGAAACTAGTACGGATCTGAATTGTCAAAGATGACACCGCACATCCTGATTGCTCCAATGGCTTGATTCCAATATTACATAAAACTCCAGAATCTCGTCTACCCACCCCTGAGATGGAGTACTCATCGAGTGGATCTATTTGTGTTTCAGAAGAGCTAACTATATGTTGTCAGTGATTTGCATTGGCCAATTATCCACCAAATCGCCATGGATCACACAGTTATTCCCATCACAATCGCCATGCATCACTGTTAATCTGCCCGTGGTCCCTCATTTGACGGAAATCCGTGGAATCTTGAAACAATCACGAAAAATCGAAACATATCTATCTGGAAATGGCATGAAAAAAAAGACATATGCCGATAATTATTGAATTTAATCTGTAACAATAGAATATAGAGAAAATAAGAAAATAAGCACTAACCCTTGCTTGAAATCAGGGCGTTCTGTCAGTACTAGTGTACCATGATTATTGCACTTAAAAAGAACCTAATAGTTATGGAGAGGAGTTCATTTTTAGCCCATTTAGTGGTGCCAAAACAGTTCATGACAGATAAGATGAGAATAAATAAGAAAAAAACAAGCACATGAATGAAGACAGATTCTGCAGCTGTCACTTGTGTTCATGATTTAGAATCTTTCGTTGGAGTTATTTGTGTTTAATTAGTTAAGGCGTTTTTTTTTATGCACTCGTGGATTTGATTAGAAATGAGTAATGCGTAATATTCTATGCTCAGTTCGAGAGGTCATTAAACCTCAGCATGAACAAAAGAATTATCTTTATCACCATACTTTTCAATCAGAATGATGACTAAAGTTTCGGCGATTTAGCCTTTTTGAAAGTCCAGATGTATCTGATCATACCATAACCAATCATTCAGCTAGTAATTTCTTATTCTACAAGGAATTTAACTCAAGATCCAATCCAAATATCCATCTATTTATGTAATGACGCAAGCGTGACCTCTTCTCGCCCAAGAAATTGAACGATGCTGTTTCCCAATAAGTAGACTTTGAGATTGGATTTTTTAATTAAATTTCAACTGTGACTAGAAACTATTAACTCAATAATTGGTCCTGATGCAAGACAACATTTGTTTTTTTACTAGATATAGGAAATATTAACAGTGTAATGAGATATGATGGTATATAACGTATAGGCTTTCAAGGAGGTAAAACCGTCGAAAGGTTAGCTATCGTTCCGAAGAAGAAAATGCCCACCTTACCGCGATCTTAACAAAAAAATAGATAGTTTCGTATGGTAATTTCAATTTTAGCCCACAAATTACATTCATATACAGTATAAACTTAGTGAATTATCAGAAATCTTTAGAAAACCTGTTACAAGTGAATTTAATCTGTTTTGATATGCAAGCCATAGAAGCGATATTCTAAAGACTCCTGTTCGGCAGCACGCAAACGTTCGTTAGTTCGATCCAGCCCCTTGGGTGAACCCATGTCTTCCAAACCTCCGTCATCGGTAAAGCGGTGACGAATTTCTGCGGAAAAACAGCACCACTCAATCGAAACATCGACACATATCACACATGCATTCAATCACCTGTGTTATGCTACTAATGGAGTCGGATGCTCGACTCGTCGACAGAGACAGGCATCGACAGAGATTTTGCTAAATTGTTTATTGTATCAGCGATTATCAGCGACTTGACACTCTGACTTTTTGTAAAGACAATTACCGCTCTGGAATTATCCTGGCCACTAGACAGCGGATCCACCGCCGATTTACGTGCTAAGGCTTATAGTGAGGGCCTGAGAGGCCACAAGTACTTTAATCCCGGAATTCCGGAAGATTATACAGTCAATAACCACTATTCATCATAACAACTGAGATACGACGAACACGCGTTCTATGGGAGACGTTGCATGAAAACAAACAAAGTAACAAAGAATGGAAAGGCTGAAACTTGTAAATTGAAATAATTTGGCTCATTTGGAAAGATAATCTTTCAATGAATCAAACAGTAGAAAATCTTTTGTAGCACCATTTCTTTGAGAGACGTGGAATAATTGTAGGACGAATATGATCTTCGGTGCAGTCAGGCCGGGGCGAGTGCAATATTCGCATATCCAAACATGGCAGTCGACCAGGCCTAGCTGACACGAAGTATGTGACAATAGCGAAAGGAAGCGAGAGAAGTGCATGAGATGAAGAAAGAGAAGAAGAGGAAAAGTGGAGGAGAAGGAAGTGGATGAGGATGAGAATGATGAACAAGAAACGTAGAAGGAAAAGGAATTACTGGTAGAGGAGATGAAGGTGAAGGTAAGCGTTGTTTTGGGAAGCACCAAACTAGTAACTACAATAAAATCTAGTTAGTTATGAAGTTTAACTTTTTCAAATTATGTCTCAGATGCTTCAAAATAAATTAGCACAGCACAAACTTGATGAAAGTAATGAATGAAAAAAGGAAAGAAAAATTAGCAATTAGTGAAACGCCGCGAAACTTTGGACAGAAATGTTGGATTCTTTATTTTCACCGTAAAAAGCATTTGCAGTACTTTTTGGATATTGTTCCTTCTAATACACTCAGCATGACATTTCACGTGGTTTCGACAGTTGTAATACACTCAAAACGAATACCATCTGAGAGTAGGCTAAGTCAGAAGAAATTATTAGATTGAGGAAAAAGTTCCTCAACACCCGCCGTAACAAAGTTTATACATAAATTCTGTCAACAACAGAAATTTCGAAAATAGAGCTCATTACTGTCCACGATCTTCTGCCAACACTTTGGAAGCTTTTGGATCTGCTCGAAATAGCCATTCTTTGGGCCTTGAATCATACACCTCCAGGCATGCCTCTTCAACTTTATCACATATCTGGAATCATCGCCCACGCAGGAAATGTTCCATGAAGCGGAAATGACCATAATCGGACGGAATAGCATCTGGACTGTAGGCTGGGTGTGGTAAGACCCCAACTCCCCTCCAATTCATCGAACGTTTCCGTAGTCTTCTTGGCGGTGCGAGGTTTGGCATTGTCTTTCTAAAAGAGCGCGCGCTTTCGAAGAATCAATGTCGGATACTTTTTCTACAACGCATCGACCACTCGGTCCAGCTGCTTTATCATGAAAATATTCCTGAGATTCCCGTAAATTTACTATAACCGATACTGTGTGAAACAATCATAAAATTTGAGTTTTTTGCGGCTGTCAGGAACTTTTTCCTCAGCCTAGTAGCTCACGCATAGGGATTCTCTTCAAGTATCTATCAGAAAGATATCAACCAAATTTCTCTCATCATGCAATCGCCGAACATGTACTGACGAATTCAATTCTCTCACTAGATGCACTTATACTAGAGGGGATAGGTAAACGTGAACAAATTTCTTAGTGCACACATTATTGGCAGTATGAGACAGCAGTGACCGGTTCTGTAGTGGAACCGGGTCTATGTGAATAACATGAAAACAATAAAAAGAACGTGTATTACGTGTTCGGATTATGTATATAATCATTAGATTATTTCTTAGGATGCTTCTATAGGTTTTTAATGTATTGGAACTGTGCACATTTGGATGGTATACCGGTCGTGTCCCTCTAAAATGATATGAAAAATATGCAAAAACTCAGGCGGATCATTGGAAAATATGCCGATACAAACGGTGGAACGCAGCAGTCAAACAGAAAGCACATCATTCCTCAAAGTTGATCAGATGTCCAGTATGATTGGCGTGCCAAAGAGCACTCTTAACCTATATAGTGACGATGATAACTGCTATCGGCAGAAACATAACGTGCCAGACTACTTCTGAAGGGACCTACAGAATGCAGCTACTCATTAAAGTTTGAGGAAGAATCTCTAGAGAGCTGCTTTGAACAATTGCCACGTCTACGGCAGTACGGCAGATTAGATATAGCTGAACCAGTAAAGATATCGAGTATGTGAATAGATGAAAATGGAAGAAATTCAGGATATGACTAGACGAAGATGGAGGAGAATTCTTCACGGAACAACCGCCGTCCGGATACTGGAATGCACACGGCCGTCAGTGTAGGTGAGGTAGACGGCGGTAGGCGGCCGGTGATGGCTACGAGCGCGGATGCCAGCCAGTATGTTGAGCCGGTTTTCGCGCGATGTCGCCGCGCAGCACTTTGTCGGCACGGACAGGGTGGAGGGACGGTAGGTGTTGGTGTCCTTTCATGTTCGTCCTCTTGTTGGCCGGCCGACCGGCTTGTCGGTACGTCCTTGAGATGAAACGGCGGAAGGTGCCGTGTCCATCATCGTCATGCTCGTCTCCACTTGAGAGAAACTTGAGATAATTTCACCGATTAGCTGCAAATACAGGAGAGAAAACGACCATCGTGCAAAAATATGCTACTGAACTAACTTTTGCTCAGTTTCAGATTGCACAATTGTTATAAATTTTATATTAATAGGCTTAGACGAAGGTGGTAACAATTTTATGACCTACGTTGTGAGTTGGACCACCGTGGAACTATGGATTATGACCGGATTAATCCGGGTCAGAAGAAGACGAAAACGTTGAAATATCAGCAGAATTGGCAATTATACTGAGCTCTTGTCAGCCGAATCTTCTGAAAAAAAAAATACTGAGCATGCTACAGATATCCTATGTAAGCATGACTGAGAATTGCTCGTTTAGATGATGGATGTGAAAACTGCTAGAAGGAGCTTCTATCTTTTCCTTCTACCTCAAATCCATCAGCTTTCATAAAATTCTGGAATATTTATTGAGAGTTTCAACGCGATATTTTGCTCATGTAGTTCCGCGACGATCAATATCCATGTAAAGCACTGTGTTAATGATTTAATTTGCTTTTATCACGTGCTACGTATGAACTATAGACGTAATCAATTACTTGTCTGCTTGTTCAAAATTGTAACAAAAGCGGCTCTCTAAACGGCAGTGGTTATTGTATAATTCAGCATAAATGCACAACTTTTGTGCTGCCCAGATTTTTGAACTAATCGAAAAATTCTTCTATTGAGATTGTTCTCAGAAAGCATTTGAACTTGAAACCAGAGCTCAAATTAAGAGCACGAATCAAATCATATACCAACAAACAAGCCTATGAAAATTGATGTCACTAATAGTAGCTATTTCAAAATCTTAAAAAAATGCACTTTTGTCTGGTATAATTAGAGACAGGAAGTGAAAGGTCGTGACGTCTGCTGAAACGTGTCACCATATTTGTCCTTTTTTTTCTTGAAACCAGTTTTGTCCATTCAATGGCTAGCGAGATAAGTGATTAATGAATATGCAGTTCTGTTGCATAACAAATACATTTCTTTATATTTTATCACAACGATTGGAAATGAATGTGCAAATTTCGGTAAGATGCTTATGGGTATTGTGAGCGTGATAATCGAATGTAATAAGACTTCAAACTTCTACGTAAAAAGCAAAGTAAATGGCGAAAAAATTCAACAGCAAAATCACCCAGTGTTCATTGGACGATGACCGTGGATTTGGAATAAAGCCGATCTGAAAGGAGTCGCGAGTGCGGTCGGATACGAGCTACCTGAAGCGGTTACAACTGAATCGCAAATGCTTTGCGGCCGATGAAAAGTTGATTTTGATGGACGGCTCAAATCGGCTTGCAGCCATGGTATAGTTTCGTATGAAGCGGCTTCAACGAGCCCCCTAAGTACTTGCTTGGATCTGCGACCGGATTTCGTCGCTCCGCCCATTAGCCGCTGATGGGTGGAGTCTCAAGGTGGATAGCCACCGTATACGAAAAAAAAATGAAGCAAAGACAGAATGAACAACGAACGATTCATTAAGAGGCATCATTCTACAGTGTGCATTGAGTGTGGTGTGATGAGAAATCGTTTATACACAGCAGTCATTACGTGATGGAACGACAACCAAGAAAAAAAGCCGAAAAATGATTGATAATGGAGTATGCAATATTTAATTTGTGGTAAATTATTGTGAAAGGCCAGTTACAGCCAATCGCGTTGGATTCAGCAAGTAGCGGATTACTGTAATGTGAACTTCAATACTGATAAGATTGTCATTTAATGTGCAATACTGGATATATGAGACGCCGAGGTACTCACCGAAAATGGCCCTACGGATCAAAAAAGATTGTTTTGTTCTTAAATTGACAATCATCGATTGATTTTTCTATTGGCCTCTTTTTCACATTTTCTTGATGGCCAGTGTAACGTTCCTGATCGCCAACTTTCCGATCCCACTCGTTAGGAGATGTTCAGTGACTAGTCACATAAAGACATAAATACATAAAAGTGTAAATAAATGTGCAATTAAGTGAACAGGTGAATCGACTAGTTCTCAAATACAGGATTCATCTAATTGGTTATTAGTTACTGATAGCGTGATAACGAATCGCTCTGCCCATTGTCGGTTACCGTACACTACAGTGATGTAGGTGATTACTGTATCACAAGCAGCAAACCGTGACTGCAGAGCAAATGCCCTTTCATATTTCGAAACAAATGAATAGAATCGATTTTCCAACTGCCTCAAAACTGCGAAAAAGTTTATGAATTTTGTTGTTTGGATATGTAATTTGAAGTATGTGTCAGTCATGTTGGCCACCCAATATCGCTCTCATTTGTGTTGTAACCTACAATAAAAAAGGATTTTCCCCAATGTGTTGCGGAAACATTATAATTCTTCAAAAATGGAGTAGCACAACGATTCACTTCGTCTTTTATGTCTCAGTCTGAATTGATCATGGACAAGCATTGTCAGACGCAGAGCCGAAAGCCTTCAAGAGACAACGACATCCAATGAATTTACTCAGCCCCTGAGAAGTTTGATGGAGGTTCTGAGCAGCTGTAGCTGTATATCTGATCTAGATTTCTTAATAAAATCCAAATGCATCAATGAAGTTTTTGATATTTTTCATTGTGAAGTCAACACCACGTTGTAGGAAACATCTATGAGAGTTCATTTTCGAAATCACTGAGATGGATTCAGTGAATAGAAGGAAAGAAAAAAACCGCAAAACTCGAAATGAAACTTTCTAATAACAATAGAAAGTTGGAAATCGGAAAGTAATCTGCATATGGAGAAGATTTTGAAAGGGTGGAAATCAAGCGTAGAATAACTGTGAATGAACCTCGTTCACAGCCAAGTATTCAAAAAATTTATTCTCATTCAGCAATATCGTTAATATTAGTATCTACTATGTAGCCGACTCATGCCTTCAAATCAGTACACGCCCACTTCTCTTTTTTTCTTTTCCCATTACAACGCACGGCGGACGAGTTTTCGGCACTTAGGCTGCTGGTCGTACGAGTTTGATCGAAGAGGAAAAAAAACAAGGAATAGAACAAGTTCTGCACATATCATGATTGTCGTCTGTGTCACTGAAAATCACATCATCTATTCAAACGGTATTCGTTACAATTCGATCGAAACTCTTTCTCAAATTGAGCCACCTCATTACCAGCTTCTATTGTCGATTTTTGAACGGCAAACGCTGAGAAGAATTCTCTGGAAAGATTTTTAAGTCTGCTCAATTTTTCAATAGTAACGGCAGTAATTAGAAAACACTCTTCTCGATCTGTAACTTATTATCGGTCCTAATTTTTTTGTTGAGAATGAGTCCTGAATAGGTGGTAATGAATGCGAATTAATGGATGAAAATGCTGAACAGGCATTTGAGACAAAAATTATCAATAGAACTACCATTAATTCATATACACCATATCCTACAAGAAGAGTAGAGTAGACAATATAAAAGCTGCGAGACTGTCATTGATATCACTTATCAATATAAGGATAGTTGCAATCGTTTGTCTAGTAAACAGCAATTTGGGAAAAGAGTTTCAAAAACCCTTGAAAATGCGGAAATATGCCTCGGGTTTCGAGATTGTGCTTTATGGCCCTCACTCACTGGCCCACTTATATTTAACAGTACATTGCTGTGTTTAACGCTTTGCTTATAGACCTCTTGCAAAACACATAATTGGTAAATCAACCCCATCCCGGACTAAACTCTCATTCCTTTCGTGTCATCATAATGGTACCGAGCTTGTGTGGAAGGATAAGGGCACTAGCCTGAAGCAGCGTGTAGGTTTGCAAGCCATCGCATAAGGCAAGATGATTAACGATGCTACGAATAATGTGGAATACATAGGAAAAACCATAATTGATTGGTCAATGCCTAGCCTCTTTTGCTCTATTCTAGAATGTCAGCAGTTTTTTGGACTTTTGAAAAATGTTAAAACGGTTCGACTTCTATTATAATGCTTACAAAGTTTTCAAACACCCGATCAATACCTGAATATCGATCTATCGCTCAGCACGTGGTTGTATCCTTATCTCGATAGATGTAGTCCAGCAATAAACCTTATTGTTATAACTATTGAGTATTTATAAATATGGGGAATGTTTATTTCAGACGTGGATATCGATAGCAGGAATAGCTAACTATGGATAGATCATTTTGATTGATGGTTTCTAACATGTCTCTCTTTGTAATTTCCATTATGCTCATCCAGCAGCGCTCTCCGTCATTTCTTTACTATACACCTAGTAAAATCAAGGCCACTTCTACCAATCATAACTACTTAGTAGCTAGTACGAGTTACAGTGTCCCATGTCGTAATGCTGGGTAACTTCTTAGCTATCACTGGTCTTGTTTTAGCATCTGTTATGGGAGCAAGGTGCGACGTGAACGAAATGACTTGCTGGAAATTCGAGTCAGTGTGACGTGGAATAAGGGCAACGGGGGTGGTGACGGTGTCGGCTACGGCGACGACCATGGCGGCGCGAACTCGTTGGTGGACGCAGTTTTCGATTTGGCGTTCTTCTATAAAAACTTTCACCCACACTCTCGCAGTTTCGCCGTATTTCCGCTTATAGATATCGTCTTGTGTCCTCTCCGGAGATGGCGAGCGTCATTGTCTACATTCTCTGTCTTTCTCTACGAGCTCGTCGCCGCACCATTTACGATCCGTTTCTTCTTCATCCAACATACGGACCGGTTCAGAAGCCGTACTGTAAAGCAGCGACAATAGAAGAAAAAGGCACTACACCACCACCACCTTGCAGTTGGTGTCATCGACTCAAGCAACTATCGAACCGAGGAAGCGACTTAGTCTTTTTCTTACTTACAAGGCTTCTTTTCGCCACACGCATAAAACCCATTTTATCTAAACACGCTATCGATGGCCATAATAGCATACTTGCAGGTGATATTCTTGACTATATTTGATCCCCTGACCAAATCGTGGAGCTCAGAAAAATATCACATAGGATGAGCGCTTTATATAGTGAAAAGAGCGATTTCCGCTTTGTGGCGCTGTGCGATTATCTCTGTTTGTTAACGTACAAGCTTGATTGTTAGGAGAATGATGATTGACGACTGACAAAACCTTGACTTTGCCAACGAATCTGCCCTCTGAATTCAGGAATGCACAACTTGCTCATAGAAATAATGTAAATCGTTGGTGTCACGACATGGCAGTTCAAATTGACAATAGTTGATCGTGTGTTGAGCTTGCTTCACCATAACCTTGCCAATGTTCGTAATATAGTGTTCTTTAAGAATATACAAACTGCACGGAAGTCGTATAGCGAAGTTGTTGTTACAGTGCCATCTATACGCAAAGTTGTTGGTTCAGCTTTAAACTGCAGTAAAAACCTCTGTGTCCTTAAAAAATTGGCAAACTGCTGGTAGAGTAGTCTAAGAAAACAAAGGCACTAAATTAGAACGCACTGGCGTCTTTGTTATTGTAGATGTCCTTTTGAGAATCACTGCTCCATGAGATGTTAGCAATGGAGTTTCACACATAAGTTGTTTCTCAAAAATTGATAAACACCAGATTATTTACCCTTTTCTGCCCAGAATTTATTTCTAAAGTAGGAACTAAAAATTGAACTCATATCATCACATCGTTTTCTTCACTCGTAGAGTTTATCGATCTTTGAATCGAATCCATAAAGTCAGTCAGAATAATATGTCTGAGCCTATCTGGGTTATGAAAGAATATCATGAGCTGCGCATAGCTTATAAGTGTAATTTTATTGATATTATCGCTATTCTAAAAACATATAATACAACAAGCTATGCTAATAGGCGGAGTAGATATGGCGCAAGCGACATGTGTTGCTCGTTCGATCTGTTCAGAAACTCGTTTTCTTTAGCGCCAGAAAACTGGATCATTGTGGATGACCATTATGAACGATGTTGGCGTTGGCGAAAAAAGATGCATCCGTACAAACGCTTGAATTTTTTCTCTTAAAGAGCTTTAACGGATGGACGAACAAGCGAAAATCGACCTTCGTAGGCTGCCACTTTTCATAACAGAAAAAAGCAATGCGACATTATATAGCATCAAATCGTGACGCGATTCTAGCACTTAAATCGTTGTGATGATCTGAATTCACAAAACTATTCGGATTTCTTAGTTGTTATTGCTTTCCATTTGGTGATACCTACGGTAGAACGGTGTAGTAATACTACCGTACACATGAACACCCACACAGAAACACTCACACACATATACACACATATATATATATATATATATATATGCATACCATACATACACATAACATATGCACACACACATACACAAATACACCAGCTAAATCTTAATAACCATTTTCAGTCAGGTGATTTTTTATGAGCTCAACATTATGATCACATACTAGACGTTAAATATGATGCTCATCTATAGAAAGCAGAGAGAGCACTAATTCATCTATGAGTGCAGTTTTGATTTTTGTGACAAGTAGATTCTTAATTTCATTATTGTAACTCGCTCATGTAAATATCGAGCCCTGATCTATTGATGAACAACAAACGAAAACACATAAAGAAAGTAATTAAACGTGCCTTATTTGAAGAATATTTGCTTCCCAGCTACTATCTTTGTCGATTTTCCCATCTAAAACTGATTTTGATGATTCTTTTTGTTAAACTCCTCTTGAAAATCTTGCAATAAGCTAATGTTCCACAAATTTTCCCTAGATTTTGAATATATATGAAAAGCTTAGAAAATCTTTCCACGGAGAGCATTATATGTTTAGTAGATTGATTTTGTACCCGGTATATGAACAGTATTGAAGGCTTCTAACACATTAGATGAGGATTAAATGTGGTTTTAAGCTGTCGTCTGCCATGAAGTCTAATGCTTACTATGAAAAACCTTAAATTCCGCCGATGTTCAAGTCTCGTCCTTAAACGAAGAGGCAGACACTATGTGTACTTTGAAGCAGAGCGTAGTAAGGAGCTCTATGAGGCAAACGATATCTTAATGACACCTTTCGAATATTCTGGATGACTGCTATTGTTACAGGTGGACAAGGTGACGTTGAGCTCAACTTAAACGTGACTCACAGCTTACAGTGTGCGTCGCTTTCCGCGAAAATCGTCAGCACTAAGTAGCAGTCGTTTTCGCAGGGTGAAATGAGTTCGCTGAAAATTACATTCGCTGATAGACGGATGGAATTATTCGGTAGGGAATGAACTGAACTGAAATGCGATACGGTACCCGCAATTCATAGCACTGGTTCCTGTCAAGCTCTGGTTTACCAAGAAAATGGAGTTGGTGAGAAGATGATATGATGATATTTGAAACATAACTATCTATTCGCACTATATGAATTGGAGTATTGCAGAATAAAGCACTTTATCACATATTGTTCAATTTCTTCAATGTCACGAAACACTATGATCACGTGATAAGACGTGGAGTTCTTCATATTTAAGAACACCAGAATTATAGTTCCGTGAGAACTTCGAATTGGAACTTTACATATTTCCAAAGGGAAGTAGTACTGTACCGGAAGCATACAATAAACACTGTTATTGAAGCAAGACTTCCAGTAGAAAAAAATAATATCTATGTAAGAAAGGAGGTGGGATAAGAATAATTGCAACGATTTAACCTGGAATACAAGAGGTTTCAGTCATACGTTGATAAATTTTGCAAAATTCTGGTTTAATTTTCAACTGACTCGGTTTTCTGATCCTTGTATTGTAAGTTTGAAATTCCAGAAAGCCCGAATTCTTCGTTTTTTTCAAAATAGCTTGTTGTAGAGTAAGAACTAAATCGCACTAAAAATTCACAACACTTAATATTTTGCCGGGGCAGGAAGAAAGAGAGGGGGGAGAGGGAGGGAGGGCCATGGGCTGAGTTGTTGTGATGCTCATCACGGCGCGCTTGGGGCCATACCCCGCACCTCAACACGAGCGCCACAACCAGGCTATCCTTCGAGATTGCAAGAAGAAACGCTCTACTAGTACTCTACGATGTTCAGATAGATGACGAAAAAACGATCGAATGCTAGAAGTACTGGGATCCGCACAGTGAAAAAAACAGTGTGAAGACGGATAATTAAGTGTCAAAATATACTACCACAAGTGATCGGCATTGGATCAATAACGATAGAATTCATTAGGATATAACGAAAAAAATTGAAGAAGAGTGCCGTGTCGAGTTTGCGAAGATAAATTGTCGCGTTAGTGTGCTACTTTCTACTTCAGTCAACACTTACTGACCGTCCAGAATATTTCATAGCCGTTCAACTTTTTTCCTTCGATTTAGCTCTTATTGCACGTATTTTACTATATCGTCGTGTACGAAAATAGAATTCGACGTGCTCTGACGATATGCCATCATCGATCATAAATCATTCGCCACTAAACTAGTCACATTCCATTCTTTTTACGATTCTGTAACACTTCTATTACACAGCGAATTTCTGTGATTGCCGTCGAACAGTATTTTAATTTTATGATTTTAAGTGTATCACTTTCATTATATTATTTTATTTGTTTCATATTATTGAAATACCACCGAATACTCTAAAACGCCAACTAGTTCGCAACCGCTTATATGACCGTCTCCGTATAATGAAAGATTGTAAAATATGTCCTAACGGCAGAGACGGTGATTGCATGAGCGTAGGTACAGTCTACCTAATCTCTTGCAAAGCGTGTAGTGATAAATATGTTGGCGAAACGGGTAGGCCGCTCTATGCACGCATAGAAGAACACCTAGCTGACAAGCGTCTTAATAGACAAAACACCCCGCTAGGGACGCATAGAGCACAGAAGCACGACGGAGTTGATTTTGAAATCGAAGTCACCATCCTAGCGCAGGAACAAAAATCATCAGCGCGAAAAATTCTTGAAGCACTATTGGATTAACACCACCAATCCAACTATAAACCGCAGGGAGGAATGCCTTGTAAACACTCGTGATATGAGCCAGTATATAAGACTGTTGTTTTGATGGGTAGGGTGCATTACGAGCCTATGTGTCTCTCTTGCCGGTGATCTCCACTTGGATCATCCAGTGGAACACATATAAAAAGCGGTGAGTATGTTGAGTGTTGATTTTTGCTTGATGCGATTGAAATCTAGGTCTGGTGATTTTCTCTAATGGAGGTGTTTGACTGATTGTATTGCAAACATTTTGACCTTTCCAGGCTCTGAAGAAGGCGAACTGCCGAAACGTCAGCTATCGAATAAAGTTTAATGTAACACCTCGTGTTCTGCTCAAGGAAAAAAATCAAGAATCATACTTTCATCATAATTAAAACTGTATAATGTTAGACGGAATTCCCAAAGAGAAATAGGACTATTCAGACACATTTTCTTGATAACTTGTTTGAAGATATAAAGTAACGAGAATCATAGGAGTAGTGCGACCATGATGTTGTGTTGCAAATGTGGAAGTGAACATTGGGAATTTAACTTTTAGCAAAATTTTTGAGCCGAAAAATCAAGACTCTCAGTTGGAATTGATTGAAACTAACATTAGCACCTTTGTGCCAAGTTACCGTCATCATGGTAGAAATCTCCAAAATCTCCTTGCGCACCCATAACACCCTACAACTGCTTGGGTAAGTAACCTGCGCCAGGATTTTATGAAAAGGATCGAGAAGGCCAATTTACTAGGTTCAGGGAAAAGTTTCTCAACACTTGCACAAAATTCAAATCTCATGCTTGTTTACTGCAGTATCGGTTATTGTAAATTTGCGGTATTATCTCAGGAGTATTTTCATAAGGTACTCCCACTGCATCACTAGTTACAGTGCATCAAATTCTAATTTACTCTTCGGATATTGAATGTTGGCCATGGAGCGCACTGTTTCACCAAGATAATGCCAAACCTCACACCCCAAGGAGTACCAAGGAAAAATTTGATGAATTGGAGGGGATCAAGGTTTTGCTGCACCCTGCCTACAGTCCACATTTTGAGCCGTCCGAATATGGTCTTTTCCGCTCAAGGTAACATTTCCTGAAGGGATGCCGATTCGCGAGATTCAATCAAGTTAGAGGATGTCAAGAGTTTTTGACTCAAAACCTAAGGAATGGTATTTCGAGCAGATCCGGGAGCTTGCAAATCGTTGTCAGAAAATTGTGGATAATAATGGTCTTTATTTATTATCTTTATTTTCAAGACTATTATCTTTTTTTAAGTTAAATTTATGTGTAGGCTTTGTATTTTCAGCGGGTGGTAAGGAAGTTTTTCCTCATCCTAATAGTCTTCAATATTCTCTTTTTTCCAGTCAGTCACAAAATCCATTTTAATCTTAGTTATTTGTCATTTCATTTGCTATAAGCTTCGTTCCATGCTTCCTCTTTGAACACGAGGTCGAACCGAGAGAGGCATCAGATTGAATCAAGTCGTATTAAGTTGAATGAGAAAATAAGTCGAACCAAAGCACAGAAATAAACTTGAATACGATGGTGATAAGGCGCCAACAAAGTTTTGAGGGAAACTTCCCAATCACAAAAATTCTCGACTGACGGCAACCTACATGACGTTTGATTGGCAAAAGCAGCACCGTTATGGCCGGATGAGTGTTTACTAGTACAGTTGCATTAAAATCGAATGAAGCAGATGCCGTACCGCAACGACGAAATCGTTTGGCAGAAGTGAGCAGCACCGTGGTCGATAGGAGGAGAAATTTCATACCTGCCCACCGGTCGCTGTTGTTGACCGTACGACCCAACGAATGTGTGACGTTAAAAAGGCAAGGAACGAAAATGAAAACGAGTTTCTTGTTCATATAAATCACAAGAATGATAAAAATAAAGATATTTACTGTTATGAAGTGATGTGTTATGATTATGAACGATATACTGACAAACACTTAAATTTTTCTCCTTATCCTTCCAGACAAGTCCGAGACCAGTCTGGTACCAGCTTACCTACCCCATAGGGATGGATGGCTTGTTAGCCACAAGTGCGAGCTCGAAGCATTGACCTCTGCGCCACATGCGCTCTTTTTGTTAACATACATGTACCGAAACAGCAAACATTTCTTGATAAAATGACTCTATTCTTCACTATAGTGTGGTCATGATCTATATTACTTATTCGCAGACAAACCGGCACTGATTTTATACTGCATTGGTTAGCACACTGATTCTTACTGCAGTTATATTTAACACTCCCAACAGTGGTGACCTCTAGGTGGTAGCACGCGTGCCTGGTATAGGTGAAAGGTGAATTCAACTTTGAGCGAGGTTCCAAGTTTGTATATCACTCACCACTCTTTAATATAATATTGCTAGAAAAGCACTACAGTAAAGAATTTATGTAGGTAATACATCCTCTTAAGTAGATTGTCCCATGGATAGTTTGAAAAAAACTTTATTCTAAATGAGTTCACTTTGCTAGTGAGGAGCCTGTTGTGACCATAAAGGGTGTTGAATCTTAGGAGGGAGTAGTGATCTCCTAGGTTTATTTAGACAAATAAGAGAATTTATATGAGGCTTTTTGCTATAATGCGATGATTGCTCGTTGGGGAAAGATCGCTTGGCTACCTAAGTGTTCATGTAGTACCAATCCATTGGCTCGTTCTCGCTCAATAGGACTTTGTTCCACAGAGCCTAATAGAGCTATCAAGCTCTATCACTTCAACTGTAACGAATCTGTGAGGAATAGATCTTGAACACATTCAATGTGTATGCACAATTCACAAGTAACAGCGCATAGTATATAGATGCAATTTCAACACCTTGCACCGAATATCATTTTCGTGTGGTGACTCTCATCCCTGCAATCACAGCTTTTCAATTCTTCCATTTCCTGAACGTGATTAACAACTTTGATGAAAACCGTGATTATACTTGTCTAGTGATTGCTAGAATTAGATTGCGTAAACGAATTAGGCGATCATCAGTGTGTATCGACATAGTATGTCTTATTTGTCACATGCATATATGCCTGATAGTTATGTTTGAGCCATGCATATGATCTATTATGAAAACTTATGCATTGCAATGCATGTGTTTCGGCCTTGCAGCCTCATCAGTTGCACGGTGCGTTTTCGTTCAGTCAGTGCCTCAGAGATCTACCCCTTACACAGAAGAGTCGGCGACGAACGTTCTAAGTCACGATCCGGTACACGCTCAACCCAAGAACTATCGAGTGTACAGCACTGCCTGTTAAGTGATTCGATCACTTATCGGCTTGTTGTAAAATGTTCGTCGTCGACTCCTCTGTGTTAGAGGTTAATCTGAGAAACTGATTGAAAGAAAGAGGCACCGTGCAACTGACGAGGTTGCAAGACCGAAACACGTGTATTGCAGTGTAGAAGTGCCCATAACAGATCTCATGCTTGGCTCAAAAATAAGTATTAGGCATATTGAAATCTGAGCATGGTCTCAAGAAACGCTCCAAACTAAAGGTAGTGCCTACGTATAATTGACTCAGTATACATCGAACATTGTTCACAAATATTACGTTGTTTAAACAACTTATTCTCTTAACTACTCAGTAGCTTGATAATCATTTCAGAATCACTCAATCAAAAATCAAAAGCATTTTGAACATAGCTAGCAATCATTGAAAATTCAGCTTTGACAATAAGACGTTTCACCTTCTCTTGCATTGAAATCACTCCTTACTTTCACTAGATAGGGACATTACTGCAGTAGTGTGATAAAATATTTGTTGCATTGGCTGCATTTAATGTTGGCATATATGCCTTGTATGCCATTGAACTCAGAGGTTCTAAATTCTTTTTAAGAAGTGCTATCGAGAGAAGTAAAATAAATCATACCTAAGTGAAATTACTCACCGGTGCTATAAGTGAAGTATAATATTCGCTGGTGGCAGGTTGCGAACGAGAAGCTCTTAGATTCATTGATGAGGGTCCAAAACACCTCGTCTCGCTATGTTATTCATTTGAAGTTTACAGGAAACGGCTTTAGAGACATTGAACTAAAGGAAATGTACATCTGACAGCACATATGAACCTGCGCATATCCTCTTACAACTGAATTAAGCTTCTTCCTATGTGTCAGGAAACGCTTACATGAAATCACTCGGTGAAAGTGGAGAAAAGGCGTCTCCAAATGAGCACATATCAAATTTGGAAGCAGCATAAAAAACCTCGCTGCAATGATGATACAGGCGCAACATTCCCTTGGTTTTTGTGCTTCTAAAAGAGATTTTCCATCACCGACACCTAAATAATACTTTGAAGAATTTCCCAATGAGGAAAATATCAGCAGACAATCCTTGACACACTCACAGCGATCTACACAGATTCGAGTGCATACATAGTCGAGAATATTGTGGTATTTGAAATTGAAAACAACACCAACTGAAACGATTGCTATTGGAGTTTGGATACCGTCTTTACACGAAAGCAAATTCGCTCCACTGTAACATCGGGAGTTATATTTTTCTTTTAGTTCCAGAAAGACACGCTCACATTTTTGCTCAAATGACGACCAAGTTGAGGATCAATTGAAGTTATTTCAATTTCGATTTAGTTATATAACAGCTCTATGTCATACGAAACTAGATATAAATACTTACAACAAGATACACATGATACAATATAAATATATACGGTATAACATTCAAGACTATATGTGAAAATATCAGGTAACACACATGCAATCTGGGCAAACACCTTGTGCAAGCTTATGAATTGAACTTATTATCGATGCCGAGGTAAAAAAAAGACGGCTTTCAAAATAAACATTCACGTATACAATCATATATATGCAGATGCAAGCAATAAAGATTATACATCCACACTATGCTAGTCAATACCAGAAGTTCTTACAAATATGTGAATGAGCAAATCTTTTGACATTTCTTGTTTCCGCATCGTATTTTAGCACCTTGGAAAAAGCGCATTATTGGTTTTCTTTGGAAGTTTAGTAGTGATTCGACAGCTTAACTTCCGAGCATTTTGATAGGTTTATTTGGTTTTGGAAAACTTTTTAATGCGCTTTAGTAGTAAGAATAAAATTATGTTTCACATTTGAGCATTTTCCGATGCGCAAAGCTTCACGTTAGCGCTTTCAGCGATCATTCGACAGCCTAAATTTCGACAATTTCATTATTTACTTGGATTCTAACTAAGACTTTTCATTGTGCTGTGGCAGCTGAAGGAGCTCTGGATTTCGCATTTGGCGCTCAATCTCTGCTCCAATATTTCATGAGATTTCGCAACATTGGCACTGAGCCTCCGCCCTTTTGCAACATACCGGTATTCAGTAGCATAATTGGATGGTTTTGAAGCTAAGTGTGCAGAAGCTTCGCTCTATCGTTCTGTGTGCTTAGGTCCTTTCATTTTCGATAGATAATGCCAAATAAATCCCTAGTAAGTCTAAACCTATGCAGCCTAAACATATGAACAAAAACCATATGAACATGTAGAGGAAATCTCAAAATTTGAGAGTCATATATTTTATCAGAGTTTTTCCGAAGCGAAAAAAACCTGTTTTATTTCTAAAAATTGCACGCTACATGTGAATCGAGCTACGCGATTAGGCTAAAAGAAATGTGTGCCGAATGCAAGACTCAATCTTCTTTCGGCCGATACAGAGGATTGAAAAGTTTTTTTCAAAGCCAAATTTCAAGATTTAAGCTGTGAAATGTTACCAAAACTCTGGGAGAAAAGCTACATGCAGCGAAATGTGCTCAAAAGTAAAGCATAAATTTATTAGGTCTTCTCATAAGTATTAGCACTAAAGCAATAAACCCTGAATTCATTGACCAGAAGTAATTTAAACTGCTTGACAACACTACTCAAAGTATGCGTCATCAGCCTGAACACATTTCTGCCATCTCTCCCGCAACAAATCAATGCCGCGCTCATAGAATTGGTCATCTTTGGATATCAAAAAGAGTTGTCATTCCTGGATGCAAATGATTGATATCTCGAAACTTCTCCTTGCTTAGGAAGTGCTCCACCGACCGGAAGAGGTGATAATCGGACGGCCACAAGTCATGACCACTGGCGAAATCGTCGGGACTCCTCTATAGACAATGCCGTATCGTCTTCAGTTGCTCCAGCGACGGCCTCTCGACCAACTTCGTGAAGACGTTCGGGGTGCAGCTGGTCTCCAAGTTGGTGCTGCTGGTGCAAAACTCAACAAAGAGCCGAAGTGCTAATTGTCTGTACTTCTGCACCTTGAAACCTTGAGCGTCTGCACCAATTATATTCTCGAAGGATATCTGTGCATCGCGTCACAATTCGTAGTCGAGGCAGAACAGTCGTATAAAGCTTCGTTGAGCGGCCATGATGCGTGCAAGTATGAACATATTTGGTAACGAAAGAATAGCTCAGTGAATTCTTCACAAAGCAGTATCGATTTGTTGCCTGATAGATGACAGAAATGTGTCCAGGCTCATGGCGCGTAATTTAGATAGTGCTCTGGGCAATTTTAATTACTTCTGCTTAAAGAATTTGTCTTTATTACTCTAGTGCCAAACTTATGAAAAGGCATAATATTTTTACTGCTAACGCGCTAAGAAGCTCTTTTCAAAAACGATACTTACAAAAAGCTACACCACCGAATTTCATAAGATTCAAGTTATTGAATACTTATTAGAGGTAAAGAAGGCAAAAAATGTGTTCATACCAAGAGGCAGGAACCAGGTTCGGATAATCTAATTGACGAAATTTCTAGAACATGCACTTCTAACATAGCACTTTTTACAAACTCAACAACTAGAATTAGCATTTTTTAGAATCGTTAATGTCTAAAATCTTCATATATAATACTCTCTACGACATTTAATTCACATTCTGAGACCTAACAACTACTGTTTACACTATTTACTCGTACAATTAACAAAGATTACTCATAATTTAAGCGATTAGATGACTATCCACTCACCATTTATCAGTAGAATAAGCAGATATTACTTCAGTTTTTTCTATTACAGTTCTGGTTCATGGGTCTTTTTCTCCATTGTCTGCGCACAAACGCCCTGCTTTCCACATAGTCACACAGAGCTACATGGTATACGCTTGGAACGTCTTTTGAGGTACTGGGAATTCAACGACTACCGATTTCAGGGAAAGAGTTTTGATGTGCTCAGCTTTAGTGACTTGGATGATTGAGCTTACACCGTTACCTCCAGTAAGTTATTTCCTCATACGGACTCCAAGTACATATAGACTTGGCGTTCGCTACTACTAGATTTAAGCAACAATTCAGGACTCTGTGCCAAATCCTTTTATTCATGCTATGTTTATTTACTGATATGTGGAAAACAAACTTGGAAAAACAACGGCATACTGGATAATTTTTTTCCGAAAAAGTTTGTTTATTTTCGCCTACGCTTCATTATGACTTACATTCCATATTTCTGTCGATGTATTGTTTCTTTCCTTCCCATGGACCTCCCTCTTTGAGGGATCCCGCCCGGTGTCGTGAGGGCACGTGGCGCGTCCCCAGGTGGTGGATAGGTAATAAACGCGAACCAAAAGCGATCGTGTGCTTTCCTGAGACACAGGTAAATCCAGGAGATGAGCTCCCTGCTTCTGCAGCGCTGACTAAACAAATCTCTATTTCTACGAGACAAGTCGGCTAAAAGCCTGCAATCAAGCGGATGGGAAGTACATGGAGGCGTTTAGGAGTCGCCTCCAACACATAAGCTCCTCCCGCCCCTCCGAGAGAGACTGGCCAGCTACTCGTGAGTACCCAGCCCCCACGTTTAGAGCGTGGCAAGCTATACATTGGGTATCAAAATGCCAAAAACAGTAACAAATATGGGCTTCATTCCCTGACCCCGAAAGAGTCCCTGGTACGGCAGCGCCAGGTCGGACGAGTACGAAGAGGCTGCTAAATCTCAGGGCCAAACTAGGCTGCCAAGATCGAAACGGACTAAAATGACGATCTGTACCTACAGTGTAAGAACCCATGCTCACGAATCCGCTGTAGAAGATCTATCGATTCAAGCAAGAAGAATAAGGTACGACGTCATTGGCCTGGCTGAGACGAGAAGGCGCCATCCTTTTCACGCTGTCCATGACACCGGAGAAGAACTGTTCCTTGAAACATGCGATAGCAGAGGTCTCGGCGGCGTTGGCGTCCTCGTCAAATCGAATTTGACCGTGAACATTGATTCGTTCGAACAACTAACAACCCGTATCGGACGATTACGGTTGAAACGACGTGTTTCTACGCCGGTTTGACCATCTTCGTTGCTTACGCACCAACATCAAGCTATGACGAAGACGAAGTCGAAGAGTTCTACATGGACCTCGAAAATTCAGTGAAGATCATAGATTTTTCAAGGTCATTGTCGGAGATTTTGATGTAAAAATTGGACCAAGAAGAATGACTGAAGAACGTCACATTGGGACCTACGGACTAGAATGGAATGAACGGGGTGAGCGCCCATCTGAGTTTGTCATGACTACCCAAACCTTTGGAAATGAGAAGAAAGGCATAGAAAACTAATCTCTATTCAAAGTTTAACGAGATTGGTATCTTTTTTCCCAATCGATTGTTCTTCTTTCCGGTCAATGGGCTTTCACGTTTGCTTGTGGCTGACGTTTCGGCGAATACGCCTTCTTCAGAGCCTGAACGTATTGTTCGTTGTAGCTTTATTTATATGACTATATACTGTGAGAGGAAAAAAAGAAAATAAATTGAGCATCTACGGTGTTGATAAGCAATAACTGATTCAGGGAAAACCACTCACCTTACAATCTAGTCCGGGGACTACCTATGTTGTTAGCGCCAGGGTGACGTATGAACCCGCCCCCCATATCACGAGGTCAAATTATGAATAGGTGTCAGATGATACCCATGCTAGAAAATCAATCTGAGATAAGGTGCCAGCCATGTGGTTGGTTATGTTAAGGCACTCTCCCTTTTTTGTCCATTTTTTGGTTTCTGGAATTTATCCAGAAAGCTTCAAGGGTCATTCGCGCCGATGTTTTTGATTCGTGCCCCAGGATTTTGGCTACTACCGCGAAGTCGTCATCGTTGTGTCTTTGTGTCCTGTATGTACCTAGAGGTTTACATGGGTCTTTATTTGTTTTTTTGGTCTAGGTGTCCTTCAATGCGGATGTTAAGTGGTCTGCCTATTTCTCCAATATATTCGCCACCACATGTCCTACAAGAGATAAGGTATATTGTATTTACGCTCATGCAATCGTCGTTTCTACCGTTGGGACAAATAACGCAGTCCGTTGTATTACATAGACGGTCATACAAGCGGTTTTGAACTAATTGTCGACGCAATGTTTCAGGAGGAACTTCTACAAAATCTTCTAGACCACTGTTTTTCAGACACATTTTAATAGCGGTGCTGATTTCGTCCGTTACGAAAGGTAGTATAAGAGGTACCTTATTGTTTAGCTGTAGCGCCCTGTTGTTCCCACTGCGAGACTTTTCGCTCCTTTTAGGCCTAACGTTAGTTGTTGTTCTTTCTTTATACCCATTAGAAATGGCTATTTTTCGCGCTAAGTCTAGTGAATCCTTTCTTTCATCGTCTCTCGTACGAACAGTTACAGCTGTTCTATACATATTTCGGATAAGTGCTTTTTTAGTATGTCAGGACGGGAAAAAAGGTAATGTACCAAAATGTTTTTTTTACTAGGCTTGCGATACCATTTTGTGTTGTAGCCACCTTCATTAAGTTGAACTTGAACGTTCAAGTGAACGTGAAGGGAAGCCAGCTTTCTGAATTTTGTTGTTCTCGCGTCAACTTAACAAATCTGACTGTCCGTTCAAAATCTCGAAACACTTATCCATCTCCTCTTGTATAGAGCAGATGATAAAGCAGTCGTCTATATAGCGGCAGTAGAGTATTGGACTCCAATGGAGAACTTTTGACATGAAGCGATGGCTAACTGGGTGCTAGTCTTTGCCCTATTGCCAACCCTCTAATTTGTACAAAATATTTTCCGGACCACCTAAATATCGAACAGCTTAGGCATGACTAAAGGAGTGTGAAAAGCTGTTGGGCAAACAAGCCAAACATATCTATGCTTTCTATGTTTTCTATCAGTAATTCATGAGTGGCTTGTACTGCGATGTCACTTGAGACGTTTGTATAGAGCGCTGTAACATCAAACGACTCAATTACATACGTGTGATTTGGACGCGCATTTTTGAGGTGTTCTAGAAATATACTGGTGTTGGGGAGATGGGGTTGGTATGAACTTCAATACTTGCTACAATATCAGGCCAAGAAACCATGTTATCCTATCTGTCGGCCCGCCTACACAGCTAATGATTGGTCTAGCTTTGAAAGTAGAGGGATCGACAGACCCGAAATCATTAATAGAGAGTTTATGTGTTTCAATGAGTTTGTAGAGGACGGAGCAACTACCCAAACCATCCATGATATTCACAATTCCAAAAGCCTCAGTCTCAGCGATGGACGTGGGAGTCTCTCAATGGAGAGTACCATAACAAAATAGACCACATCTTAGTAAATCGATGGTTTTGCCTGACCGATGTCGCCCTTGTTCCTAAGTTCTACACGGGATCAGACCATCGTGTACTTCGCGCAACGTTCCGTTTTTCGCGAAGAGTAGAGAAAGCCGCTAAGTTCAAACAACGAAGTCTCAGAACTACCATAAACTGGGATGTATTCAAATCATTAGTCGGCTTTTGGGAAGATACCGTTGTCGACAACATCAACGAAGAATACGATCTGCTCGTTGAATATCTTCACGTTAGCACTAAGAAAGCCAAAGTCCTAAGGTCACGAAGAGACGTTTGTCTCCGCAGACACTCGAGCTGATACGTTAACGTGGAATCGCACGAGCTACAGGCAACCGAAACCTTACGTCCGAACTTGCGAAACGCTGCAGAGGAGCGATAAAAAGACTTCAAGAGAGAAGAGCAGTAGTCATGGCAGAAGCTGCAGAAGCTGGGAAGAGCATTCGCAAAGCCCAGCGAGGCTTTGCCAACTATAAGACCCAGATGATTGCACTCCGATACCCTGACGGGACACTTACAGCTTCCAGAAGGGCTATGGAGAAAATCATCCACCAATACCACTCGGATCTCTTCGCTAGCCATGTCCTCTTACCGTCATGTAAATTGAAAGAGGATGAATATGTCGTTCGTCCCATCGTTCTCCATTCCGAAATCCGAGCATGCTGTATCGTCGGTGAAGAACAGAACAACACCCGCTCCATACAGGATTAGACCAGAACACCTGAAGAGCTTGCCGCTAGTTCTCATCAGCACTCTGGCTCGGTTCTTCACGTCGCTACCTGTACAGAATGCATGGACCCTATTTAATAGAAAACCAGCAAGACCGTATTGTTGTTGAAAAAGGAGACTTTCACGACAGGCAATGATCGCCTCAATGTGTTTGTTTTCCGTTGTTTATAAACTCTTTACTCGAGTCATCCTAAACAGGATTGACAGAACACTGGACGAAGGACAGCCATGCGAACAAGCAGGGTTCCGAAAAGGATTTAGTATCATAGAGCACATCCATACGATTATAAGACTTATGAAGTTTCACCATAGTACACGCAACCACTTTGTCTCACTTTCATCGATCTGAAGGAAGCCTTTGGTTCAGTGAAAACAGAAGCGGTTATAGAGGCTCTGGGTAAACCAGGGCGTCCCTACTCGATACATAATGATCGTTCATCAGCTTTTTGAAGACTTCAGGACCAAAATACCTCCATTCTACAATAATATCACAACTGATGTAAGAAGAGGAGTTTGACAAGGCGATACAATTTCGCCAGAAACTATTCACTGCCATCCTACAAAACGTCATGCGAACATTAGACTGGGACGACATGGGAGTGAAAATTAACGGTCGACAATTAAACCATCTTCGCTTTGCTGATAATATGGTCCTCATGACACCAAACATCAGCCAAGCGGAACAATGTTGACCGATTTCGATAACGCCTGTGGAAAGATTGGTCTTCAACTAAATCTAACGAAAACAATGTTCATGAGGAACGGACGGGTACTGAATGTCCCATTCACTCTCAACGGAACAACATTCTCCGACTGCTCCAACTATGTTTATCTAGGTCGTAAAATCAACAAAATGAACGACCTAGCTCCAGAGTTGAGCAGGAGGAAACGAGCGGCTTGGGGAACGTTTGAGAGCATCGAAGATGTAGTGAAGAGAACAAAAAACATCCGACTCCGTGCCCACCTTTTCGACTCGACAATTATCCCTGCTCTAACGTATGCAGCAGAAACCTGGTCGCTACCTAAGCACGATGAAAGATCACGTGGCGTTATTGAACGCGCAGTCAAGGTCGATGCTAGGAGTATCCCGTATCTCGCAAAAGAGAGAAAGGATTCAAAGTTCCGACCCACGCCGACAATCAAAAAGCAGAGGCGCCGTTCTACACACCAGGATATCGAAAATAAGGTAGGCCGGACACGTGATGCGCTTCAGCTGCAGCCGATGGACGAGAGCCGTTACCGACTGGACTCCTCAGGACATCAAGCGCTCTACAGTAAGACCACCGACCCGCTGGTTCGATTTCTTCACGAAAGCTATAGAAGAAAGTTAGATGCTCAGCGAATTCCTAGACCGAGCAGTACCCACTGGGCTACTCTTGCACGCGATAGGGAAAAATGGAAGTGTTGCTGATTCCCGCTCAAGTCAGTCGACAATCAATGACAGCTGATACTGTTTCTTTGATTACTCAAAGCTATGAGAAACCACTGAGATCCAGAAAAACAAACGCTGTGACTTTACCAAGATGTTCCTTGAGAAATGCCGCATTCATTTGTTAATGCAAAAAATGCTCGGTACATTGATTAGGTAATATGAAAAATTTTTGGATTAAATTAATAACTCTATTGCGTTTCGTGATTTCTCTGTTTACAGTGATTTTATTCTATTTATGACCCTACATACGTTACAAATACGGTGAAGAATGTTGTCATACTGAAATCAGAAGATATGAAACATGAATTTTGTCAAATCAAAATAACCTACAAGCGAGAGTAGTAGGAACGATGGTAGATTCACAGAGAATTTTGTCTCGGTTAAATGTACACCTAGAGATATGCGTGTCTATTTGGCTTTCATGCATTAAATATTGCCAAAGTTGAAGAATTACCACCAGGAACTGCTTGCTTGCCAATTAAGAACATGAATCTCCGAAAAGGATTACCGAATTTGTGAGTAGGTGTACGGATAGCGTAGTAGTAGAAATATCGTCCAAAGATAAGCGCAAACCTATAGTCTGACACTGCATCATCTTTGTAAAACCAGGCAATTGATATCAGACTTGCATGAGAAGTTCTCTTCAATTCGAAAGCTATGGTCCGTGCCTGTATTAGACACCTGAGAGTGAATTTGCATTGTCACGTCACAATTACAAGTCAGGCAAAAATTTCGAACAACTACCCGAAAGCTTTTGAGATTCCAGTGGCGTCTCAGTGCGTTGGAGCATCCGTAAATAACCAGAAAGTCGAAAAAGCTTGACTGATAGATGTTTCAGGAATTGAGATAACAGTCAAAAGAATAGTCGTTCTGAGTGACGCTCGGACTTTTTCTGCGGAGCCTCAGCAACGTGTTCCTTGAGCGATTATGAAGTGCAACGATGAATTAACACTCTTCGAGGAGCGTACCCAATGTTGAAAGTGTGCCAAAAGCTAAGATCTTGCAGGCTATTCTGTGGCCCGCAGGTTTGGTCCTCTTCAATGTGGGTGAAGCTACTAAATCGACAAGAAGCATGTCAGTAAACTAACAAGTTACATCAAAAGCTTCAATTGATGCACCCCAAAATGGTCAGCAGAAGGAGACCAGTCCTTTCTGAACTCTAGCGAGCGACCGACCACACGTCGCATGCAGACCCCTTGCCTATCGATGGCCACCTTTTTGAGTAGCTGGACAAATCTCTTTGCGAGAAGCCTCTTTGAACTCAAATCAAGGCCGAAACCGCTTTCCACGGCTTCACCATCTCCATCACTCCCGAATTCACTGTGACCGGAAGAAACAAGTCATTTACTCGTCTACAAAATATCAAAATCTTAGCGCTTTTGTGTTAAAATGAAGTTGACCCTTAATCTTGGTGCACCACTTAGTAGATCCAGGTTCAAATCCTGCATCGATTTCTCAAGGAGGTAATACTTTTTATATTTACAGGAGGCGATATGTTCCCTAACTCATGTGAATTGAGCGTTTGGATTCTATGTTGATATTCTCTGTGGCGGCGCGGCGAGCGCAAAGCAAGAAGTTAAAGGTTGAAGCTCTCGCGTCCATGAATCTCTGAGTGATGCGTCCATGCAATCGTCTTCGAATTATAGCTTCGTTTCATGTGATTAGTTGCATATCTGACCTGCTCGCTGACTTAATGACTCTCGGTGGCGTACCGATATATTGAGCCATCGCTGCTTGTGCACCCAGATAAGTTTGGCGCAACTTTATTGATCCCGGAGGAACGGAGGGCTTTGTGAGCTATGAGTGCAAGATCAAACCGATACTTCTTGTGCGACACAGAGCACCTCTAACCAGTGCGCCACGTGCGCTCTTAAGTAGAAAATCATCTTTTTATACAGTATGTTTCGAGTGTTTTTTGAGACCGCGCTCGATAATTAAATACAGTATAGTGAATAAATTTTAGCTTAGACACTTAGACACTTAGATGTCTATTCTTGGACATATATTACTATATCAAAATAAATTTCAAATGATAATTAAATAGTATAATATTCCAAAATATCGACCTGAAGCAATCGAATATCAAACAATGCCGATCTAATGATTTATTTCATTTGATGGCATTCGTGTAAACCGTTCGTCGTCGCCTACTCGCAGTGGGGACAGCAGCAGGATTGGCTAAAGGGGAAAGGGCCTGCAACGACTGACGAAGCTGCAAGGCCGAAACACGTGTATCGCGCTGTACAAGAGCCCATAACAGAGCACATGGCATCTTTTTTATTGTTAGCAGAACTTAATATGAAGGTTTTCGCATGAATCAAGCTCAGTACCGAATTTTCTATTTCCGAGCTGTTGAATAATTACTAATAATCTATTGAAAAAGCTCTGCTGAGTGAAAAAGGATAAAAAAGGGAACAAAAATTTCACACGATACATTTGCACACCATTCAGTTCTTAAAGAATAGTGGACTTCTTCAAGAAAGCTTGGCAGTCATTCCACTGAAAACACGTTTTTATTTTTCCCTCCAGTGATATTCTTTGATCTAATTTGAATAATACCAAAAAATCCGCAGTCAACTTTAAAAAGTAGACTGCTATTGCAAAACGTTACCTTTTATTGCTTAATTCAACGTAATTGATGATCGAAACACATACCAAGCTTAATATCAAAATCGGAATTATTTGAGACCACAAAAACATGGGTGAGAAACGAAGCGAGTGTAAGCAAATATCATGGAACAAGAATTTCTTTAATCGCTCTATGAAGGTGACATGAAGTTTCAAATAAAACCAATGATGTTGAGTGATGTGTAAAAACTTTTGCGTCAGGCGAGACTCAAACCCATAATTCACCTTATCCAGGATCGAGTGCTCTAAACCGCTGCATCATCATTCGCCATAAAGCGATCAAATTTGAAAAAGATTTGTTATCTTCAAAATATTTATGTCACACGGTTCCGAACGGATCAAATCCACTATCCACTGGCTAGATTCGCGCCTTGGTCACTAACAGCGAGCCTGAGTCTGTCATCACAGGCGATCAACGCTTCCAACGAGCTGAATATCACGAATTTTTATGATTTTGCTGTTTATGACGATGGAATGATAATCAAAGGATAGTTGGGAATGCTTGATCATCGAGTGGCTGTAACCACGTTTCCCTTCAGTCTTACTGAGTGTTAGTTCGGATGTTCACTGTAACTTCAATTACCAGCACTCACATTTCAACCGCTTTGTTGGACAAAGGGCACAAATCGAGTATGATAAAGACAATTCAGTATTCAATATCAGCAACGATAGGTGAACTTTAATAGTCCACTGTAGGAAATCTGTAATCTACCACATGACAATAAGAAAATCTCACTATAGTTTTTTGACATATCATGCGGATTTTGGAACATTGTTCACTTGATTTGTTTCCACGTATCATCATCCATGACAGTGCGTGCGTGGTGCAATGGTTAGAGATGTTCTGCCACAGTCTCCGCTATTGGTTCGATCGGGCGCTTATGACTTAACAAGTCTTCCAATCGTGCGGATCGGTGAATTGGCACCACACTTGTCTGAGAGGATAGCAGCACTGACCTGATACCACATTGGGCCTCCGCAAATCATTGTAAAGGCTGATATGCATTCAAGCACCTCAAACGATACTACATAAAGTCAAATGCATGATGCACCCCATAGGGATCGAATAACGCTAAGAGCTCTATCCTTATTTGTTATCATCTAGAGATTGCAAGGAGACACGCTCGGCCAATATTCTACAACTTCCAAGGAGAAGACGAGAAAACGATAGAATTCTAGAACTACTGGTATCCGCGCAGTGAAGACGGATAAAAAAGTGCGTAAAGAAAATATCTCTAGCAAGGACTATATAGGAATAAGTGACATTTTATGTATTCACCTTGAGAAAAAGAATATGGAATACGCCATTTTGTTGCGAGCTGACTACTCAACCAAATTTTTGGAGTGTTCTTCAATTTTAGGAAACATCCTGCATTATATATGATTACTGTGCGAAGCTGATGTCTCATATTTGATGTTCAGACAATCTTTGCTCACCTATTCACTGTTTCATTTTGGCGCAAAGCTTACTACGTGTGTATGTGCACATTCTACAGAAATTTTTATCGGCAATGTTCTGACAGTGGTGACAGAGCATTATTGTCAATGTTGGCCCGATTTGTTAACATAGGACGAAGAAGTTATGACTCTTGAAACTTCTTTATTCAGAACTGGGCACAACATTCTAGCCTAAGAGGTATGCCGTAGGACCACCCGGTTCCCAGTCGTATGGGTATTCTTGAACACGATTTGATGCCAATGCACGTCGCATTATCTGGAAAATATCTGTGGACCATGGAATTTCCATCAAATTTTTGATACAAGGAGAAATTTTCAATAATTTACTCTACAATTACAAATGATTGATCGTCAAAACGAAATCGCAATGGTAAGCAACCGTCAAAAAGTCACACACCCCTTTACAGAAGTCCTACACGTGGCTAATATTATATTATTCGAGAGCAAATGCTTCCTAGTTGATGATGAAGTGCTAGATGCATAATACTCGAATTGATCGTCATCGAAGATGAATGCTTGCACTACACCTACCCCATATATCATTTGGTAGTTTGGTGCATCATAGTACTTCAAGCCGTCAATGTACTGCAGCGCTTCAATGTATTCACGAGGGCACGGTGGTGGGAACAGCTCCATGATGTACATTGGTTGACGCACGCGTTTCTTATACTCGCCAACCTGAAGTGCGGTTCACATCCAAAAAAATGGAATAATTAGATTTTTCGTTGTCATGTACTGAATAGTCCTGAACCTGATTCATGTCTTGTATTTCCTTCCATGGAAGCCGACCATAAGTCAATTCAACTTGCATGTACATCCATGTTTCACAGTCATCCTTTCTAAATTTTCAGAGTGCACATTTGGACAATATCATTTATCAGTGAGCAGGTCAGTCAGCTCACCTGCACAGTTCTCGCTGAAGATGACACGAAATAGGAGCGTAGCGTACTGTTCCACGGAAACCAGCAGCTTGCCGAGGCTTACGGATTATGCCCTAAAATTTGCTTCGCCGTGAGACAAATTGTGCTATTTAGTTATTTTGATTTATTTACTACCACATAGACATAGTTTCATCGATAGCGACAGAATCGACCGATATCAATGATCGCTGTTGATAAAATGTATATAATGTTATTAGTCCTTCAGAATTTGCCAGTTATGAAAGGTTTTAATGAAACCTCTCAATCTCTTTGTTGTGTACTAAAGATAAAAAATTGTCAAAAAATAGAAAAGTCTCATCGTAGATGATTAAAGCTAAAGATACTGAGGAAGGATAAGCATGAGAACGTGATTTCTAGCAACAAAAAGCTTTCGACTACTTGTGGAGAATGTAACTAAGAAATAAAGCCTCCTATTATGCAGATTAATCAGGTCTTCTTGGAAACATTCATAGATAACACTGTGTGTGTGTGTGTGTGTGTGTGTCGGAATGGCTACGTGTATGTATATGTGCATGTGTATGTTGGGTAGGTGCATGTGTATGTGTATCATGCGTATATGTATGCGTTTATGTGTGCGCGGGCATGTGAGCGTGCGTGCTCATATCTGTGTCTGTGTGTGTGTGTGTATGTATGTATGTATGTATGCATGTATGTATGTGTGCCAGAACTTTCGGAAATTGAACTGATAGCATACACGCCATCGAAAATTCGAAGATTTGACTCTTTCACAGATGAACAAACTCTACGGATATTGTGATCTGGTAACTGCGCCTATATCAAAAAAATACCAAATAGCATTTAGGGGAAGAAAGTCTGTAATACTAAGAAGTGACCAACATTACATTGCTTCACGTTAAGCACCACGCACACGTTGGTACTAGATTACTTCAGTTAACACCTATCTATATGTCTGACCGGAAGTTTACTACACAGCGTTAAATACGCATGAATGTTTTAGAAAGTGAACATCTTGAAGCCTATTTGTGACATAGAACATCACCCTCACCTGGTCGTTTGTGAACTTTCGACACATACCAAAGTCGAGAATGTACACTTTACGTAGCTCATTTAGTTCAGCACGACCAATGGTGTAATTACCGGGCTTAACATCGCGGTGTAGATATCCGATATTGTGGAGGTCTAAAATTGGAAACACAGACCGATTCATAGGCGCTCATCGATAACATCCGACATTCAAGCACACATATAGTATTTTAGGAAGTTCAATGGTGTGATAAAATTTACAGCCGTTGGAGAATAATTAATCTATCAGCTATTGTATGGCATATCATGCTCCAAAAGAGCTGTGTTGAACCGACAAATTTCTTCTTTACCAATTTCATGAAAATGAGATATGAATGATAAAACCGCTCAAACATACAGAATTTTACAATCAAAAAATCTTTATGATAGTGCTGCTGTTAAACGTCATCTAGAATACAACTATCACAAATGTTCATTCATTTGATTTAGACGTCAAAGAGATGGTGGTTTAGTTCAGCTCAAAAAGCTATAGAATATATTGATACCACTCAAATGAAGTCATATCGAGGGATAGTCTTTCCGAGTTCTCTTTGAAGTGATCCAAAGTATCTCTACATTTGTGCATATCTACATCCATGCCCAAAGACGGATGTAGCATTCAAGCTCCACACCCTCGAGCTTGTCTATCTTAGATTCTCGCCTTATGCTATTGAACAAAGAATTTGTGAACAAATTCGTAGTCTCCGCGAGCTCCTACTTAGCGATAACTAAATTTCAATGTGTCTCGTTAAAATCCACAAACCTTCCAATGCTTCTAGACATTGAATTCCACATGAAATAGCACATCCAAGCGTCATATGTCCTCCAGGGCCTCCTCGATTCAAATCTTGCAGCGACTTGCCCACAAGTGTCATAACCACCTAAAACTGCTACGAAAAGTTAACTCTTATCCAAAAACCGGCATTTTTTGTCTCAACAAAATGACGCACATAATTAAAATTCCCATAACGTCCTTTGTCTTCGATTCTGCAGAAATGTCTCGATCCACGTTTTGTCAGTTCGGTTAGCACATATACTTCCATTTTCAGTACCTATTATCATTTGCAAATTTGACAGACGCATTTTCCTACGAATATCAATCCAGGCCTAGATTCTCAGATGAGGTCGACAAGAATAAGTTTCATAATTTATCGCTGAGAATGCGATTTCTCTGCGTACCTGAATCTGTTCAGCTACTCCTTCTACTTTGAGAGCGTACTGGCCAGTAGGATCTCGACAACGATATACAGCACCGAAGCCACCTTCTCCAAGTTTCTTCTCAATCGTCCATCGCTCAACCTGAGCAAGCAACTAGACTTATGCTAGTCCGTTACTACAAGACGCTGTCTGACTAAAAACGAAGTTCACCTGTGTTCCCGGTTGAAGTTGTATCAACTCCTGAGCCATCACTCGTGCTTTACGAGCGAGGCTGAAGTGTGTGAGGAGTTATAATAAGTGAAGACAATGCCATATCATCATCTTTTATATGTTGCGTACACGGTAAATAATGATTAGTCAATGATAAGCCTTCATTATTTCTTATCAGTTGCATAAGAGCCGCTAAGAACTGTGGTATTTTTAAAATGATTCTGTTGTCTAGCGTTGCTATAGATATTTTCTATTAATCAATTTACTTAGTTTAATGAAGAATGGAAGGGGTGAGGTGTTGTCGTTAATCAGTCTTTAAGGAACGCGTAATGCATTCGCTTTCATGTAACATCGTTTAAGATGAGTGGTGCCTATCTGGCCTTTACAGTGACTCGTCGGGGTGGTCTACCGATGTGCTTAGTCAGTGCTGCGATCCCATCAGGCAGCTCTGATACCAATTCACCGACTCCGATGGATGAGACTCTTTCTTGGCCTTGTGTGCGCGGTCAAACGATCGACTACCGATTGGTCGACAATGTTCTTGGCGCAGAGCACTTTTAACCACTGCGCCACACGCGCTGTGTTATGTTAATGACGAAGAAGTACTAATTTAAGCAAAATGTACCAAGACGGATCCGAACACCATCACTTGAATCGGCAGCTCCCGATATTCTTGACTTCAATCTGGTCTTTCTCAATCTGTTAACGCTTTAGAGATGGGATTTTATCCATGATGTCCCACTTATTTGTCCAAGACTTGTCTTTTGGCACGTGGCCTCACAAGCTCCACTTTGATTTGTGATACTCTTATTCACATAGATGACGTGCTGATTTGACGAAGTGGGCAATACGTCATTATGAAGATGCCACTATGTCACCATCTGCTGTTATCTGATGGGTATTATCGACCTCGATGTTAGTTGCGTCATTGCTAATCTGCCTATCCTAAGACTAGGTCTATTATTCTCAGAAATGGGGTAATCCGAGAAAAGTTTTCAATGTCTGAGAGATGTTTGGTATTTCGAAATCTCCTTTTCCGAACTTTCTTACTCCTTGTCAGTCCCACTCTGACCTGCTTTGAAGTTTATGATAGCAAGATCACAGGCTTTTTCCCTTATGATCCACGTGGTTTAGTTAGTGATAAGTTCATATTTACCAAGAGTTCATCTAGGGGGGGGGGGGTATTCTCGAAAAAAACTTCACACTGATTTTTTATAAGCTTTTTCTAAGTTGGCGGTGATTTTTGTTATACTCATAATCTCAGCTACGGATCAAATAAGCTTTGCGCAACTAGTCCGCTTGGATGATGGTGAGACCGTGTGAAATCACAGATCTCCAGAAAGGATTTTTTGCAAGTTATCAAACTAAGAAATAAATAACTCTTTTGACCTGACCCTGGAGGTATTTTAAGGCGTCGATTGTTCTTGAAAAACATACGAATATTTTAGTACAACATACGTTCAGGCTTATACAGAGGCAAGATCGTCGAAATGCCACCTATCGAACAGCTATTGTTATCACTGTTACTGTTACTCTACCATTTCCAACCTCGCATCGGCTGATAACAAAGTCTTCAACATCTGCATATATAAGAGACAATTCTTTACAAAATAAATCCAGTAAAGCATCTGTATCAGTGAGGTGTCAGTTGAGAGCGCAATATTCACCCGTAAAGTGTGGCGAGATGAACAACTAGGAAGAGTATGCAATGAAATCAGTTCAAGAGTAAGCTGGGTGTTATTTTCACTGCTCTTGAGACCAGCCGCGTTTTATAGCTCACTGTGTCATCACATGATTTTGATTTTTTTCACAGTGTGGTTGTTATAGAAGCATGAAAGCAAAGCGATAGTCCTGAAGATTCTCACGAATTTCATCGCTGCTTTGAGAACTTCTCTCACTCTGGATTTTCCTCGAAAGATTTCATTCTTCAATTTTTTAATGATTTTCTGAGAAATGTGCAATATCATTACTCAGTGAAAATATGTGGTGGATTGCCTTTAAAGGCCAATATTAAAGCGAACGGCCCAATCTGCTTAGGCACTGATTCGTGGCCACTCCCAGGTTCAACGAGTCTTCCATCCTTTGGGGTCAAGATGTTGACGCCACACTTGTCTGAGGATTAACTCACGCCGTTTGATCAGCGTGAGAACGCCCAACCAAGACCTCTACAAATCCAATGAATAACCTCGATCAAATTCGACCACTTCCATAAAAAATACGTAACTTTCCTTACAGTAGTCGAACTTATTCCCAAAGAAATCAACCCTAATTTTAATAGTTGGTGGATGCGATAAAACGATTCAAAAGCAGGAAGATGCTAAGATCCACTCAGTGTGATACATAATGTCCGATCACGTAATGAAAACAAAAATATGAGTAATGATAATAATCAATCAGTAACTGAGAATAAGCAAAGGGCGTATTTTATTCTCCTTCAACTTCGATTTTGATCAGTTTTTTCTGGTTGGATCATAAAAGTGTTCTACTGATATGCTGGGTATACGTGTCAGCTTGGCATTTGAGGACTTCTAAGATGGCGGAACCGCGGAAACGCTAGCTAACATTGAGTAGATCTTGTTACTAACAACCTCACGCTTCTCGAGAAGAAGAACTCGCCTAAAATTCAAAGGATACTCAGGCAACATTTGAAAAGATTCAAGCGTTATTGTCTCCACAAAAAATTGCATAGTCTTTAACGTATTTTCAGTTGGATTTCTTATTGTAAATATGATTCTACAAGATGATTCTCTCTAAGTATGAGAGCGTCGTTCTGGAGCAACTCACAGGTCATCTCTATTAAACCAGAATTCGCACATCTATGGCGAAAAGTATAGAAGAGAAAAGAATGGTAGCGGTGCCATTTGGTCATCGACGAAAGTATTTCAGTTTCCAACATATTTTCATTTTTAGCTAATGCATTTTGAAAGAAATCTTAAGCTCTCTGCTGGTGATTTGTTTAGTGAGGGATGAGCGCACGCTGTTCCTTTCGATATTTTTTATGTTCAAGATTAGCAATCTGCCTCATAAATCATTGAGGAAAATAGGGATGGTGCACCTCGTAATAAATATTTTCGCAAACTATTATGGACCATATCAAATCTTCTACATATACACTGTACTTTTTGATACTGTGCTGTTTTTTACATAGCTCAGTATCACAATGCGCATCGTGGCGCTTTGCTCCTTTCAGTGGTTTCACTCCTTCCATATTCCACAAAGTCCTCCAACTTTTAGATATGGGTTTGGCCATAAGGACTTTTGATGTTCTAAGCAAGTTTCGTTTAGTGATGATCGAGTTGATATTTCACGGAATTCGGCCGTACTAGGGTGTACGCATTGTCTAGTACCAAATTATCAATAAGGAATCAAACCAGCGCTCTACGCGCTTGGATCACATTCTGCTTGAGCTCATATGGTTGCTGCAACTTTTCAAACTATAAATTTTAATGACATATTCAAGTGACATGTCAAATTAGCAAGATATCAATTTTGAAGTTTTCAGGTATTACTTATCATTGCGGAAGTGAGTTAAGTGAATTATTCCGAAAATGGAAAGGGAGCTTCTGAAAACTGACTCGGTTTGTCATCCCTTCTTTATTGATTGAGCCAGCTTCACAAAGTTTTTGTAAAACAAATTCATTTGGACCACATATCGACGCGTTTCGTCTTTTCCAGAGCCGTTGGTCCTATCCGATTCGCCATATTCGTTATTCTTCTTTCTTTTCATCAAAAAGATCAGCAAAAGAACTAAATTTATAATAAGTTTCCAGATATGGGCACAGCTATCCACTGCAAGCCGACGGATCGTTAACCTAAGAAAATCATTGATTTTTGTGAGGGATGTTTTTCTTTTTCCGAGGAGAAAGTTTGTGCTAAAGAATCTTCTCGCTCATATGACAGAAGTACAATGCCGGTTGTATTCGACAATGCCACAACAGCTGCCCTCCGCGAATAATAGGGAGTGACAACAATATGAGTGAGACTCAATAGTTGGATGTTGTAGGAAGAGGTTGATAATGATGATGATGATGGAGTAGTGCAATAGAAAACTGGTGGCAGTAATAGGGGGTATTATGATGTTTTCCATTCGAATCCATGAGTCGTTATAGTTCTACTCGCTCTCCAAGCGATGCTCAATTGAAAAATCGTGAATATATTGGGACTGTAAACACGTTCAACAAACATACTATTTGGCTTGAAGATTGATTTTATGGACGCTTTGTTAATCCGCCTTTAGAGCGTTTTCTTCACTGTGCGGATCCCAGTATTTCTAGCATTTAATTCGTTTCGTCTTCTTCTTGAACGTCGTGAAATACTGGCTGAGCGAGTCTCCTTGCAATCTTGAGGATAGCCTGGGTGTGGCGTTCCATAGGACGTTGTTGTTGACTGCCGGGGAAGGTTGTAGGGGTTTGGGGATGAGGCTCGGCTCCACGAGCGCCGCGACGGGCATCACAACCATTCGGCCACGGCGATTCCCCTTTTCCCCTCCTCCCTAGAATTGATTATCAGACTTCAAACTCGACATTAAAGCAATCCTAACCCATACTGGAGTTGACAGTATGTCGTTCCATAGAGAAAGGAGCTCTGATTGATGCTTGTTGCGAAATAGGGGTGCTGATGATAAAGAAAAGCGTAGAAAGAGGACGGTAGCAGTGGGGACGACAGACACAATGTCGATCATACCTATAGATTTCATAATTCGATGTTATTTTTATTTGATTTTACCTTCATGCGCTATTGATAAAATACAGGCGAACTAAGTTCAGCGACCTTGGCGCGTACCACAATATGTTTACAGAGTGATTGCTACTTAACTGTCACTCATTGTAGATTGAAGCTCGTGATAATGAAAAGAAGCATAAAATGGCGGTGGTGGTGACGGTAGCGACGCCCATGACGGTACTAATGGGTCCCCTAGGGATCCACGTGTCGAGATTGTTTTTGTTATTTTTTCTACTCAATGTACTATTGAAAAACGTAGACGAAGTAAACTCAATTTACAGTTGGCCTCAGCTCATAGCGAAAAGCTTCCACAGTTTTTGTAAAGTGAGTGATACTCAACTGCTGTATGTTTGTGAAGCGAGACTGATGGGAGAGTGCACAGATTGGTGGAGATGATGATGGTGGTGGTGGTGGTGGTGGTGGTGGTGACGATATCGATGTCACTCATATAAATCCAGCTGTGGAGTTTGTCTATATTTTGTCTTCCAGTTGACATTCTTCAACCCCTTTGGGGTCATGGATCCTACCCTCCGCTTCCCTAACCCTGAGCGCGTTGCGCCTAACAATAGCGTATATCCCCCGTGTGCCATTGTTGGGCGCAGTACGCTGATGTTAGACGCCATATTAGACGCAACATGCTAGTGGTCAGAGAAGCAGAGAAATGGGTCCATGGTCCTGAACGGGTTAAAAAATTGTTGACAGGCCAGATTTAGCGTACAGCTGACCGTGTCCCATATTGAGCAGAGACAATAAAACTATCTATTAGAGTGAATTATGCTCAATGGTTACATTTGTTGATAGAGTTTGGTGAAGATGTGGAGTAACTCTAGAGCGATAGTGGTGTCGTTTGTTGCGGCGATTGTATTGGTTGCCATGACTAAGAAGACCGTCGCCGTATGATTACATCTGTTAACAAATCAACTGTTTCAGTTCCATGAGATGGTAATCTATTGAGAACTGTCCCACGACCGGAATCTTGTCTACATTAAATGAGCTAAAGTGCTTTAATAGAATCTATTAACATCCTGAAGTATTATGAGAACTTTATTATTGTTTCACTTCACAGCTTTCTTTGACTATTAACATATTCAGCTCTCAACTTTTAGCGCATTTTTTGAATTAAAACTTCTAGTTTTCTAGAATCTGGCAAGCGCTATAATATAGAGTTGTGTGAATACATATGTATAGTCAATAAGAATAAAAAGGAAAAATCATACTGAAATTAAGTTGGTCAGAGCAAAAAAAGCTTGCCCCTAACTTCTTTCCTTTCTAGTGGTAAATCATGAAGATCTCTTTTTGCAACCTTTATGATTTAAAAGCTTCCTATGCCACATCTGGATAGTTCTATCAATGATAGTCTTCATGAAACATTGCTATACTTGTTTTTTTTTCTTGTTTTTACTCGTCAAGAAGCACCTATCGTGTCAATAGTTCCATTCGGTAGAGTTTTGGATCATAATAAGTTTTTCCTTCTGAGATAAATAACTTTCAGTCTTCCTAAATATTCAAGTACCTTCCAAAAACGATCAAACTATTCCAGACTTTGAATAAGTTTTCGTAGTATCAGCAATCTAAATTCGTCGCTAACACATAATTTACTTCATATTTTCTTGGCAACGCACAGCATATTGTCTTGATTTGATTTACTCATTGATGATTGGAAGAACGTACGGCGCCAAGGATATAGGTGCTTGTAAAACACCAGATCGATCACCGGTTTTTCGACCCTGCGCCTTAATCTTCGGAGTTGGCAAGTTGGTAAATCTTGTCTGGAAGGATAGCAACAGTCATTTGGTAAATTGACAGAATACCATAAGTGGTTGTAGAGGTCAGAAATGCACATAGCTCAAATATGTTTTGATTATTACATTAAAGCCGCTTCCATGGTGCATTCTACACGGACTTATCATTTTCAAACGCCTTAACCCCATTTTTTCTCGCAAAATGATAAGCTGCGTAGAAGAGAGAAATAACAACAAAACGTGATCGATTTTTATGACACTGGGATAAGAATTGACAGTCTTATCATAAAACATTTATTATCGCTAAATGTCTGAGAGAAAACATTAGTGATTACGTAGGGTTTCAATCAAATTTTAGATTTTTTATGAGAATGGAGAATCCACAGGCTAAAGGAATGTTGACTGTTGCTTGTGTGGATACTTACAGTGCATTAGCTAGAGGTCGCTTGCTAAGGGCATATTATCTCGTCTCGTCCGTGGATTGCTCAAGTCCATCATGGCTAACAAATTTACAATAGACGTTTTGTGGAATATAATAGAAGTTAGGAAAAACCTATCAATTCTACGAGGTTCAATGAAGGCGAATGTAATGTGTATCCATCATGAGTTCATCGGCACTGAGTATCAAATCTTTCGTCGTTTTATCGCCCTTTCTCTTAATGAGGATTGTTCTAATTTTCCATTTCATTTTAACCACAAGGATGATGCTGTTACATAGGCAAATTCAGAAACATGAGGCGACCTTGAGTTTGCTAGTACCCTCTCACAAAGTACTCTGCCGATCAAAATGACTAAACATCAAATGAAAAGTATACATTTTGATTGCATTTTCGGCTTCAGCTCAACTGTGAGTATGCCATTCGGACTCCCTAGATCAATCCTGTCGCCTGATGATTGCTGGCAGCCACCGAATTGGCTTAAAACACGGCTGAAAGATAGGTTGAGCGGTGGCAGTCGTCAAGGGGAAAGGCTTAATAAGCTTCCGAGAAGCGTATTTGCGGGATCGAAGGCACCTCAGATCCTGAGTATAGCTCGCATTATAGAACTCATGTGGCTATACTTCATGAGATATATCTCCACTGATATTCTATTAAGCAGGAAATCAAAATTTGAGATTGTCATTACGTTATATTTCACAAATTTCACGAGATATATAGTTTTGTATGAAGAGAAACCCAGTTCCACCTTGTTTCTTGTTCATCGCCCGTAAGAATCAAACATGTTCTCGTTAGTACGAAGTTGTTGATAAGATTAAGTTGCAAAAGTTCTGCACTTCATTGGCAATAGAATTTGCTAAAAACTAGATGGTTTTCACCGAAATGTTGCTATATTGAGAAATACATTTAGTGAACAAAAAAACTGCAGGCATGCTGGTCAAGAACTTCCAATTTTTTCATCGCGATCTCCCAGTGAGATTCCTACAGTAAGTGGCATGTTGTTTAAGTAATGACGAGATTTGAATCTCCATGTTTACTGTTACTTAGGTTAGATACCGAATTTAGGAGAGCGCATGTGACTTAATGGTTAAAGATGCTCGCACACAAAGTCGATGGTTCGATCTCGCGCTCATGGCTCACCAAGCTTTGCATCCCTGCGAGTTTGGTAGACTGGTAGCACATCCTTTTGAAAGGATAAGCTGCACTGACTTGATACATCGATAGGCCACTGCGAGTCATTATAAAGGTCAGCTACGCATTCAATCACCTCGAATTAACCAAAAAAACTGGAAACAAATGCATGGCGCATCCATCAGGGATTGATCAAAGTCAAAAGCTTTGTCTAATATCCTTTTATCGTATATAGGTCCCTTTAGCCTCCATCAACTTAGAATGTCTTATCACCTGTAGTGACTGATAGATCTAGGTCGATATCGCTTCTTAAGACGATCTACAACGAATGGGTCATCAATCTATTTGTCATCTAGGCTGAAGACTGAACTATTCATCTTGAGGTCCTATTAAGAGGGTACAGATGCCAAAGCAGCTACAACGGCCTGTTTCTTGTGAAAGGCAGTTAAAGTGGAGGAACTACAATCATAAATATGTGGGTTCTCCGTACACTTCTCAGGTGGGTGATACAGCTGAGCGCGACAGAGACCAACTGTCGACATTTCTCAGTCGCGATTTATTTGAGTGGATGCAGATGATTTGTTGCTCCTTGTTCTTCCATTCCCTTCATTTCAGTCACTGCTCACTGTTTTCTCCAATCCTGTTAAACTCTGAATTTTTGATTTTATCACCCTATCGATAAAGATCGATTTCCTTGACTACTATACGTCTGTATAAAGATGATCCTATGGTGGGTGGAAGAGGTATAGCGATACCAGTAGAAGAGAATTCGACCACTATGAAATAGTGGCAAGCAAATAAGAAAAGTTTGCTAGCAGATTAAGCCTTCTCACTCTCCCAAGTTTGTTCTCATAGACGCTGATGTACTTCTTTGCCATGATGTCAAATCCGCTATGATTCATTGCCTATCATCTGACTGTTTTGCTTAAGCTTCAGATCAGAGTATATCACAAAGTTCTTGAGTTCTGCTTCCTTTATGTCTTATGGGCATCGTGGCCGAGTGGTTGTGATGCTTGTTGCAAAGCAGCACCTCACTGATCCCCATCTCCAGCAATCTTCGGCAGTCAACAAGAACGCTTCAGGGAACGCCACAGCCAGGCTGTCCTCGAGATTGCAAAGGGACGTGTTCGATAAGTATTCTGCGACGTTTAAGAAGAAGATGAAATACAAACCGAATGCTACAAGTACTGGATTCCGCGAGTAAGAAAAACTGTGACATGGATTAAATAAAGTGATGAAGTCATGAGTTTTTATAGGAAATAAGCGTTCCAAAATGATAACAGTCCTTTTATTAGGCACGCGCTTATCAACTACAAAATATCAATATTACTAATCCGACTATCGATCAACCTCTGCATTGGTTGAATAATCAGAAATTCTTATTCAGCCAGCGCCACAGAGTTTTACATGGGCGAGGTCTCGCGCTAGCGAAACCGCCAAAACTTAAGCCATTTTAACTGTCTATATTAAACTGAATAACTCACTCGTTAACAACGTCGTGTCCGTTGAATAAGAAAATTAACGAATCATCATTTTTCCTTCCTATCTTCTCTTTTTGCTGAATTTTAAAGCTTTTCCGTTCCATTGTTCATTCTGTTGCCTCCTATTTATTGTTTTTTATAACTGCAAAACTCCAACAGTGTAATCCTTTTCGTGAAAGTACAACTTAAATGTATGCACACTGCTTGTTTTCTTCAATGAACTTAACATAGGGCACTGATAAGAATAACAGAAAGCAGCTGTCAGCAAGTTCTGCTGCACATTCAAGAGAATATGGACCAACTATGACTTATATACTATATAAACTAATGGTCACGTAAATTATTTTTTATCGGCAAAAATCAGAGACCAAGCAGTTTTGCCATTATTTTTCTTTGTTGATTAAGCGAAAGAACGAAGTTGCTAAGAAAAAACATGTTTATTTCTTCGGCTAACGTTTCGAGGCGTTTCCTAGTCTTCAAAGCCGATTATCCGATCCGATGTTCCACAGTCATTCGTCTTCGTTGTGACCTTCGTCCCCATTACGTTCGATGTGGCACTTTTTCGGAAAAGCATGGCTCAAATCAACCTCACTCTGCAGAGCTCTTTTTATACAACGAGGATGTTCCTGTATGGAAGAAGCACTTCAGATTAAGGTTTTGATTCAAATCACCTCTGAAGAAGAAAAAACCTGTTGAAATGCGAGTCAAATGAAAAAGTTTTTCACCAAATTTGTGCTTCCGCTCAATTAGCAAGAAACATTTGATTGATTTGTAATGTCGAAGTTTAAAGGAAGTCGGTTTTCAATTCACTATAACTGTGATGTTATCTCCTGTATAGTGAATAGTTTGCTTCTCCTCATTAGTATTTGTACTATGAAGTTTAAAAAAAATGGATGTTACGGCACTGGTTCGTTGCTCTCACATTAATCTGCTTTTTTCCGAATAACTTTATAGTGGTCCACATATTGTCAATTATTCAGTCTATAAATGGTCTGCTAGTCACACTCGATAGATGATTGATGCATTACACTCAACTCTTCAATGATCCTGTCCTAGGAGCAAAAAAAAAAAGATGAAAAAGATGTTTTCATTCTTTAGGGCGTTTCGTAGTTTGCAATGATTATTTTACTAATCTATTTCATAATGCTCCGACATTGCAGCACTTCGTTGTGCTTGGCTTGTTTGCTTTTTTTCTTTACTTCCTATTCGGTCGAATAGTTTCCTCTAAGCCGCTGGCATTACGTCAGAGCAAGTTGTCGTCTGTTATGATGAGATGACGTTGAAGTCGACAACCTATCGAACTAACTTCTAGCAATTCTAGACAATCAATCCCATTGGCACTTGCTCAAAAAAACGGTAATCCCTACATCTATTCAAATACGAACCACTTCGAAAGAAGTCACGTGACACGATATCTTTGAAAAGGAATCAGTTCCCACTCAGAAGAAAACAAGACGTAGTTTGCACTTTTGAAGTTGGGAGCAAATATTCTCTTTTGTGATCCTTATGCACTAGAATACCTTTGAAAGGAACTAGAAAAAATCATGGGATGTACTCTAAGAAAACGAGCCAGACTGCAAAGAACAGTCGCATCACGCTTTCCCATTTTAATCAATGAGAATTAACGAGAATATACCGCTGAAAAATACCCCTTGGCATGAGTTTTTGAGAAATGCACCATGAATCTAACACCATTGATAGCACCATAGAAAGGACTTAACGCGTACGAGACCTTTACAATGACTTCCTATTGACTTCAGGTGCATCATGCTGGTGCGTATATCCTCCTAGACGATTTCGGTGACCTCAGGGAGATGGTGTGGGATTCAACCAGCTATCGTGTGTATCAGGACATCTCTAACAATTGCGCTACACGCGCCCTCAAACAAAGAATTTTTTATTGAAGAGAAATTGGTTGCAATGCATGATTGCACAGCTGTATCATGACATCCTTGAGCGTTTCCTCGTGTGTCTTAGGAAAATACTACTATATGCACGTACACATACATACTTACACTCAGAAACACATGGCGACATACACACTCACCGGCCTAGTACACACCCACGTACGTTGCACGCATAGGCACCGCCTCACAAGTTAAAGTAGCGATTTACAGCTGTCGCCGCTCTCGTCGCTCTCTCTCTCTCTCTCCCGTTTTTTTTAACCCTTTCTCTCGTTCGTTTGAGAAAAAATCAGAAAAAGAGTTATGCAAATGGAGTTCCGGTTGTTTTGGAAGGGTCTTATCTGGTTTTATTTCGTAATGCTTTACATTATTTAATGCATTGCACTTATGGCATCCTTTCTAAATAGGCTCTGATTGGATTTGTAAATCATTTAAATCTTTCTAAATTCAATTCTATGACCAATTTTGAAGCTGCTGCAAACCCATCCGACTGAGTTTGGTAAGCATGAAAACACACAGTCGAGCTCGGCGCTATTGAGGAAGTACCCGGTCGATGTTGGTGTTTATGAAAATCAGTCTAGTTTGGCATCTATCAACAACACTCGATCGGTTTACGTTACTATGCAAACTATATAATCCGATTATGTCGGATTTGTTCTACATACAAACCAATCTATCTGCTTCACGCCCTTATAAACACTGCTGCCAAGTTTTGAGTGTGTGCAATCATTTTGACAGGTTTCTGAACCCATGTGGACCATCCTCTTTGATCGGGAACCCATGCTAGCGACTCCATTGGTCTGTGAAACTCTACACATTATTTTTCTGGATTTTCTCATGAAAGCAATTCTGATAGTCTATGAACCTGTTCAAGCTATCCGGTAGAGTTAAGAGTTCATATGAACTATTTGGGCCCCCTGAGCCATTCAGATTGCGGTTATGTAATTAATGATTTTGATTCGATGGTAAGTCTGCGTCTACTCAAACTGCGGCAATTTTTGGTCTCAATTAGTATATGTCGCATTCGTTATGCTAACTATAATCCATTGTTTACTTATTTCAACGTAAACAAAACAAATCTTCTATCGACTAGTTATCTAGAATATCCGAGTTGTTTTGTTTCCTGTTTCTGTTTTTTCTGTTTTCACCATGATTCATCGTCTTTCATTATCTCTATAAGCCTATGTTCTTAGATGGGCAGCATGCTATTACATTGTTGCCTCTCTTTTCTCAGAAATTTTGTCTCTAGTATTTAACTTTCCTTAGAAATAAAGACGGGTTTCATAAAAAGGCAGGAGACAAAAGTAAGCTGCTATCGGATCATCAGATTGCAAATCAAATTTTGGAAATATTCTTACAACGTACTTGTTTTATAATTGAGACCTAGACTATAAAATTTTCAAAACGACTTATTGTCGATTTTTGCAGTCTAATTTCTATGGCTAGGTTCACTAATACCATTTTTTAAATTTAGGATTGATTATGGGAGAAGGGAGGACGGTAGCAGACTGGTTCGTGAGACAGACCATCAAAAAGCTAGGTAGTAGTTCAAACCTACCCCTAACGCACTCATGCAATCACGTGGGAAAAGTACATTCGACGCGACCAATATTCTGTGACATTTGCGGAGGAGACAAAATACTCAAAAACCAGTCCGGAAAACACACGAAATATTTAGTGATCGGCTCCACACCGCAAGATGTGATGGAGTATTATGCAAATAATTTTAAAAAATTCAAAAATGGTTAATTCCATCAACGAGTGTTTTATGGCTCCTTGTTCTACTCACTTATGTTAAGTAGAAGCAAAATTCCGAACAATAATTTTCAGAAAATACATTATTTTCTAAAAGGTTCCCAGCGTTTGCGGGGAGTGCTTAGGGTGCCCTGCGATACATATAAAGTCATCAGCTCGATCGTGCGCCATCGGTAGTTCACTGAGATGGTGCTCTGCTGTCAGGAGGGCGAACCGAGTGTGATTCCTGGCCAACGCACCAAAATAACGCGAGGATGTGAAGGGACCAAGCGAAAGAGTTGGTCCACTCATGGCCACTTTATGATGAAAGTGATTTTGAGGGCAAGAAGTTAAGGTTTGAGGTTAAAAGGTTAGCTAAAGTTAACGCTAAAAAAGGAGGTTTTAGAACGAACATACAGAGCACACATCCATCACTCATTCACGTTAACATGACATTTTCTCAGAATTTAATATACATCCGCCTTTCGAGAATCGAAAGGGTGCGGATGCACACCTGATGATCAAAACTCGAAAGTACACTGTAAGTGCAACGGGCTTGCGAAATATATGATAACAGCGCGTCTACTATATCCGATATTTATCGGCGTAATTTGTTTTAATGTCGATATATGCTTGCAAGCCTGCTGCTGACGCTTTGTTGCCGACAATTCGATGCTTTGTGTCACAGAAAGAGTGATGACAGAACAGGAATCTCAGAAATGCAATTGTTTAGCACGCGCCTCCGTAAACGGTGAAGTAAGGGTTCGATTCCCGCCTGAGGTTTTTTTGATAATACATGACAGCTTTAAACTTCGGTAAAGAAAACCAGATGACAAGATCTATTTGCGATTTTGAGTAATTTGACCGAAAAAAAAGGCTAGCAGCATTCGTTTCGTGTGAAAATTGTTTTCTATTATCGGTTCGATCGTGCGCCTCAAAGAAATCGAGCCTTCCATCCCTATGCCGTCTGCAAATCAACGTCAGAATTATATTTAATGAGACCTTTATTAGTCAACGCTAGTCACATTTATACGCCAAACATGCCTTTGAAAACCTCTAGTATACTATGAATTGTGGCGCCGAGCACTTCATTAATTGCTCTTTAATGCGGTGTTGGTCATTGTCTTGAAATAAGTGGTATTGCAAAACAGAATAACATCATTTCCTATTCTCCTTGTCGTTGCTTTTAAGCTAGAATGTGAATAAATTAGCTATGAAGCTGTGACGGCGTTCCAGGCATGTGTTTATTTCATTACTATAGACTGCTGTTATCTAACATAGCAACATGTGTCTTTGCTCTTCCCGAAGAAACGTGGTAAGAAGAAACACAAAAATTCTCCAATCTCGAGAACCGGATCAAGCACCAACATTTACTCAATGTACTCTCAAAAAACATTTGGTTAATGCGAGACGTAAGGCACAATGATTAAAGGTGGCCTGAAATATACCAGCCATCGTCAGTCTGCTGCAGCTGATTCAGCCTTTCCTAGCCACTTCCGCCATTGCTTCAGCATCGACAAAATAGTGCCGGGCTTGTCTAAGAGGATAAATACTAAGAAAGCACTCGGTATAGTGTATGGACTGAGAATTGCACTATAGGTTAAATTTGCATCTTATTATTACTGCGATATTCAGATAGAGTCGACTGCATAGAGCATCACAGAGGGAGAGATAAACGCCGAATCGCCTATCATCGCTCTAATCCGACTAAGTAGGAGAAATGGCAGAATGTGGTTGGTGGTCATAGAAAGCTCTCCAAAAATGATGGGAAGGTTTTCGCGCAGCCAAAATCCAGACAACAAGACATGTCGATGCTATTTATCGTTGGCCGAAAACCAACAAGCGCCATTACGCGGCGTGTGTGTTGTTTACGTGATAGCGTGGGGCTTCAACGGACGAGTGAAGCGTGTTATGACGTCAAAACTCAAAGTATAGAAAAGTGCTAGGAACGGATGAGTATGATATGAAGTGACGGACGGTGCGTGGCAATAATCAGATCGACCTCTTCTTCACCGTTGCCCTTTGATTCTGACTTATCATAGTGAATGAACTCTTTTTGTATGATTTTTCCGTTCTTCGTCGACATATACTCCTCTGAACTTCCCTTCAATACTACATCTTCATCGTTTTTTTTCCGATCTCTAACTTTTTTATTGGTGAAGCTCAACGATGGTAAAACAGATAATTATGTGTCATTCTATTCGCACTGTGAAATTACCCGATCAAAATTGTTCAGTGATCTTTGTGTTGTCGTCTATATGTGCCGTCCTGAGCTTCTTCATTGAGAAATACCATTTTTATAGTCTCGATCTCCATATTTTATTGTCTTAAAATCAATTTTGGATAGCACTGAGTTTAGTTCCTATCTCATCTGGCATGTTCGGCAACTAGTTCTGTTTTGATTTTTTGTTTTTTTTTTCAGTTAGACCTATTAATAAAATAGCCGCGGTGACTAACGACAAGAATAGTAAACGCAGCTTACATTAAGAATGAGTTGCAAAATACCAGGATTACGATACATAGTGAGTCTCTTTGATTCATCAGCCATTGAATAGATGTCAATGAATCTTTTCAATGGCATTCAATATCAATTGATCATTTTCAGGTACTTGTCACATCAGCATTATGTCTGACATCATTACTATCGAATATGACCACATATAACTTCACAAAAATCTGCATGACACCGCAAAATCGTTTGAACGGTTCCACAAATGATGTCACGAGTGAGCAGCATAGCAGCTTTGAATTTTCTTTGTAATTACTGTTTTCGTCACTTACCTAACGGTTGTCAGTCCTACGAGCATAGTAAGACATCACCTGTTACCCCACCCTTAATAACTTGGACTATCAGTTTACATGAGTGGTCGGGTAAATGTGCCTTGGTGGTGTAGTGATAGAGCACGCGTCCCGGATAGGATGAAACGCGGGTTCGATTCCCGCCAGAGGCCGTGTTTTTGCTCACCACTCAATTCTCTTAGTTATATAAGTAACATCATAACACTGCGAAAAAAGTAGTAGAAATATATAATTTCGAAGTATTATATCAGTTTACAATAAAGAAAAAAACAAAAACACCTTAAATTGTTGGCGCTCACCTCTAACCTTTTAGTTGATCACCGCTTTTGACTGAAAAGGGTGTGTACTTCTACGGTACCTCTTTTTCAAGGAAAATCTTCATTGTTTGAACCAGAAGGCGTTCACGGTCAATGTTTTTTACCATATAAACAAATCGTAGCGAATCCATTAATCTGTAAACTTGAATATCCGGTTTCTACAGATGATCGAAAACTTTTCAAACTACTTAGCGGATTATTAAATGTTTTCCTGTGAAATTATAATGTTCCTTAAATGCTTAAAGAAATGCTATTCGCTCTTAGGTGACTAGTGTGGTGAGCAAGACGGGTGAAGTAGAGATGGAGATTTTTATACTTTAACTATATCTTTCATATTCAATTTTGCACTTTCAATTCTTTCAAAACTTCTTTCATCTGCGAAAACGTTGGGTTCGATTTTTTTAGTAGATTCGGCTGTCAATTACTGATAAAATGCAGTTGTGGATCTATTGTTTTTTTCACAACATCAACTCGACTTCCTTCTGCGCATTTACACATGAAGACTGACCGTGGCCAAGTGGCTAACGATGCTCGGTGCGGCTCTACGCGGAACTGATCCCAAAACACTTAGTGCTCTTCGGCAATCAATATCAACGCCGTACGGAACTCCCCAGCCTGGCTATCCTCGATAGTGCAAGAAGACGTACTTGACCAGTTTCTACGCCATTTCTAAAGAAGACCAAATCTCAAGCAAGCGGGAAGACCAATCGAATATCAGGAAGACTGTGACACGCACATAAAGGGGGAAAAATTGTGTTACAGGTCAAATAAAGCGAGCAAGTAAGCGTCCTTAGAAAGCTTATCATATTGAACTCCTGCATATTGGCTTACCGGCAATATTCCAAGGCGAACAATTATCAATAGCCGTATGGAAGTCATTTTCAGTTAATGAATGGAAAATATGTATGTCTTTGTAGGGTAGAGTAGTACAAAACGGATTTTATAACAACGACTTTTTGTTCAGTTTATGCGTTGCTCCTTTATACGAAGTGATTATACTGCAGTGGTTATTGGTCCATTACGGTGCAAAACAATTCATTGGTTAAATCCGACATCGTTAATTAAGCATTCTCAAATCCTTCCGCCGTCAACAAATTCGTAACTGATTTGTTTGGGAGGATGGAAACACTGAATTGATACGTCAGTAGGTTGCGTTAAGGCGTTGTACAGGCCAAATATATGCATTGAACCATCAATTATGGCGTATTTCCGAGGAATCAATTAGCGCTGAGCGTATTATCACTCATCGCTTTAAAGATTATACACTTATCTTCGTTTGGATCTGACATAATTCAAATGTACGCAACAATGTTGAGTAATGTGCAAAATCTTGACGTTAGCCAGGACTCGAACCCGCAGTTCACCCTTTCATGGAGCGCGTGCTTAAATCAATTGCACTATCGCCGCATGTTTTGCTATCATTCTTTCTGCGCTACGACGCATCACTCAACATCATTGCGTATATTTTAAACATCAAAACACCGCTAAAAGCGGTTACTTAGAGAAATTCTGTTTGATCACATGATTCAAATGTATTCCAGAGAATTATGACAAAACTCAACAAAGTTGGTTACAAGCATGTGTCGCCATCGGAGCATTAGCCGCTTCTCTACCATACACCTATCTTTTCCAGCACTGTACTAAGAAATGGGTGTTTTCTATCGGCTGGGATCATATCAGCAGGTTTGTCTACACACTGTTCCATTAAAAATATATATATATATATATATATATATACTATGTATATATATATCATATATATATATTCATATGTAGATACGTTAGGTGATATGATAGAGGTGATACGGTATATATGTATATATATATATATACTACTATATATCATACATATATATATATATATATGAATATAATGTTTTGGAAACCCCAAGATTTGGAATTTTCGATGGAAAACCAAGAAACAAAAAATTTCGAAAAAAAAGGCGACCTCCGATCTCACTTCACTTAAGGAATTATGTACATTTTCACTACTCAATGGTTATTATTACTATCATTTACGTGGCTTGTCACTACTGTTCCAATCTCGGCATTTCTCATATTAGATTCATTTCCCCGCATAAATCATCCTCCATGAGGTCTGCGATCACTGCGTTTTCTTCTGGCTGCTGTTTGAAGATTTCGTTTGCTCCCTCTAATATGCTCTCTTGTAATCCACGTAACAATGCTGCAGCTAATTCATCAATATGATTACAATGAGAACCGATACATCTATACATGCGTAAATGAATATGTACATATGTATGTACACATATTTATATACATTACATGTATATATAATATATATATTTTTATAATGTATTCACGGATGCGTGTAAAGCAGTGGTTAGAGGTACCCTTCAACACACATATGACCATTGATAAAATTCCGCAATCAGGCTTGCCAAGCCTTGCATCTTTCCGGGTTGAAATTGCTAACAGACATTTCTGGAAAGATGCCGGCAATAACGTAGTACAACTCTAAAACACCCTCAGATATTAAAAGTTTTATTTATATATCTATCTGCTTTTATATTTTTTGGAGATTTCAACGAGCTCTCATAGGCCTTCATATGAGGGATGTTTAGAACTTGTCGTACTCAATGTCTTTGAAAAGTTGATGTTACATACATGACATATGGTTAATATGCTTGTATTGAGGGAAATCAATGAAGGATTCAGAAGAATAATTATTTGTCTTAATGCCTTAATTTCATATACTATTCTTAGATTTCCTCTCTTCGGCTGTTGGCCGACTTCGGTAACTGGATTTCTTAGGATCTTTCGTAGATTACATGCTAAAACAATCTGGGTGTTCCATTACAAGAAGTCGTCGTCGTCATCTTTCTGAAGGACTGCTATGGTGCAACATCGATGTGTTCACAGAAATGAAGAAGCCTAATAGTTGAGATCGTTGATCATCTGTGTCGCAGCGATTATGTCACTTAGGCTGGAATTAGTGACGAACAACAAATCCTCGACAACGATACCTGCCGTTTAGTTAAACAATATTAATATATTCATTGGTTCAGTAGATTTCCTTATAGTGTTTCTCTGAATCGAAACAGAACAAACATCGTTGATTGATGAGCTTAGAATGTTGAAGGTTGAAAGCTCGGAAAGGATTATGTATAAAACTTCCGTTCTTAGCTTAGCAGAAAGCGAGCGAAAATAGCGTGGACTTGCTAGGACGTTCTAGAATGTAGGCTATAGCTCGAGAAAGAGCACTTCATCCTAGGTCTTTTTATCGATGTGCCATTACGGGATGTTATAAGTCATTATGTTGGCTTACGTTTCGGTGGTATCGTTTAACAAAGTCGCGATGATTCGCGTTAAGTGTTCACAGTATTTGTTCTCTTCCAATGGTGGTCTTTCTAGCCGTCGCTTCGACTAATATGAATCACTACACGAATCGATATAGTTATCACAGTTTTTTCAACCTTCTAATTCACACGTCAAAAGCTTCGTTCTTCTCACGTACTTCACATAAACAAATACTGCTTGCTTCGTAAAACCGAGACGGCGCAAATGACGACTGAAAAGAAAAGTGGCACTCATGCAACATTTTCTAATTTCCTCTTGAAAGACTTTCATTGCCCACGGGACTTGTCTGCTGTCGAGATGATATTTGTGCGGAATGTTGTAAAAAATTGCCCTTCTGACGAACTAGCCTGACATAAGTACGAATTCAAAATTAGACTTTGTTTGCGAAGGTGTGAAATGCACGTAGTGCGGTAGCAAAAAACCCTCTTACATGAAAAATAAAAATTCTACCAAACTAAGTTCCGTATAGCACAATCTGGTTGTCCATTCCGTTTCCTCAATCAAGCCAAGGCTATATCTTAGGGGTCCGTAAATTGGTTTCATTATCTAGGAGGTTGAAAAGAAATGGAAAGATTTAGCTCATCGCTGGATTCACGACCAGTCATTTTATGAGGTAAATATTCGATCACTTTTGCGACGCTGTCTCAAAGACATCGATCACCACCGCTAAGCACTGATACGCTTTTTTTTTTGCATGAATTACTGGACAATTTCGGCGTTCGAAAATTCTTTAGATACCATGAAAAAGTGTTCTATCTAATTAATGACGTTAAAATAACATTCCTGGGATCGATAGTGTTCCAGTTTCATTATAAAAGAACTGAATAATCTAGAATAGTTCATTCTACGGAGATTCGCAGGGGTAGATGATTGAGGTGGCCAAATTGAAGTGTTTCGGAAGCTTCCAGGTTATCGATGAGATCCGACGAGGTAGTCGAAATTGATAGAAATTCTTCTTGGTTTGCTTTCTAAATCCGACCACCAAGTGGCACGAATTTGGCGCAGTGGCTAGTGATGAAGTGTGTTGAGAAGCGCAATGTCTATGAAATGATACAGTGATGTGATAAAAATAGTTAGTGATGCATCTTTTGGAAAACAAATTAATAATAGCGATTCACCGACTCCATTCCCTCCTCCCAAACGCTTTTTTGCAGTAAATCAGCTAAACGCTTAGGAGCATTCAGCTCGGTTACCTCCGAGATTGCACGAGGAACCGTTTCGAACACAATCCTATAACTTTCATGAAGAGGGCGAAATTCTTAAGCAGCAGACGATGCAACACGTAAAAATCTCGAGTACATTTGTGGAGGATGAACGCGACGATAAAAATCGAATTCCCCGCACAGTAAACTGTGTGAACAAGGGTGTCGTGCAAAAAAAATTTCAACACGTCACGTCATCGCATTTTCTACGTAGATCTAAGCTCTTCATGCATTCGATTCTTACCTCGCATACACCGTGCAAAACACTTTACATGTCGTTTCGACTTGTAAATTAAGGAGTTCGCCATCTTTATGAATGTCGTGGGACATTAGATATAGATTAATCCATATGCACATAGATACATACATATATGCATGTATATGTATATATATATATATATATATTTATGTATATATGTGTGCCCCTTTGCGGACGATGAGGGTCATTATGACCCTCAGATGGGCGCGCCGTTCGAGCGGTTACGAAGAGTGGTGCGTGCTCCAACGCGAATTCTGGTTAATTAAGTTCTCAGAGGAACATTATTATTAAAAACAATAGAATATCAGTGATGAGACTCCTTTACAAAATTAGCGCCATGCTTTCCACAATCTTCTCTTTTTCAAAGGAAAAATCACATACTTGCGAAAAATAAGTATATTTCCAACTGTTATTGAACAATTTCTTCTTTCTTCTTGATGTTCTTGTAGTCGGTCGAAAGCTTTTGATAGAAGACGACGTTTTGCAATCGCAATCCAATTTTTCTAATTCATGCTCTGATTTTTTGGGATTATACAGCTGGATTTCTATTCTTATAAACTTTTTCGCTAAAACATTGATTATCATTTACAAAACTTTTGTAGAGGTATTTCTAGAAAGGAGAATGACCAGCTGTCTTGAAAATCGTTATTTTTGAAAACAATTTCTGTCACATGCAATTGCATTTAGAAGTTTGCGCTTGAATGTGAAGCAAAATTTTTTTGATTGTTACAGCGAAGAAAACAACCGATTTGAGGAATAAAATACATCGTTCAAATCCACTGGATTATGGCTATTGAATAACTACTGAGAGGTTCTAAAAAGCCAAAAAATACGTTTCTACCAGAGGGCTCAAACAGGGTTGGAGAGAACGGGAAAGAACCGCTATACCTCCATCTCTTCTTCGCATACCATAGCTATGGATAGAGAATACGAACGAAATATGCATTGATCTGAGAAATGGGATTTTGAACTGCGCTAGTAATCAAACAAATATAAGAATTATCGATGAAGTGGGATCTCACGCGTTAAGCAGCACTATTTTTGGCGAACCACTTATCCAGTTTTCAGCCAGTATGATTAATTTTATGCACTTCTTGCAACAGTTTATATGGATAGATGAAAGAATCAGAAGATAAATTTGATTGAACTGTAGATAAGTACAAATAAAATATTGTAGAAACGTTTGATAAGACTTCAAAATGTGGTTTTTTTTATTATTATTTGGTTTTTTCCTTTGAAAGTGCCGATTATGAATAGAGCAATTACGTTATCTCTGATAAAAGTAACATTATTGAAGATTGTTCTATTGTATTTGACCATTTCCTGACCAGTAATCCCATGTGTTGACGAGAAAGTTTAATTTTCATAAGAAAAACCACCACACTATCCTTGAAGCAGGCGCCGGCAGTCTCTTTTCGCAGCCGTCCGAACCGCCCGCCAGCCAACGATAGCGCCGTCCAAAAGGTGTATATATGTCGGTCTGAATATGCGACACTGGACTAGACGTCTAAAATGTTTTATTCATCAGTATGAGCTGCCTATGTCGATTTGTCTGAGCAATTGACGATTCAAGAGCGTACGCGGCTCAGTAGCTAGAGGTGGCCTGTAATGTGCACGTGTTCATTGGTTCACTTCCGCGTAGCGCACTCAATATGTCCCTTAGCCCCTAAATAAGTATCAGAATTGTTCAGCAGGATAGCTGCACTAATCTGAAATGTTGTAAATTACAGACTTCATTATATTGGCCAGACAATGCATACATTCACCTTTAGCTGTGAAGTCGAATGACGCGTACCTCAGGGAGCGATCAACTCTGTGCACTTGATTTACCCCCCTTCATAACGCTGTAACATTTGAGATATTGTCATGTTCCATAGAATCACGTGTTTTTTCTCTTCTCTCGCTTATATTTCGCTGGAGAAAACTCCTTCCTTAGAGTGCTTTGACTCAAACTATATCGCAAGATTCAAAGAACTCAAAAAAGTGTTTGCTTCCTATAAACCTCTTTTGACCTTTTGATCTCTTCTAATCTTTTAATTTATGTTTTAAACCTCGCCGGTTGGAGTTCTTTTTTCAGACTATCAGTATTCATCTGATAGCATAATGTTTTCTGATTCAAGCGATGTGCTTTTTTTGTAAAAATACGGTTTAGCAGAGTAAATGATATCAAGTTTTACATTTTTGGTAACGTTGTTTACAAGCTAATCGACAAGGAGAAGGCCCTGGCGGAGGTGTGGCATAGGCAGGGCGGGCGTGGGGAGCGGGGCGATCGATTTTTGTTAATCAATTTGGAAATTTTCCTCCATTTTGAAAGAAACTCTACATAGAACGATTGATTAATATGCTTCAAAAAATTCTTCTATACATTGATATGCTTTTCGGCTTCCAGCGAACTATACGCTTGATAAAAATGAAGGCGTAAGGAGAGTGTGAAACGCAATTTTTTATCTGGATGCTATACCATTATAAAAGAGTGTTTTGAAAAACCATCGATGTAAAGCCGTAGCCTCAAGTCTCACCTTTCGAATGATTGCTACACTCCTATGAGAAGTTTCTCTCCAAAGAATGAGATCGGTTACTCGTTCGTTCCCTCCTAATCAGAAAGAGCCCGATTCCATAACTCTCATCGTTGCTATCGATTGAGCAGTAGAGCTTAGGGAAAGAGTTACACGGCAAATCCCTTCATACGAAGGGTTCTGCGATTTGAAATTGGTGAACGATCTTCTTCTTTTAAAAACATAAATCAAGTTCTACAGTTTAATAATGAAGATCCTGAAACCGCTACAATCTTTTTATGCTTGCCACTTTGACCAGTTTTAGGAAGATGTCGTCATCGACATCGATATGCCCTAGTGAATTTGTCGGTAATTGCTTCCACAGAACCACTGGAGTAGATTTGGAATGAAGAGAGCAACAGGCAATAAATACGCCTGAGGTCGTAGGGGGTGTAGATTGCATGCGCAATGGTTGTCTTATTCTGTCTTTTACAATAAGACTTTAACAGTAATCGTATAGTCTGGAGAATGTTCAAAGCCTAATCAAGGTTGATATGTCAATAGCATACGTATGTTTCGGCGATATCGCCCGCTTCATCAGTGCCGCAGTCCCACATTAAACCATATTGATAGAAAGGATAGGGAGACGTTATGGTGATAGCACAAGATATTGTACTATTACCATTCTTTTCAGTCAATGGAGTACGGCTAGCAGTGAATATGTAGACATCTCTCTAATCGAGTGTTTTTGAAACCTCGTCGTAGACATTCAGTAGAGTTTGTGAAAGTGTTTGAACCTTTTCTTATTCAACATGGGAACTGAGCAAATTCTCTATCCACAACGGCAACAGTTCAATAGGTCATTCATGGCGTGGCTTCTAATCTAGTATTTCTAATCTACTAATCTAGTACTTCTAATCTAGTATTTCCGACGACCATGTGCCCCGACCTCGATATTATGGTTGTGATTGTAAAAATGCAACTGTTTCACAAGCGAAAATTTCGTATTCTGTAAGAAATTATCTTGAATTAGACAAAAGATCTGGGAAGACAATACTACTTCATGGTGACTATTCACTGCCAACTACTGGAGCGTCACGGGAAAAAACTGGATTACGTGCTTGGAAGTGAAATCAATTTTTCTTATCAAATGACATCATTTATGTAACACTGAGCAAGAGGATAAACGCTACCAGATAAAGCACCGCTCGTGGCTTACTTTTTCTCGGTTATAATCCATTCAGGCATCTCGATATGTTTTATTTACAAAAAGGGCGACCTGCTAAATGAGTTTGCGGCCATTTTGAAGGCCATCGATTGGATTATGCGGCTTGTTTATGAAATTTTTGTCAAAATTATACTGCTCTACATGTGCCATGGGATTAGATTGTCGAACAATAAGATACAGGGACCATTGTGCATTGAATAATAACTATTCAATGGTTTCCTAACTTACTCGCATTCGTGTCAGGCCATGATCAAAGGGTTGATAACTGCTACAATTTACATGAATTATTTATATTACTGCTTTCATGGCAGTGTTATGATATTAAAATTATATATTCAAGAATGCTGAGTGATATGCAGATCACTGAACTTTTGTAGTGCAGTGGTTAGCATACCTTCCCAATAAATATGAAACACGGGTTCAACTCCCTCAGGAGGTTCAAATTCTGTGTATCGCTCGACGTTTCTCGATATTACAGTTGATCACTGTTGCTATTGTTAGTGCTATATCATTACTTAGTATTACTGATTATCAAGTATTAGTAGTGTTGTTAGCTGCAACAGAGATATTGTTGGTTGTAATGCTAAAGATTTGGAATAGAGAGAGTGAATGTCCAATCAATTATGTTACGAAAGGCACAATATACGATTCAGTTATTGCATCAAAACACGGTTCCGACATTTCTAGACTAAAAAACCGTTTGTTCTTATACTTCTTTTTTGACGTTTTGTGAAATTTCTGTTAACGTTGGTATTTTTAGTGTCTACAGCTTTGGTGCCTTTAGCTCATGAATACGGCTTTATGTACTTTTTGATCGCACGAACATTTCAGGTGAGTATATTTTAAGCTAATTTTCTACCACAGAAGATAAGAACAATAAGCAAAAATAATGGAAAGTAATGTTATTAGTAATGCCTGGATTCTACAAAGCCGTCATTCCATTCAGCATGAAAAAAAAGCACTGAAGTATTTTGTTTGTATTGTACAAGTCAACGGCATCACAGAGTTCTTACTACTAGAAAAATCGTTCCAGCAATTTTTGCTTTGCTTTCCAAAGTTCTACATCATTTTCTCTTGATTTGTCATTGTGATTATTAAGTTCACATCAGCCAATCAAATTTCCTCATGTATCATGGAATTAAATGCTGCTTTGTGGAGAGCGTTTTTTTTTTCTAAAGTATATCCTTGTTTTCAGGGTGTCGCCTTCTCGGCAACTTTTCCGATTATTGGCGCTGTGACAGCCGATTGGGCTGTACTTACCGAACATGGTCTGTTTGTTGGACTTCTAACTGGATGCACACAACTCAGTAATATGTTTACAATGCCGGTGTCAGGTTTGTTCATAACCTATCAGCTAATTGACTCCTCGTTATCAATTCAGCAGTACTCATCGGTACTCAGGAGTAGTGGAATTCGTTTCATTATACTTATCCTTGTCGCTCAATGAGAGCTGATATAATGTGAGAATGGTCTACAGCAATAATTCTTTTTTGACACTTGTGTGACTACGCCTAACTATGGATTCTACCCTCTTAGGATTTAGCCCTAACTTTTCGTCACGCGTGGTGTGCATTGAAGATGATCCATACCCACGCGGTTCACTTTGTCCACATGAACTATTTCCTGCAGTGTCCTTGTTCAGTTAACTTTTGATAAATAACTTAACATTTATGGAGATTTTCGTTTAGGCACTCTATGTTCAACCTCTTGGGGCTGGCAATCGGTTTACTATGTTCATGCTGGTCTCTCTGTGTTTGCATTCTGTTTGTGGATACTTATCTATAAAGATCGCCCTGATGAGCACCCAATGGTCAGCGCTGAAGAGTTAAATCGTCTTCAAAAAGGAAAGTTGACAAAGGTCAGTAATAGATTGATATTGGTTTTTATCTATTTTATATGGCGCGGCTCGAATATTTTGCTATTCCCAGCGTTTTGATATTGGTTTTATCTATTTTATATGGCGCGGCTCGAATATTCTGCTAATCCCAGCATTTTTCTTTCTATTCGTTTTTTTTGCATCCTGGTTATCCGTGAAAGTCTGGAAATTTGCACGTGAGTTAGTCAGCTAATTGAGAAGTTTCATCTTTTTAAAATACCGTTTGATTATGATGAAACTCTAGTCTTCTTGGAAGACTCGTGTGATCATCATATTGAGCGTTCCAGTGTCTTCAGTACAGAGAAACGCTTGTCATGTGGATTCGAGGATTTTTTCTGCGGAGAAGTATCGTGAGGATTCCGCAACTTCGAAGGGGTAGTGGAATCAAGTGGCATGGGATGAGATTGAACGCATGCTTTACGCGTCTCTGTCAACAGCACCTCTTACACTTCATTTACACGCTCATAAATTGACGCTTATGGAAAATGTACATGAACTTGGACGGCAATGAAAATACGGAAAATGTAGTAATCAGGATATCCTGTTATCCTATGGATGGTAACAACGATAGATTTAGGGTAGATGATTTCATATTGGCTATCAATATGTTGTGCTTCGTGGAGGAACATCTTTAACATTTTGAATTGTTTTGCGCTCACCTTTTACACTTAGTAAGTTTGGCATAGTTCCTATCAGTGGCTACCGACAAGTGGCTATTTTATGTCACAAAAAACACCGTCACCGACGGCCATAATGTCATTGGCGCTATCCCCTGTGCCCATAGCTACAGCTAAGGTCAAATAAAACTTTCGGCGTTGATCAGTCCCTGAGGTATGCGTCGTTGCATTCAGTTTCATCAGACAGGCCCAGGGGTGATTGAATGCATATCTGACCTTTATAATGACTAGCGGCGGCCTAGCGATGTATTAAGTCAGTGCTGCTATCTCTCCCAAACGAGCCTGGTACCATTTTTTCAGTCCCTGTAGGACAGAAGGCATGGT